>JAXRJS010000071.1:3565000-3597500 GCA_037127375.1 Dione juno
GCTGACATACCAATCATTCCTTTTTTACCTTTTTTTTTCTAATAGCAAGATTTTGCAATGACAGGCGTAAAATATTCGGCCAGTGTTGAGAAAGCATAAATTTTATTTTATTTTACTCGGCTCAAGTAAAAAATATATTTTATAATAATAATGGCTACCAGTTGCCTAAAATTTGAATTTACTTTATGTACCCCTGCTCCCCATACTGGAATAATATTTATTTTACAAGCTTTTATTTAACTTGCAATGTCTATGGAATCTACCGATTGAGTTGAAATTTTGTATACACTATTAGTTTAGGTGACAATGCATGGTCAGTTGTGTGACGTCATAATAAATACAACTTGGCGGAATATCCCTGAGAAACCTGTCCAGTATTTAAAAAGTAAAAAAATGTTAAGAGTGAATTTTTTTTCGAAAAAATAAGCTTTGCGCGAGATTTATTTGATTTTTTTATATTAAAATTGAGGTTACTTAATTTATTAGTAGATCTTCACAGGTAAATCTCGGTTGTCGCGAGATAAATTGTGTTATATGAAATAAATTGTGTAATAATGTTCTAAGTTTATATAAAAGTTTTAAACGAAAAGATTATTTCAATGTTTAAGTACATTCTAATAAAAGTTTGTTTTTAAAAAAGTTTCTGTTACTTTTATCAATTTAAAAAACAAACTTAAGAAGACACACACTATTCGGTGCAACTTAAAAGATTTCTTGTAACTCATGTTTGTTCGATAGCTCATAAAACTTGACTTAGAGCACTAGTCCTTCAAATATATTGCGCCGTTTATTGAAAATCTCAGTTATATGCAACCCTATATTTGGAAACCACTTCAAATCGTATGAAACCGTAAGCGAAATTGAAACGCGGTGTAGCGACCTTTGAAGATATGGATGTAATTGGCATTTTGTGTTTGACAACTTAGTTTTATATATATATATAAATATATATATATATATATATATATATATATATATATATATATATATATATATATTATATATATATATATATATATATATATATATATATATATATATATATATATATATATATATATATATATATATAATATTAATAAGTATTATTCATATATATTATATTACTTATTCGTATTTAGTCTATTTATAAATGAAAGCATTAGGCTAAACCGCTATAGAATTGCGCATCTTCATTTACACAAAGGTAGACTACAAAAATATGAACTAACAATCGATGCTTGTCTTTCAATTTTGCTATTATTTTCGTTTGTTTATTAATTATCGTGTTCTATTTCATATTATATGTTTGTGGTGAACTTTTTATCAACTAATGTATAGTGTATTATCATCAGGTTATCATAATTATACATTTACATTACATGTACTTTTAAAGTGAGTTGACTTTTATTCATCTCTATCAACAATACATGTTATAAAAATAAATATATCATTTTTAGCTTCATCCTATATCCCACATATAACAGCAAGGTACATTCTCTCTGGGGTCCTTCCTTCTATTTTGTAAAAAAAATATGTGTATCGATTATAAATTCATTTCAATGATGTCATTATTCACTATTGCTTTTCATAAAATTATCATTTTTTTTTTGTTTTTAAGGAGTTCAGCTTTTTGTTTTATTTTTATTTAACTATCTATATTATATAATATTTAACTTTTATTTATATGGCGATAATTTTCTCAATCATATTATTTCAATTTCTGCTAATATCCCCGCGTAATAAACGCATAATAACGAAATCCTTAATAAGTATATAGATGTCAAATATAAAAACTAGTTCTAAAAGCTTTTAAACATCTTAAAATATTAATACATTCTAAGCCGTTACTTAAAAAGAAAAATAGTACAAGGAACCTACCAATTTAATACCTATTTAACGACACCTATATTTACATAATTTATTGATTTTGATTTTATTATAAGATGAATCAATTGAAGTAATAATTATCAAAACCGGTCAACCGTTTTGGTCAAATATAGGCTAATAAACACATTATACTCCTTTGCGTGGCGCAGTCGGATAAAAGTTTGTATAATAATCTCACATATTCTTAGGTTATCTAATTTGCACAAAAATCATAGTGAACACGTCATGAACGTCGACGTGGGCGCGGGAGCGTACTTAACCCATTTTTCCAATGATGACGCTAGAAATATAATTATGGCAAACAAATGTTATTTATTGTGTATTATTAAATTGATATCATTTTAAATTTAAAAATAATGTTATTTTGTATAGAATATGGTAACTGCTTATACATATATGTCAGTTTGAAACAATACAATTACTGCTGTACTAGATAAATGGCACATTCTCGGTTAACAAATATTTCCCGTTTACTTTCCAGTAAACAAAACACGTCGGTAGCTATATACATCTGTATAAAAGGTGCATTTAGATCATTTTTGTCATAATTTGAAATGTCGAAGCGACTTGTGCTCAGCTGGCACGCTTGGAACGCCATTACCGAACTAAACTGGACTGAAATTGTGACAGTTGAAGAAATAATTAAATTAATCAGGTATACTCTGTATTACTGAAATTCTCCTGTACATTGTTGAGAAATATCTTACTCTACAGGTGTAGGTCGTAGGTTCAATTTCCTCTAAGAGACGTTAGTCGCTCTGTCTCGACAATCTAAGACGTCAACTTCTGGTGCACTATATTTTGAGAAATGCTTACTAAATATTTAATAAAAAATCTAGAAAGATTACATGAAACAAAACAGCTTATGAAATTATATTTCGCTGGTTTCCTGCTAATAAAAACGTAAAATAAGTGAACCTTATATTTCAAGACACTCTGTTCTCTACTCTCCGCCCCAACTGTGTCTACATTAAGGCGCTGTACAACTGCGGCACGGTAGCCTCATTATAATATTGTACTTTAGTTTGTCATATAGGACAAACATTTCCAAGCTACTTTCATATGACATTTGCTTCTAGACATACTGTGTAAAGCGTTTCCTGCATACGCAGCAGGCACATTGATGTTTTGTCATTTCCTCGCGATATGCAAATGTTGCTAGCAAAAAGAGTGTACTCGTTTGATTTATTGTTACATTCCTAGTAATGTATGTATATTTATTATTAATAGCTTATTGTACTTTACTTTTTATTTGAAATTACTGTGGTAATAAACAACTTTACATATATCTTAATAGCATACCTACACGGTGAAAAAAACTCTCCGTTCTCTACTTTCTGTTTTTTTTTTTTGGGGATAGAGTGGTGTGGAGGAAATGGGCAACACAAACAAAAATATTTTGTCCTCTTATCCTGGCCATATGCCTATAGACAGTGAACCACGCCCCAATTACGCTATAACGTCATTATTTTATGACAGATGACCCAACATGCTCTTCCGAGAATCACATGACATCATAATTGACTTCCTCCGTCTGTCTTCAAAAATGGATAAAGGATATTATTGAAGCAACGTTTCAAAAGAGTAGATTTTGTTCGAAACTCACCCAGTCTCACTGGCGCCTGTAATATCTGGTGGAAATAAGTTAGCATTAACTTTACCATACATTTTTATTATCTGTGTAATCTACTAGAGTGCATGACGATGTTTTCAGAAATTAAATTTTTAACATATCCTCACACGTTTCGTCGTAACTTGACGTGTGGATATACGGAGTGTCTAGCAAATTATAATTGATAATTTTAACTTTACGACTCCATGGCATTCTATGGTGTAAGGAAAACAGCTTATGATAAATTAAGGTAAATGTTTACTTGCCATCTTTTATAAACAATTCAATGTTAAATAAAACAGCTTAACCGGATTATTCGCGTATATTATCATTTTTTGAAAACCCGACGTTTCGAACACTTTGCAGTAGTCCGTAGTCACGGGTAGTCACTGTTATATAACTGATAATATAACGGATTATCAGTTATATAACAGTGACTACCCGATTTATACTAACTTAAATATTTATATACATATACTTATAGGTCCCTATTACACTACACGTGGGGCCGCAACAATGTTTTTAACAATATTTTAATAAGTACATTGTTTTAGTATACGTATTTACCTTATAAGTATAGCAAGGTAGGCGGAGACAACCAAGAAATAAAAAGACAGCAGCAGGGTAGCCAGAGGGAACATTACCCACTTTCCACAGTTTTATTGGGTGGCTGTACACAACGCCGCGCTTTGTCCTCTCAGAGAGGAAAAATGGCAATTATTAATTTCCCAAAGTGGGAGTCGAATCCATAACCATCGATTTTACATTCACTCTCCCACTGGACCATGACGGCCAGAGATAAGAATAACTTTTATATAAATGTACGCGTATAATGTATATATAATATTATACAAAATAATGACAACAAAGATGCAGGTCTTTTTCACATTAATTATAATAAAATTTTACCTATATAAGACAACTATTATGAAATTTCAGAATATTCTTAATTACTTTTCGTCGAATTTTTACTCTTGTGCTCTGTAATGAGCCACATATATGTATATATACAAAATTCTTCAAATTCAAAATAATATAAATTAAATTATTTATTTCACAGTTGAGTTCTTGTTTTTTATGTTGGTTATAATATTCGGACGAAAATAATTGTTTAATTGGAATACAATATCATAATATAAACATAGTATTATATATATGCCGGCGGCTTCGTCGTAATTGGCGATATTAATGGTTGACTTCCGGTTCCGCGAGTAGTAGGCAATATTTTTATATCTGGTACCTCCGACGTGGTTTTAGTTTGACAGGTGGGTGATTTCTAAGGTACGCTGTGTTCCGTGTTTTAGTAGAAGCTAGTAAGTAAGACAGAGGAGCTTGGACATTGGAGGCAAGTCTTAATGCATTGTAAAAGACCCCCAAGGAATACATTTGGGACATATGTCCCAGGTACTGCTCCGGGCTCCTCACCCTGCATAATGTCAAGGTGCCCGTGTTGTGGCTCCACGGGGAGCTGAAAAGTTTATTTCCATGTGGTAAGACTGTTCTTGCTACATTTACTCATATAACATAATAAGTGTAGTATGTTAGATGTCGAATCATTCGATTGTAAGCGATCACTGTGTGATTTGTGATTATATTGTGTATCAAGAAGTACATATTTCATTCTGCACGCCCGATTACACACGTCTACGATAATTGAATTTCAATATGGAGAATATAAAGCGAAGATAACTGTATACCTGTGTGTCTTTATCTTTTATATACAATTTTTCGATGAAATCACCAATTGCTAGCTAGTTTTATAAATTAAAATTCTAATTAGCATTAATTACTATTGAAAAATAAAAATAGAGAATTTCGCAGCCATACAAATTGAAATTTAGATATGTGGGTAATATAAATTCTCGTATTTCCGCCACTCAACGTGCAATGTCTTGAAATCGGGCACAAAGCGGAGAACGCGAGAGTCTCGACAGTAGGTTAGACTTGACCTAACCTGCTAAAAAACGTGAAACTGAAATACATTGAAATGAAAAATGAAATATACTTTATTCTTATTGATTCGACAAGCTTGTTATTTTATATTTTATTTTATTTTATGTAGGGTCGTATAAAATTAAAAATAATATACTCTGTTCATTTGCAGACAATACATCTCGAGAGTCGGAAACAAATATAAATATATCCTTACTACGCTGTGATGACAAAAGAATTTGATTAAATATTAATATTTATTTATAGTAGAAATGTTTATTACAAGCCTAATAATAATTCTAATAGTATAATATTAGTACAAACTCATTTATGACTTACAACTTTTTTAATTAACTGCGGCTCAGAAATGATGGTTGCACTTTGTAATTTGATGTAGTGTATACATTATATTTAGTAAATATGGTATAATTTCCATTTATTATATGTGTAAAGTAAACTGGAATAAGGAAGTCAATATTAGTAATATGTTTCTATACCTTACCTTATAAATCATAAGAGTTTGCTTTGTTAAACGCGTTATTCTAGGAAACTAATGATTAGAATTGTAAAAAATATTTTTGTATATATATGTAAGGCAACTTAGAGCTTAATTCGACACTTAGAGAACGTGTGTGAGTGTGTGTGTGTGTGTCAGCCAGTGTTGAAGTCGCAGGTAAAAGCTAGTGTATATAGGATTTATATATAGCAGAAATTAGAAAAGGTTAACATATTTCTGTATTTATCACCTGAATAAATATTGACTTCATATTCTTCTTTCGACATAGTTTTTATTTATTTATTGATGATATCTACCAGCTATCAGTTTACAATTGTACGATAATCAGTCTTACTAATAACCTTAACTTGATATTATATAATAAAAAAATTAAATGTTTAATAGAATTACTCAGATTCCACCTAAGTAGTAGTAAAAAGAAGATATTTTGTTATTTATTATACTTTACAATCAATTTACAGGCTGATCTTATTTACATCATACGTGATTAGCCTTTCAGTAGAAAGAGCACAGATTACCTAATAACAAATAAAGATATTAACACAGTTTGTGACATAAGGCTCGTCTGAAATCTATCTACTCTATTCCTGGAAGACGACACTAATAGAATCATTGCAAGTTTGGTTTAGTAAAAGATGTCACTCGGACAGGTGAGTTTTAATGCACATCTACTTAAAAACCAAAATCTTAAGCCTACACTTGAATAGCAAATACCAGGTAATGCCAGAGCATTACCTGGAACTGGGCAGGGCATCTCAGGAGTTAAACGATGGACCCTGCACCTTCACGGTGAATCCATGGAACGCTAAGTAATATCTTCTCAATAAACTAGGAACTGACAATTATAGAGGTTGGGGGCAAAGACTTAAGCTATTAAGTCACACATACAATCATATATCACACATTACTCACAACTTGAGAAAATCTAAATTCCGGAACGCTAACTTATTTTTGCACATTGTGTTGAGTAAAAGAGATAGTACCAATGAAGAATTTATGGATTGATACGGCTTGGTGCCAACAACAAATTTACGATGAATATTTGTAACAAATCTGATGTGGAATTTGATTGCTATAAAATTATTAATTTGAGCTCCAGAATATTTACTGTGGAACTCAATGCCTCATTTTGCCTTAACAAGAGCAGAGAAATATAAATAATGACTTCGAGCGAGATCCGAACTCATAACCACCGTGTTGATAGTCAGACGCTATCCTGCAGTTCCACAAATATATATATATATATATATATATATATATATATATATATATATATATATATATATATATATATATATATATATATATATATATATATATATAACACTCAGATTCACAGGAAATTCAAGAAATGTGGTACTTGGTAGAAGCCACATAACAAAACAATATTTGAGTATATTCGTGCAGTATTCATAGAAATATGTATTTCGAGTCAGCACAATGCGAGTAAGTGACGTCACACTCGGGCTACATTACAACTGTAAAAACGCCTCGTTTGCATTGTAAATGCCGATACTCGAGGCGACATGGTACTGGTGCTACACGTGGTAAATATAATAGAATATAAACGTTTTTGGTCCTGACAATAAACTGAACTCTTTCTTTCTTACGTAAGGTATAATGTAGTTTTATTTGCTTGTAGATGCAGTAGTAATGATGTTGGTATCATATGCTGCGAACATTTTGACATCCTCTGTGGAATCTTCTGAAAGAAGCTCTGTATATATATAATTATATATATGTAAATAAAAAATTTGATTCAAGACTTATAATTTTTGAATAGTAAACATTGTTTTGTTTTCTATTATATGGGTAAAATTTTTAAATTTTAAATGAATATTAATACAGATATAGAAATTTATTAATGGAATTTTACTTTTATGTACAAAAATATAATTATATATTTAAATCTACAATATATACGAATCCTGGATATAATAGGTACATATGGAAATCATTAAAATAGTTTGTATAGCTTTACAACATCGTTACATAGCAAGTGAACCATCACCCTAAGGACCGCCTGGTTGGAATTTCTATCAGCGGCACAAGCATTTTGCACCCCTTTCAATAAAAAAAAAACAAGAAATTATGTGAAATGTGGAATCTTTGAAATCATTTTAGATATTTAGGTTCTCGATAAAATCAAAATAAATGTTCTTGAAGGAACTTATGGAATTATAAAATGCAAAAAAACTTTATTGTATAAAAATTTACACACATTACATTCGAACATAAAAATCATAAAGCAGTATATATAGTATAGTAAAGCGATCTTATCGCTTGAAACAGTGATTCAAGTATGATCTTTGTATGTTAGCGTTGTATTAATAATTATATATTGGTATAATAAATTACTTGTATACACAGATATTATGTATAAAGTAACGAGAAAATTGTAAAGCTCATTTACTTATGTAGTAACAACATAATCAAAATCATCGAAAAATGATAAATGTATAGACGTAAAGTTAATTAACTGCTACCATACAAGTTATTATCATTATTGTTATTATAATCTAGTAAATATTGATATAGGTCAATTATGTACATGAAAGATTTAATAAAATTGAATCGGTCAAAATATCGTTACCAGTTAACTGCTATACACAGCTTCACGCTCTATCCCGCACATGGCAGAGTAGGCAGGGGGAACCGTAGCTTTCCGCTATTCGACATTCGCCATTGCTAGTTGCCACAGCGAAGAAAATGCAAATAATTAATTCTCCCCGAGTGGGAAACGAATCCACAAAAGGTCGTGTTTATAGGCATATATATGGAGGCAATCAATTTGTTTGTCTGTTAATATCTGAGCGAACCATGCTAAACTATTTCACAGAATTTAAATATTTTGATATGGTAATAGCTTAAAATCTAGATACTGGGCTAACATAATAAATTTTATCCTCGTGTCGAATGCAGTTCCTGTTATACAACTTAATGATTTCAAAACGAATACATTTCAGCTTACTAAATAAAAAACGCCACGGGCGCTGATACATAATAACAAAAATGAGCAAAAGTAACAAATACTCAGCTTAACAAAACATTATACTAAAATATTGAACAAAAACTTTAATTTAATCATGTTACATCGATAAGTTATTTCTTGCAAAATTAAAATCCCTTTAAAGTTACCAGCAATAAAAATGAAAAGGAATATTTTGAATGGAATTAAGCGAATTTTTCGGCGGTATAGGCGACGGCGTCTGAATACTCAATGGCGGGCTATTGTAAAGCGGCATCGTTGATTTTTGCCGTCTAAAATGTGATTTCTTTGGAAAATATAAGGAATTTTAAATGCCATGTTTGATAATCTTGAATACACTTGAGTGATATCTCTTAGTATATATGAAGTTAATCTTGTTTAATCATAATTGTAAGTGCTTTATTGTATTTTTTCATGCACAAAGTTTATTCTAATAATAACATTATTTTACAAAAGAAGTAATTTATTTGTGAGTGGCATTATCAATGTATATCGATATATATATATATATATATATATATATATATATATATATATATATATATATATATATATATATATATATATATATATATATATATATATATATATATATATACACACAAACATCTTCTTTCGTCTTTTTCTAAATGAGTGGCAACATTAAGGCCGCACTTAACTTCCATTTCAAAAAAGTACGTGTATGAAATTATTTTCCATCTAAATTATTTTTATTAAAGAGACTAGTGTCAAGACACTGTATTTGTTGCAGCATTGACTATCGGCATTCAACGTCACAATTCGTCGCAACGTCGCATTATAGTCCCTTGAATTAGAATCGAATCTTGAACTACCGCTGCTACGGCACCACGATAGCCTTACATGGATTTTATTTTATGAATTTATCATATCATGTACAAAGTATACTTCACGCCGGATATGGACCTAATGTAGGGAACACGGTGTATTGTCTGCGGGCCATTGTTATATTTCAATACAAGCCGACAATATGCATTGTGAGCGTTAAACAGGATAAGACGAGGGAAATCTGAAGGAAAACAGATGGATATGTGCGAGAGTGCACGTTTTGACTTGACGCGACGTTATAAATATTTATTGAGCCAACAATAGTGGAGTGGCGAAAAAATACAATCTTATTTATTGCTTTTGGTTTGCATTAAATAATGGAACATGAAAAAAGGTTGTGGCTTGATATACAATAATTTGTTTTGTATATATACGGATATTAAATTAATAAACATATAAAGGTTAACAATAAAATAAAAATGGCCACTTTTAAGTGTATATTCAATTATTTCACTATTAAAAAGTCATTGAAACCGGTGAAGTATTATATAAGAAAATGTTCTTCTAATGAAATGACTTTAGTATATTTATTTCTATCACTTGAAGTTACTTAAAATTTAAAAGATTTTTTTTTTAAAATAAAAAATAGGATAATTTATTTATTTACATAATGCAAAATACAAAAAGAATATAATAGTATAATAAAATTGTGGTATAATTTCAAATTTGTGGTATAAATTCTTTTCCAAGCAACCCCTATCAAAGACAAGAAAAAATGACACGTGGATATTTGCTGGTTTACAAATACTATCTTAGTACTTACATGCACGTGTATATACCAGAATATTGAGTACAGAAGATGGAAAAGGATATTGTATTGAGCCATTTAAGTTGGATATAGGATCAGATATAGGATTCAGAGGATATAGTCAATTTTTTTAGTAAAAAAATATGAATTTGGTGGCATTATTTTGGCAATGATCTAATTTGTTTAGTAGAATTTAAGGATGATCACAATAACATGCATCTAGTAGAGCAAGAAGAGTTTAGATAACTTATATTTTGGTTGTTATGAGAAGTAGGATTTTTCACATCACAGCAAAAAAAATCTACTAAACTACTACTACTAACTTCTAATCTAAAAAATCTCTGAAATATGAGCAGACCACAAAAACGTATTGTCTATTGTAAGACCCAAGTTATTAACAGTACTAAAGAATTCTAATTTAGTCCTACCAAACTTTATAGCAGATGAGGAAGACAAGGGAATTTTCGATAGTTGCTGGTAAAGAGAGCAACCTGAAATCTACCTGCATTAAGTTCATTCTCCAATCTTTAACGCATATATAGCATTATGGAAATCGTCAATAGGTACATCAGTTACGGAAATTTGTAGATTGTCAGTTACGTAAATTTGTAGAGATAGAGTATAACAAAAATAGAAAAGAGAAGAGGATACAGAATACCACCTTCGGGTACACTAGCTTTAAGATTAGAGGGGAAGGAACATCTATCGTTCACTATTATACACTGGATGCGGCCGTACAAATAGGAGTGGAAACAATCAATATCTCTAGGGCAAATACTTATAGATTTTGAGATAGCAAGAAGTATATCATAGTCTACAGTGTTAAAAATATTAGAGAAATCTATATACTTACTTTCTGGTTGTCGATTACGTCTTGCTTGATATGTTACGTCATCACAAAATTTTATTATTGCAATAGTCGTGATGTGGCCCGTGCGGAATCTTGACTTTAAAGGACAGAGGATATTGCGTGTCGAGAGATATGAAGACATTTGACAGTAGACTATGTGCTCTAATACTTTTATTATAGTTATTTATTGAGATGGGTCGATGAGAACAGGTATGTTAGAAGGAAAAGGTAGGAGTATGATTTGAGATTTTAGGAATAAGGATAACGTAAGTAGTTCGACCTCTGGAAGGAAGAGAACCAGAGGAAAGTGTGTAGTTTAGAATAAAACAAAGAACAGTCAGGATGTGCTCAAGGGCAAGCATATCATTTTACGGCCTAACTCATCATAATCAATCGTTTCTGAGCTGACTGTTGCTATGAGTTTCTTAACTTACACGACATATATGAAAATTACACTTACAGTTAAGTGTGAGGGAATTAATGGTGCGAGATTTAGTACTGTAATACAAAAGTTGAATTCAACTGATGTGTATATTTAGAGCTTCTATGTCGACTTTGCTAACAGGGGAAGATTTGCAATTTCCACTAATACCCTGTCAAAACTTCTAAAACTAAATTTTATTGAACGGAATACTTCATTGTAATTAAAAAGTTCTTGTGTTTTTCTCATATCTTATATATTTTTGTACACCTTACATATTGTAACACAATCATAATTAATTTAGAAACATAAATTGAACGTAGCGGCACTCGAAACCGCAGTTATAGGTAACCACTAAAGCGTTCTAACCAATTAAACCATATATCCTTCTCGAGCCACGTTTAATCTTAAATAATAATATATAATATTGTTATTTAAGATTTTTAAGATAATCTTAAACGCTTTTTACAAATTGTTCTTGTTATTTGAGTACCGTTATATTATTTTTTATACGTTTCTAAATATTTGATTCTTAATACGTGTGTGAATAACACTTCACAAAATATTTAAATATAGCCTAACCTAACCATTTAGAAATTTCTATTTAAAAGTCATAAGGATTGAAATTAATCACTCGTTAATATAACCGCTGATCCAATCTGAACAACAACATAAATTGAATAAAACACTGTTCATTTATTTTATTAACAAAAAGCCAATATTAAAATAAAACAGAAAATAAACAGTAAAATGCTTGGGAATTTTTAATATAAATGACTTGTGTTTGGAGTGTTAATTACGACTTTTAAACTAATATCTCGATATATTTAAACTAAAAGCTCGATATATATAAACTAAAAGCTTCAAGTTCAGGCACAAACAGCGCTAATTGGCATGACTATGTAATTGTCGTTTCCTAGGAAGTATATAATTATGAATGTGATTGCTTTACAGAAAGCGCAGTCACATACGTGTGTTTATATTAATTTCACTTTGTAATATATTAATAGTAGCTAATTTTTGGTAATTCGCTAGACATTTAATATTTTTTAAAGAGTTATATAGACACTACGGAAAGAAAAATGTTTACAAACAATGTTTATATACATTTGCACGTAAAGAGAATCGAACTCGCGCCTTTTGAAAACCGTCAAAGCGTTTTCAAGACTATTATATTATTAAGCTATATGTTCTTATCAAGCTAAGTCGGAATTCTTAGGTGCTAGTTAGTTATAGTTAGTTATACAAGCTCGAGTCTCGCTTTGTTCAAATTTCTATACATTTCTAAATATATTATGTTTAGCATAATTAGCTTACCCATATTACTATTACCTTTTCAATTCAAAAACAACTTTACACATACAAACAGCATACATTGTATGTGTAAATTTGAAGAATATCAAGAATATACTTCTTACGCTAAGTCACAACTGTATTACAATAACGTCATAGTAAGTTTTCTTTATTTAAACCAATTTTAAAGAGAAACTTCTTTGCTCGTAAAGGTATAAATTGCTTTTGAAGGTAAAAATTTTACAGATTAAATGCAAATGTGACATAAACAATGTGGGACGCTTTTGCAGTGGCAAAGTGTTCATATAACATATTCCGATCGGGTTACATTTTATAAATCTTAGAAATACATTAATAAATATTAAATAACATTTAATTATTAACTAATACCTAAAAATATATAATTTGTATTCCATTTCTAACTTTTTGTTATTTTAATTACAATTAATTAAATGCCTAACATATCATGCTTTTCCCTCCCTCTAAGTCTCGGAAATCTAAAGCTTAGTAAATAAATATAAACGAGATTTACAAATTAATTTACCTAAAAAGTTTCCCTTCTGACTTCTGTAGTTTGTACGCACGCAATTTATTCTATTGGGCGCCAATTTTTTATAACACGAATGATAAATTTACTAAAAATAGGTTTTGAACAAAGCTTTTTGTAAATGTAAGATTAATTAACCTTTAAGTCATTTATCATGCCTTTTAACAAAATCAATTAGGTTCTCGTAGCGATCTATTTATAGTGAAGTTGATTCGTCAGTTTAATATAAGACTTAAAGTTTCCTCTCGAAATAAACTGAAATTGAAATCTTTGAAAGTTTACTGAAATTTTCAAGCACTGCTCAATCCAAAATGTTGTTTGTACAAACCTGAGTGGATACTGACCACCGTGGCTGAACGTGGCCTTTCAGATAGAAATTATTGTGAATATAAAAATTTCAAAAAACTTCTTTAGGTTACGTGACATTTTCAAATATTCTTATACATTTTTTTTAATTTTACGTATTTTTAGAATGTTACAAGAAATAAGAGATATATTAATATTATAACACTATTCTTCGGATTACATTAAATTTCGAAATAATAATGTGTATAATATATTTATGTACAGCGCAGGAATGCTCTTTAAGTTCTTTTTGTTTTAATCGTAATATTTACTATGTGTAACGTTTGCCGTGCTTTAAAAGTAGCAAATCGGACATCGAAAATATTTTACGTATAAAACTGAAAGAGATATGGAATTTTATTGCATTTTTGGTATTTTTTGATACAAAAGTATGTGTTACACTTAGGCACTTGTTGAATTTACCAATCCCCAATATTGTCAAAATACGATACAAATTTTATATGAATCATAAAACCTTTTTAACTGATGAAGTCTTGTGTAAAGTCTCCGTTCGCCACTTTCCGACTAATAAAAAATGTTACATATTTATTTCCGTTTGTGCACAGACGCACAAAATCACACTTACATATATTGCCAATTCATATATTACTATAATAATATTCGAACTGATAACGAGTCAGACAAGCAAAAATGGCTAATCTGAAAATTATTTGCGCTCATTTTATATCTTCCAAATATTTTAAACGAAGCCAAGCATCGTTATAAGAATAATTTTAACAAAAACTAATTAACTTTTGATGGACACCTAAGAAATTTTCTTTTTACATCAAACGAGAAATTCATTTTCCAAAGGGACGGTGGAATGCTAAATTAAACAAATGATAACTGACGTTTCCTCACCTCGTCCAAAGCAATGATACAAATTAAATTTTGTTCATTTAAAATGATTAATTTTATAATATACATTTGTGTAAGATGTTTTATAACTACATCCATTCCCATGGTTACCATATGATACGGAATGTTCTAGACTTTGAATTTTTATGTCAATTACTTGTGCAAATGGGTAATTCCAATATTGTGTTTCTAGTCTATTGTGGTTCTTCGTCAATGTGCCGATTTTCAAAATCAAATGTATGGTACGTCCTTCACAGATTTTATAGATAAACAAAAAAATATTTATTCAAATCAAATGTTGCTGTTATGACAGTTCTATTATGATATATAGATATACATATGAATATGTTGTACTTTGATATGGCATTATTTACTATACGTAAATTCCGTTAGACAACACACAATGTGTTGATATAGTACGTTCAATTTTAAACGGAGAAGAAGAACAATTGCAAAATGCATCTAAAGAGATTATGGTGAAATGGTGACCAAATGGTGGCCTGGTACTCGGATTCTGATGATGCAATAACCACTGCATCATCTACATACAACAGGCAATTCACCTTCAAGGCACCTTCTTTCACTCCTATGTCACTTTTCACTCCTCTAGTCTAATGTTATAAAATATGCGAATAAAAAATTACAACACACAAAAACTATTAAGGTCATCTAATAATAATAGTATTGCTTAAAGTTACAATCATAATATTAAGTATAGAGATAGATTGTATTTTGTATTTCAAAAATATATAAAAATTTCATATTAAAAGTCACTTTAAGTGCACTGTAAACATGTATGTCCATTAGAGCATGAAAGCAGTTCAGTTTAATAAATGAATAATCGTGAGGTCTTAGCGGGTGAAGCTGCGGGTGTGTACCTAGTATGTATTTAAATAAAAAAACTTGTCAAACGCATACAACTGTCAAACGAATACACAAAATATATGCGCATTGAGAGTATAGCAATTCCTGTTAGAATCACGACGTCGCGTCTGTATAAATTGGCTATTTCAAAGAGTTATGAAACATGAATAAATCACATGTATGGTGACACAAAAATCGTTATCATATATTAAATGTCCAATGTTGGAACAAGTATTTGTTATTTTATTTATTTACAACTCGTAAGTCATACGAAGAAATAAATATTATTTTAAGTATGAGAATTGTGTAATTTTTGTGTGAGAAAATTTACTTTGAAACAGATCTGTACAGGTGACAATATATATTCTTTACATATTTAGTTTGTTGTAATTAATAAGTAGCTTTTTAGTTATTTGTTTTATCTAATTGGCATATGAAATAGAAGTGCTGCGTTTGGCTTTTTGTTCTCTCTGGCTACCCCGCAAGATAAAAGACGTAAAGCTAAAAAAAACAAACATATTATTCAGAACTTAAACCGTATAAGTTATC
This sequence comes from Dione juno, assembly GCA_037127375.1. NCBI lineage: Eukaryota > Metazoa > Arthropoda > Insecta > Lepidoptera > Nymphalidae > Dione > Dione juno. Next base: position 3,581,241 of record JAXRJS010000071.1, read on the forward strand.
TCAAGTAATCCATAGTAACACCAAAATAATTTATTACATTTTAAAAATAGCACGAACATTCATTGATATAAATATAAATTAAAGCTTCTATGTAAGAAAGACCTTTCTCAACCTCCAAGTGGAAGTAAGAAAGGTATTTGGTAAAGGATATCTTGGTTTAGTTTTAATAATTTGAAAGCTAACTCAGATATCAAAAGCAATTTATTTGAAATATAATTGGAATGAGTAAGTAAATATTCATATACTTTTTCTTTTGGGCATATCCTTTGTACAGTATAACTGTGAGATGAAAAGCTCCATATTATAAAGCGAGAAACAATCATTCGTTGAATCTATAATTGTGAAATGGAATTTCTAAGTAAATGTGTACATGTGTAAACATTTTTACAATTACTACTACGAGTACTATTACTAATATTTAGACTTCATAGATTTCTATATATTTTATATACATGATGCTTATTGGAAATAATCAAATTTGAATAAAATTAAATTAATTTGGAAATTAAAATAAGAGATATACGAAATGAAATGGTATTCCTTTATTACACGTTTACCTTATTTAAGGTGTGATTCGTAAACAGCGTGAAGTAATTAAGTACACCACAGGATATGAATCCCGGACCTATATCAACGGTGACACCTTACCTATTGTCACAAACTAAACTTACATTACTCAAGCCACAAACATTCCACGACCATTGCGTGTTCATTATGTACATATAACTGTCTTCTCTAACTTCTACCATTCTTAGTCTATTGAGAAGCTTTTGCTGGATACGCCTATCGTCTATTTTATGGAGAAAGACATTTAGAGGGTTAAAATATTATGAGCTTTACATAATTAAAAATTAATTACTAACAAAATTTGAAGAGATTTGATAAATAAGCTGAGAATGTGATAAGTTGTGAAAAATATATAAAAATTTTGGCGTAGCTTGATGAAGAACGCAAGGCCGAGGGGTAAAAGCGCTTGGACGGTTATTGTGAGGCACCGGTTCAAATCATATGTTTCTATCTTAGTGAGGATTGAAACTTTAAATATTAATAAAAATATTTATAAATTAATTTAGTTATATAACTTTTTTTTATTAAATTGGTATTATTTTTTAACTGTATATAACTTTTGCATTATGCAAAAAGTGAATCATGCAATTGTTGAAATGTAAGGATACAAATAAAGAAAGTCATTATTATTTTTAAAAAAATGTCTCAACATAGATAATTTAGTAACGTATGGCTGACTCCCAATTGTATTATTACGTACCGTATTCTAATCTTGAATATTGCACTTGACGTATCAAAACCACTCTCGCTTATTAATTAGACCGTAAACGTGTCTATTATGTACTTGTCAAAAGCCTAAAAGTCCATCGTCGGACATACGTATAGCTAAATGTTGGCGATGTTATTGTAGTGATAACAATAAATCTTGCTGCTTTCAGTATTGTTAGTAAAGGTCCAGACAATACAACTTAAGCATACTACTCATCTACTAGAGTTGTGTGGCTCGCTTGATTCTTGTTTGATATTCTAAAATAGTTCAGTTCGTTATACTGACTTTCATATCCTATGGACATATATATATATATATATATATATATATATATATATATATATATATATATATATATATATATATATATATATATATATATATATATATATATATATATATATATATATATATATATATATATATATATATATGTATATATTTGAGGGGAAAATTAATAATTTATATAAATAATAAATAAATTTTTAATATTGGGGGGTATTAAAGTATTTTTTAAGAAAAAATATAAATTTTTATAGTAAATTAGTATTGTAGAAGAATTTTGAAATAATTTAAATAATAATTAATATAAAAGTAGATTTAATTTATTGTATCTTGTGTATCAGAGTTTATTAAAAAATATTTGTTAAATAATAAAATCTCGAATTTAAAAGAGTTAATTAGTTAGTAAAGTTAATGTTGTATAATTATTTTTAATATATACACATATATATATATATATATATATATATATATATATATATATATATATATATATATATATATATATATATATATATATATGTATATATATATATATATATATATATATATATATATATATATATATATATATATATATATATATATATGTATATATATGTATACACATGAGTAACTTATACACGCGTGAGTAATTTATAATAAATATTTAAAGTTTAAAAGTATCTTTTCAGTGAGACGACCAAACAGAACTACAATACCTTATTACATTTAATCTTATATATTAATAGCAGGTGAATATAAGAATCCGGCATAAAAATCCGGTAAACGTCTAATTTTGAAGAGATTCAAAAAAATACAGAGAATTCTTGATTGCATGACTTGATGCGATTAAACAAACAAAATATTATAAAGAGCGAGAAATAGTTACTAACCTGTTAAAGAATGGGGCGACGGCTATATAAAAAAAATATGAAAAATGACTAACACCATAAAAATCTGTTGTGGAAACTTGAAATTTCGTGGGTGACCCACTAGATTTATTTTGATCTTTTAAGTTTTTATGACAACTAAATAAGGTTAAGATTATGTTTTAGATTTTCTTATAACACAAAAGTGTTATTAAACTGTAGTTGTTCAGAAGTCTCTTAAAAATACAAAAAAAAAAATTTTTCAATATAGGCTTGAAGAAAAAATCTTTAAAAAATTTAGTACTAGTAGCAAGTGCAAAAAACAATTAAATTACTCTCCCAACTCCTCTATCAAAGGGTCCAATGAAAGTGCCAATTTACAGCAATTATTTCGGGACACAGGAAACTGATTATAGACAACACTCGTTTTTGCTTAATTATTACGTAATTAGCATGCCACTCCGTCCTAATTGCAGAAAAACGGTAAGCTAACCCTTCTCCGAGTGATTGCCTACCAGCTAGGCTTGTTAAATCGTTTTTGTTTTTATTGAGTTACAAAGTTTTATATAGAGGGATAATCATTTATACTAAAATTATTCAAATATATATATATATATATATATATATATATATATATATATATATATATATATATATATATATATATATATATATATATATATATATATATATACATATATATATATATATATATACATATATATATATATATATATATATATATATATATATATATATATATATATATATATATATATATATATACATATATATGTGTGTGTGTGTGTGTGTGTGTGTATTATATTTATATATTTTTATAAATAAATAAATTAAGTTAACTAAGTTATCTCTATATGAGATTTCTTCCAGGTAACTTGTGGAAGTGGGTCAAAGCAGCATATTAGAGACTACAACAATCTGCAATGTGCAATGAAGCAAAGTTAAAATGAAATAAAATTTAAAATATAGGGCATTCCACATCAAGCGGACAGGTAATAAAGGTTATGGTCTCCGATTTTGGATATTTTATATTTGAGTATGTTAGACCTATATAGGTTCTCAACACAATTGCAAATAAATTTTTCAAATATAGCGTTTAGTTTACGATACTGGTGATTTTACAATATTGAAAATGAATTCTGGACTATATCTCTTATAACGAGTCTAACAACAAAACTACTATAGAATTTTGCATCATTATCTGAATGTTAAATGTTAAAACTTAAAAGCAATTACAGACAAAAATGCTAAAGTGGTCTCGACAGATAGTTAATGAAGTTACCAAAGGAACATTTCTTTCCTTTAATTACAGACAAGACTACAATACAAATTAGCTTGTGCGTTGAAGGACATTAAAAGTTTATATAACATTAAAAGTTTCATAGAAAATACTTGTTAGAAGGTTTTTACTTATTTACTGATAGTAGCAAATGTCCTGCTATAGCTATAGCTGGATGATGATCCTATATTATTTCTGGCGTAATACTAATATTTTATTATAAGTATTAGAATATGTCAATTTAACATTTAAAGTATTGCAGTAGCTAACAGCAATCTGTGGATTTCCCATTTACCTTAAATAAATGCAATGGAATTGTACCAAGGGATATTTAAGTAGCTAAAAAAAATTGAAAATCAAAAATTATTTCATAGTACTAAATTTTACAACTAAACTATATTTTACATTTAAAATACCATTTCCTCTGAAACTCTTCTCCTCTCCAATTATACAGCAACAGAATCAGTAATCAATTGCCTTAGGATTTTTAGATTTCTAGGTTTCCAGACTCTCGTGTTTGTCCCATGAATAAATTAATTAATATATAACATACTACAGATTCATCTACAGACATTAATTGAATACTGATTTGATCTACTTACAAGGATTACGTGTTCTGTTATAAAGAAGCCCTGGAAATCTCTTTGAACATAAGTAATTATAACTGAATTGGTTTGGAATTTTTTACAATTACTGTCACGTTGGGATTAACTTAGGATGAAATAAGACATTTTATAACATTCTTCAACAATCTTTAAATATTTCTTAAGATAGTTATATAGTATCTTATGTTAAATGATTGAAATCGCTTGTGAGTGGGATCCGCATATTTTCATTCATACTCGTATATTTACATGAATATCTCGAATTTATGCCTACTTTTGTATATGCATCATAAAACGTGAAATGTTATGAATAATTATAAAAGGCAGCGATAGACCTTTTTTTAAAATTGCAACACTACAGACTCTTGGTCTGTGCCCTTTTCAACTTCCAGTAATTTTATTTTCTTATTATCCATATTAATTATAATACTATTAATTATATAATATTGATTAAAAGAAACATTTATTTTTACATTATTATTTAATTATAATACAGATTTGCTTAATTAGACGTACATATAAGGTAATTTAATAAAAGTAATTATATCAGGAGCATACAGAGATCTTAATCTTCACTTAATACAGACAATAAACATATTATATTTAGCAAACTAGAATTATTTACAATACGCTTGCGCAATATTCAAATAAAGGAGTTTTGGGGTTTTATTAAAAAACAATACCTTTAAGCTTACTACTTGAGACTGTAGACCCAAGACCCAAGCCAAGACACGTACCAGCCCCAACTGCCCCAACGGATAGTGCAGTCAACGAGACTAAGCACTGGCAAAATACTACTTGAGCGTTCAAGTCATTGACACTAAGAAGAAGATGAGGAAGCTGAAAAAAAAATTGTAACCACTTGTAAAAGCTGATTTGTTTACATCACGCTTAAGCCTTTTATTAAGCTCAACAACGAGCACCAACACCACAAATAATCAAATACTTGACCGCACAAATTTGATTAACGAGTGAAATCATAGCTTTTGTAACGACTGTTTAATTTCATAGTATTTATTATTATCGATGAAATCAATTTAGCTCATTACAGATTGAGTATTAATTTGACACAATTATAACATATTTTCGTTGAATATTGTTAATGTAATGTCAGAAATTGTCATAATTGTAGCTGCCACAAATGTGTTATGCTGAATTTAACCATGCATTGAACGCAAATTGTACGACAAAGTTGTCAATTTGATTTTAATTTAAAATTTTTAACAAGCAATCGTATTTCATCCGAATTCTCATCAATTTTCACTTTGCATCTAGCAATTTTCATTTCTTTCTTTAACATCTAAATATTATAGAATATAAAAATGTTAATATAAACTCATTTAGTTTATATACACCATGAGCAAATCCCGCCATCGTTTATTTATTTAATATATAACTTATTATTATAATTGAGCACTAGAATACAGTATCCTGTACCATATCATTATGTGTTACAGATTTAGATATTTTTAGATTTTTTGTACACATTGCCATAAATATATTCAGTTTTATAATTCATTTTACTTTAAAAAATTCGTTCGTTATATTCCTGTCGCCGTTTTGGAGTATTAACGACACTTAATATTGAGTGACAGTAAACAAAGCGGCTGTCTGGATCAGACTGGAATAATCACGCCTGGATATTTTGTCGTATATAGCTGTATACATGTGTTTGCGTTTAGTAATTGATCACTAGCTTTACATCCTTTTGTACTGGGTTGGCTATTTAAATAACCGCTAACAATCGATTTTTTTATGTATCAACTTGCATAAACAATAGATTTAATATTAATCATAAAAATAGTCGCCTTCTTACCTAGAACATGCTTTCTAAGACCAAGGTTCAAAATTACACAATATAAATTTTTGTAATTATTTCACCTAATTAGTATTTTACAACTGTTAAGCGTATGTAATGAAGCAATCAATCAGATTTGAACAACAGATCGGACACTGGTGGCCCTTTCACATTATTTCGCAATTATTAGTCCCACAATTTCAACTGGGACACTAAGTTCATAATTATTTATTAAAACAATATTTATATTTAAATGGCTGCGGTACTCCGATATTTTAAAACTTTATTGAAAAGACAAAAATAGTCCTATATTGAAAATTAATCAAAACTTGTACTTTTATTACAAAAGGAAACGTATAAAACACTCGCAATAAACGGTTAATGAATTTCAATTTAAAACTTAATATCCGAGTAATAAATACTACAATTAAGTGCAATTTTATAAAGTTTTTGCCAACAAGAGTTACACGAATACACATTATTGAACTGTTTCGAATAGCTAACAAAATTCTTTATAACTAATTGAATGATAATATTAATAGCCCATTTAGACGTTTTGTATAAAAAGGATAACATCAAAGAACACAAAGTTGTAATTATTGTTACAAAAAAAAGCAAAAAAAATGGTTAAAACCGAGTTAATTAAACGTCCCATTGGGCGAAGAAAATTACTAAGTTAGACGTTTTAAGAGAGACGCTATTACAAATTAAAAGGGAATTCCGAGCTTTGGCTGCGACATTCTGGCCTGTACTTACTACTCACTTATTCATACGGATCATATTTTAAAATATTTTATACTACACCATTGTTTAATTATTTAACTTTTAATTTTAGGAAAATTCAACGTTAAATTTACGCAATTTTTTTTCGAATATTTTAAATTTCAATATACTTTGAAATTTTATCAATTTATAGACAATAAAGACCGAGATAGTCTATTTGACGATCATCAAGCTTGAAAAAAGTACTTGTTATATATTTTAATGATTTTTAAAGTGTTAATCCACACTAAGGATAGAAAAAGTACTTAAAGAAATCATATAAAAATTTATAACAATCCCGCTGCGTTCAAATTTGTATACGTTATCTAAGTATTTTTTCTGTACTTGTTATATATTTGACATCGTCAATTTGTGCGATATTGTTTAAGTTGAGGAGTTACTATATTAATGTAGACATCAATAAACTTTTTATCGATAATATGTACATATATATATATATATATATAGATATATATATATATATATATATATATATATATATATATATATATATATATATATATATATATATATATATATATATATATATATATATATATATATATATATATAATATATATATATATATATATATATATATATATATATATATATATATTTTATATATATATATATATATATATCTTCTTCTTCTTCCTGGCATTAGTCCCGGCTTTTTGCCAGGGTCTGCCTTCCGACTAAGACCAATCGGTCCATATGAGTGGCGAAGTGGTTTTTTGTGGAGCGATTGCCATCTGACCTCCAAACCCATTACTGGGAGAAACCAAGAAAGGAAAGGGAATAAGAGGCAGAAAGACTTGGAATATAGGGGAGGGACACCACTTACATGGATTGGATCGGGTTATGAAAGTGGTGGCTCGAGGTCCCGGGGTCGCGTACCCGTATGCCGGAAACCAAATATCGGACAGATAATTGGCTAGACACCCTCTGAGATGATATATATGTATATATATATATATATATATATATATATATATATATATATATATATATATATATATATATATATATATATATGAAATTTAAATAATATTACTGGACGGTATATATCATGTAGCAAAGCCGCATCCGAAAATATTATCCACCATATTTTTTGTGACAATCATATAAAATATTTAACGTAGTTTTATAAAAAAATATGGCTAATAGGCTAGACCACTTGGGACGGTATTCGAGTAACGCGGGTCTCTATATTTGTTTTTTTTTTTTGAAATATGATGTTTATTTTTGCTAGCTTTGATTTTGAAACATATTGAAATGTTTAATAAACATTATTTCTAGCCAAATGACCATTATTAGGAATCATTTCTGATACCCAAAGACAGCAGAAATTTGTTATAAAAATCTCCCTACAAAGTTCTCGCTAACAATAAAAATAAGCAGTAACGAACGTATAAAAATTTGACGTAGTTCAACAAGAATGTATGGCTCGTGTTCCGTTACGTTAAAAAATGTATGTGTTTGTAAATATTTTTGTTTCCGTTTCTTAGTCACTTACTAAGAACATCACTATAAAACATTATAAGCTAAAATGTATTAAAATTATATTAATTAAAATTATAAGAGTTTCATATTGACTTAATTCTGAAGACAAGACGTCGATTCAGAAACGAAAGACAATATTTAAACTGAAAACTTTCCTTAAGCCGGAATAAGAAGTAAAAAATACGAAGAGACAAAAGTTGAAAGGGAATTTCAACAATGGCCAATCAAATTTGATGGACACATCCGAAAATTAACTTTCTTTGTTCAAACAAGAAATTAATTTCATTTTGCATGAGGTCGCTTAAATTGGGCAAGGAATCAGCGAAAGTTGCCGACTGACGTTAATACGTCTTCTCCAAATGACCTGCCACAAAGGATTTTAAGATTGAGAACATCAATTAAATGTTTGTAGTTGTCATTTTTGTATTGTTTTTGGAATCGCTTACGTTCATATTAAAAAAAAGTTCAGAGTTAATGTAAAATTAAGTATTTTAATAAAACGGAATATGTTACATGAATATGTTTCACTAAAATAAAAAAAAAAACACGTTTTAAACTTGTTTAGATTTCTTTTAAATGGCAATTTGACGTAATAGGACTCGAACCCGCGCCTCTTTGATATAGTTGCTTGCGCATGTTTTCAGGACTCTAGCTATTTAAGCCATACGTTCTTATAGCAACATCCAAATTCTTAAGAAATTGTAAGCGTTGTCCAAAAAACATTTAACATATTTCCTTATAAATAAAAGTTATTTAATAATTATATTTCATATATAAAATATTAAGGAAATTCAATACGTATTAAAAATGAGATTTTAACAAGACATTTATCAAGCAGACGTTAATTGATGGATCTTTGTTCGACTTAGCTTGTATTATATTAAAAATATATAATTAAATTTGATTTTTTTATGAATTTCTGGTTGGGTGATTTTCATTATGTAAAAATATTTGCGAATTTAATATTAAGAATCGTTTCAATGGATTTCATGAACAATTAACAGTCAACTGCAATATTTTTATAACGCTACACTACGTAAGTGCTCTAAAGCTCAAATAATTTTCAAAATTTTTCTGTACATTTTTTTAGCTTTACGTCTTGGCAGGGTAGGCTCATAGAGAACATAGTGTCAAAACACTCATATCTCCGCTTTATGGCCAAATTCGGGACAAACGGTGGAACTCAATTTCTATTCACAAAGTTTATATTACATAATAAATAATGCCGATGACATAGTACTCATTGACGAGAGTCGTCGAACTGATGCTGGAGTGTTAAGTGAACGCCTGGAAGGTTGCGCTTGAGAACGGTGGTCTTAAACTGAACGTGTCGAAGACTGAGTACATGGCTTGCGGAAACCCGGACTCGGGCACCATCCACATCGGGCCTGAGCCAGCCAGTAAGTCGGAGAAGTTCAGGTACCTTGGATCAGTTATGCATGAGTCTGGAGGCATTGACCACGACATCCTTGCCGTTTAAACGCTGCCTGGGTCAAATGGCAGGAGGTCACTGGTATGGTCTGCGATAGCAGAATACCGCCCAAGCTCAAGGGCACGAGAAAGGGCATACGAGAGTATTATCCGACCGGTTCTTTTATACGGCAGCGAATTTTGGCGAACAATATCTCGGCTCACTCAGGAGCTTCACGTCACGTAGATGAAGATGCTGAGGTGGATGTGTGGCGTTACGCGGTCCGACCGCATACGCAACACATTCATTCCATGACATCACTAATATTTCTTATTGTTATTTTAAATGAAACTGACATAATCACGTATAGTTTGATATCGATATTTTTTAAGTGATTAATCTAGTAAAAATAATGTCATTTAAAATGTGTAAAAACAACGAAATTCAAAGATTTTAATCTGCCTACTTGTCACATTTTACACATCATCACATCTGTTCACTTTTTTTAGTTATTGTAAATGTATTTTCACCGGAGAAAATAGATTAAATTCCAAGTGCATTGTCAGTGTATAGTTTTCGTTCTGCTAGTATAGTGCGAACTGTTTCAATATGAAACGTGACTTGGAATGTGAATAAACTCATGATTGTTCTTTCGTGATGTTTATTTTGCAAACAATATATATATATATATATATATATATATATATATATATATATATATATATATATATATATATATATATATATATATATATATATATATATATATATATATATATATATTCATGTTCAATTAAAAGAAAATTATTTAGTATTAATATTTGGCTTTTAATTATTTAATTAGATATTTATAAATTTGCTAAATTAAAATCGTTTTAGTAAAATAGTATGTGAATTATTCATATTAGTGTGTTATACGAAGGAATGTAATAATGTTTATTTATTTTAACCGTTTCGACATTTTTTTTTTATTTAGACATTTAAACGTTGAGGTTTTCAATAGCAGCATACTCTCTTTCTATGGAAATATTATTTACTGCCGATTGTATGGACTGTTTTATGGACTCCAAATTATCATGGTGTTTAGAGCCAGTTTTAGGGAGTAACCCTAAAAATGACCACAAATCATAATCCAGTGGATTTTCTATCAATATCGATTCGATATCGGTTTGGTGGATCGAGCTTTATAATTCCAAGAAAATAATATTCTTGGAGTGAATAATATACTTTCCCCACACACTAACATCCGTATAATATTCTTGGAGTGAATATATTATTCACTCCAAGAATATTATACGGATGTTAGTGTGTGGAGTTAAGTACTGTTGATGTTCAATCGGGAGGCTAACCACAGTTGTAAATATATTGTAAATTTACATTAAAAAGAGCAACTGTTGAGTTTCTCGCCAGCTCTTCTCAACAGAACTGCCCTCCGAGCTAGTGGTAGCTTCTTAAAGGACTTACAATACTGACACTTATGTTAATTGACGATTCGAAAATGCTTGAAATAGCCTAATTGAATAAAGAATAAAGAATATTTTGATTTTTGTTTTGGTTTTGATTATAAATTTTTATTCGGCCCCATAACTACTTTATGTGACGCATTCACAACGACCCGGTCCTCTTTATATCCCCACTCCATTTTAACATTATAATATATTTTACAATATATTGGCACGAAAATAAGAAAACATAATGAACAATCGTATAAAAATGATAGATTCCAAATTCAAAAGTTATAGTGTGTTTATTTTTAATTTCAACAATATTAATGGCCAGACTAAGTATAGGTATATGATAAAAAAAGGATCATTACGTATATTTTTTTTTATTTCAAAATAATATGTATTGACTGTTGTTATAAAGTGGATTGACAAAGTTTTGATTATTTTTTTTATATTATTTACACATTAAGAAAATAAAATTACTGACAAATCTATAAACGAATTAACGTTATGGGATTGGATGCCACGCTTATTGAACTCAAAAGTAACGGGCACATATCTAAATATTACGTATTTAAATATTTTTTACTCTTAGAAATAAATATATGGTTAGTTAACAATTATCAATCATTCTTCTACAGAATAAATCTTCCAAGCAGATCGATTACATACTATCATCACGAAAGGTCAATACAATATGTGAAATGTGTGGATGCATTCTCCTTTAAAGTTTCCAAACTTGGCAAACATGTTTTCAAGTTGGGTGTAAGTGTAACTTAGCCCAAACTATAGCTACCAATAGGTTACTTATAGGACAGTCATTGAGATAATTGAATATTGTAATTGTATATACATATATATTTCAATTATAGATATGTATTAAAGCAAAAAAATAAATAACAAGCTCTCAAAATAGTTTTAGGATATTCAATCCTGAAAATTTATTCTAAATAATAATTTTGAATTGTTAATATATGAACACAAAAACTTTTTTCCAAAATATATTAATTCACAATAATACTATCTAAATTTATGTTATATAAACAAATAGTAGTTAATAGTAACTCAAAGCTAGTTCATATTAAGCAAAAGTTACTCTGAAATTTCTCCTCTACCCGAAACCGCTGGAAATACAGTTATTACATACTATATAATGTTTTCTCAAAGGACCTAACAATAAATTCGCTAATGAATATTACTTTGTATTATGCTACCAGTAATATAGTGCTAGTAGTTTTTTTTTAATTCAGCTTTATATATTTATATGGAGAGAATAATAATGTAATTACAATTGCTTTACAATTCTGCACCTACTCCAAATAAAGTCTAATTTATAAGACTATCAACCACATTTACCTATACGCAGACGACAAATGGGATTTAGTGTAAGGTAAATATTAGGAGGACCGTCGTGGTGCAGAGGCATAACCTCTGCCTGTAAACGCCACAGTTTGTGGATTCGATTCCCACGGCGGTGCGAATGAATTATTTCCATTTGCTTCGCTCTGGCAACAAAGCAAGGCTCGGCGTTGAGTTCCGCCACTCAACACGCAATGTCACGAATGGCAGAAAGTGGGGAACGGAGTGTCTTAACACTAGGTTCCTTCAACCTACGGTTCCCTCTGCCTACCCTGCAATGTGCAGGATACAGCGTGAAGCTAAATATAATATACAAATATTAATTAATATTTCTATGTACGGCTGATTGTAATTTCTAATACAAAAAGCTGTGGCTAACGTGTCCATTTTGCCCGTCGCTCATATATCCTAAAGTGTATTTAATGTGAACAAAAAGTATATGACATAAGTTTATCACAAACTGAACGTTTTATTAATTGGAAAAACAAAGTTTAGAACAAACAAGAAAGATCAGCTACTTAACAGTTTAACCATATTTCATGTTGAACTTTTAAAATAAAGTAAACGATGTTGTTTATTACCTTAGAACAGGGTTTTTACTACAAATGCTATAACCGCAATATGAATATAAATATATGCTTTAACAGAATTTGGTTTGAAGCTTCTTAAATTATTTTTTAACTTTATAACTGTGGTTTTTAGGAATTGATCGACATTTTCCCTAGCGCTTTTTATATCACCATGGTTGTTGTGCTAATACAAAAAAAACCGATCAAGTGGGAGACGGACTCGCGCACCGACGGTTCTGTAGTTATTTAATGCTTGTATGTCAACGGCAATATAACTTAGAAAAAAATAAACTTAAATTTGCGGTCATGTATGCACTAATTTTGTATGTAATACACATATAATTAATTGTGTCTACACTGTATTCTGCAATGGTGGTGTTTATAATAGGTTTTTTGTGATACACGTATAAAATTCACATTTTCAAATTTTCCTCGTGACATTTTATAATTCTAGGTCAATGGGAAATACCCTATAGGTTTTGATTTTACGATGATTTTTTTTAAATGTGACAAAAATGAAGCTTCAACGTCTATATCTTTTGATTGTGTATATTTATTTTTTTCTGTGTATCGTGTAACTATAAGCTTAAGTATTTGGTATTAAGTTAAGCTTAATACGTCCACCAGATCTTGAGAATAATGGTATTGACAGACGGACAGATAGATATACGCACAGTCAACAAAATGGTTCTACAAGGGTCCGTTTTTACTTTTTGAGGTACGGATTACTAAAAATGTGAAAACATATATAATTCTTTTTTCGGTTTTACGCTTTATCCAGCATATGGCATGGTAGACAGAGAAAATGTAGTGGGAGATGAGAGAAACTTATGTGTGGGTGAACTCAACGCCTACCCGTATATATATATATATATATATATATATATATATATATATATATATATATATATATATATATATATATATATATATATATACGTATATAGAAAATAAATATATTCTATTCTATGCTTATTTTCCAATCTATGTGTACAGCAGTATTGTTGTTTGCTTAGTCTCGCAGTCTACCAGATTTTATTAAAGGCAATAACGTGAAAAATGGAAGGAAACGGATGCGGATATTACGCCACTAACTAAGGTTTTTAAACTTTTCCAATAGTTAAGTTGAAGAAAATGTACGCTTTCTTTGGAACACAGTGTCTATTAATTATTGCTCTACTCCATTACGTTGCTTCGTTGACCTTATTTATAAATAAATAAAATATTACTCATTTCAAAAAACATTTACAGTTCTTACGTCATTGATATTATATTCTTGATTTACTTATTTTGTAAACAAATAAGTCCTTATATCTTTAGATTAGCTTTTAACTACTCCTCATACTCAATCAGAAATGACTAAGATTTTTCTATGACACATTCTATATATATACTCTGACTGCTGTCTCGAGAAATGCACAATTCAACACAAAAATAGATCTTTTTTGTTGTTTTTTTTTGCAGCTGTTTTTGAAATTAGCGCGTTCAATGAAACTATCTCTTTAGGTTTACGATATTAAAAAAAATATATAATATATAACACAGAAGTATAATTATTGCAATATATCTTATACAGTTTCTTGTCATACAGACGGCGGAAATCAATAATTTTTATAGTTAATCGTTCCCCTCAAATATGACACAGCTACAATAAATAACATCCGTAGACATTTATTTTTATTAATATTGAACTAGTTTTACGATATCTGTGATGCTGGTCTGTTTGCGCTTTATCGTGCATATAACTTGCTAAAGTCGTTTTGAGACGCTCAAAGTCATTCGATGTTTTGATTTTATATCGTCGTTCTGTCAATATTGCTTAATAATTTCTGTCTCTAAACACCGGAAACGGAAATTGATTCAAGTTTATGATATTTTATAAAAAAATCGTTTTAACATTACCATTTCATAGGATCGCTTTGTTGTCAGTTTGTATGTTTGTCTGTCAAGACCATTTTTGTCATGATGCGTTGAGACATAGAGCAAAAAATTAAATTTACTACTGACTAAAACTGAACTACTAACCCAACGGTTTCTTGACAAATTACACTTATTTGACGTTAACCTAACAGTCAAACGCCAAATGGTACGGTCAGGTTCATTTGACTGTAACTTTTAATATACTAACACCCCTTTCACAAAAAAAATAGCTTGACAGCGACGATCCTTAATGTTAATAAAGACTAGTGTCTTCATTAACACATTGAACACATCAACACATCACACATTTCGTTAAGATGAAAACTTCTCTGGCATCGTTGTGATTTAAAATGCAACGAAACGAAAAAAACGACAGTAAAATGAAACAGATACACAAATCCATAAGATTTAAGGTGGGAGAAAATGATATAGAATACCTTATACTCGTACAGTGTTTCTTTTCCTTTTGTCAAAATGTGTATGAGCCAAAAAGCCAAAAAGCTTGAGAAAGGCATTTGTACAGGGTTTTCATCATGTTTACAAAAAAGATTTTTAAATATGCCGACAACGAATGCATAATATTGACACAATTATAAATAAAGAAAAAGAAAACAAGATTAAAAAGACAGTACAAAAATCAATGGAAAATTGATTGTGGAAAACTATAGTTCTGTTACGCATACTGATGATTTTACTTTTCAAAATAATCTTCAAGTGTCCTAATACGTAGGTACTGCTCGTACATCAGGTGAATAGTCACCGTACATGATCACTAAAATCATTACTAAAACCTGCAATTATTATTATAATATTATTTAAATTATTATTATTATTATAATTATTATTATAATAATATTATAATAATTATTATCCTTTCTCGAAATTTTTCATTCATCTCATTGTCTTGAAGCCAAAAATTTTGAAGGTTTCTCTTCTGGCGCGTGTGACTTGTACACATGTGTTTTTTTCAATATAAGCGATACCAAAATACTGGATCAATTTTTTACCAAACATAATTATCAATCTGCTTCGTGTTTTCTCCATACTAGTAACATTGGCGAGGTGAATTGGGCTGAAATTCTTCTCTTCTTTTTCTGTTTGAACCTTTATTCACCCGTTGTTGGGTATAGGTCTCTTGATCGGTTGCCTGCTTTCCTCATGTGGATTTGTCAATGA
>JAXRJS010000071.1:4200000-4500000 GCA_037127375.1 Dione juno
TAAAAGGAGAGCTATTATACTGACAAATTTAGCATATTTAACTTATTTATAATCACTACCAGGAAATGTGTTACAAAATACAGCATTCACTTAGTGGTTCACCGTCCACCGTCCACCGTCCAGGTGACGCTCGTGGTACTTAACACTGAGTAACAATACCTGTATACTTCATTGTGTACGGCCACTCATTTATTTGTCTTGAGAGAGTTCACACAATACCCATTCATTTCATACAAAGATTCTATTAGAAAAAACGGTATACTCATATTTAATTATTTTTAATGCTTACTACAAACATGTTTATTTTTACGTTAGTGGCAAAATAGGCTTTTTTAGTCTCTCTTTTATGTTAAAATGTTTAAATAATGCATATTGACAATTTTATTAACTGACGAAACGTGGATGTAGAGCACCATATATACGAAAACAATTTTGATATCTTTCCTAAAGACATAGTTCACAAACTTATTATATTTATTTGGTAAAGGAGCGCTCGTTGCGTTACTTGCTTTAGGTAACTCGTATGCCTACATTTAACTCCGGTGTGACTCTCTATACAAAACATACACTTACAACTAGGGACTGTTTAATAAATACATATTAAGATCATAATCATTAATTTCTTCTTTCTAGGTTTCCAATTTGGGTCTTTGGATGAAGGCCGTTTTTTAGTAAACCTGGAATATAAAATGTTAAATTTAAAATAAATGAATTACTAATCGTTTGAGTCTGATTGATTAAAAGCGATAGTTGTAGGTTGAAATCTCATTAAAGAGGGAGGATATGTGTATCCTGTATCAGGTGTATACACAGCGTGACAGCGCGAGCACTTAAGTGGAATGACCCATTTCTAGGAATATATTACTATACATAGTAGACATTACAGGCACTAAAGCCAACCTAACATAAAACAATGATATATTAGCATTAGCTACTAAATAATAATAAATAAACTTCTATAATAATTAAGAGAATAATTCATATTAAGTATAATATTAAGTTTTTCGTATAATATATTGCCAAAGCTATTTGTACCTTAACGCCATAAGCCATCTCGTAGCCACCCTTGCTCTGCATCTGGTTTTGTATGGAGTGGAGGAGCGACGACGGCATGTCCACGTCCGTTGACCCTGGAATCAGATAAAGTTTCCGTCAGACATACAATTATAACGGTTGTACTGCATACTTATACAATAAAGTGTATATTAATTGACGATTATATTACAATTTGAAACTGCATTGAAAAATATATCAAAATACATCATTTAGATCTATTATTAGTTATTAATAATTTAAAAATATGATTTTTCTATATTATTAATATAGAAAAATCATATCTTTATTAATCACTAATGTTATGAATATAAATCGTCGAATATTAAATAGAAGATTATTATTAATTCCTTAAAAGATTGCTTTTTTTCGGTGTAATTAAACGAGCAAGGTTATTTGGACAATGAATGATATCGATGTTGTTAATTTAAATTTATTGCAATAATTACAGGAATTGCTTGCGGCTCGCTTCTGTACATATTATTTGTCTAAAAATGTATATATCTTTTTTATTTTTAACTTTTGTATTAATATGTATAAAAAGGTATATCCGTATAAACGTTATGTTTTGCGTTTTCCAATTTCAATTTGAGGCGAAACGTGTTAAATGAAAGAATTCGGAACGGAAAAATCGACGCGACACCTGGACCACATCATGAAAGATTTTTATGTGATCATAAAAAAATACTTATATACAAAAAATCATGAAATACTAAATACAATTTTTAGGCAGTTATTACAGCTTAATTTCATTTCATAACTTATAAAGTCGTTTAATATTTGAAACAAACGATATAATTTGTTTATTTGGCAAACAAAATGTGAGTACAGCCTTATAGCCAACCTTGCGAGTTGCGATCAAGTCGCAGTTAGGAGTCACGACGGCATTCGGGTCACCTTGTGAGAGCTGTCCTTGATACACTTGCCATTTCTAATTCGACTGGTATTCTGAGGCTTTCAATAGCTTAACTTCACGTTTCTTTATTTTATGTTTAAATTTTGACTTAGTTGTCATAGAATTAGTAGATATTATTAATATTACTAATTTAAAATCAATTACTATTGATTTTGTTTAATTCTTGTTTTATCCTTGTTTATAATAACAACGCAGTTAATATTTAAATTTGAACCAGTGCACTCTGAAGAACAAATAGATGGCTTGAACGTAAGGTTCTACAGTAGTTGAATACAAAATCCGTTATAATAATTACACCTGCGCGCGCATGTTGCACGTTTCGAATTCATTTACTGAATGAAATACATACATACTTACATAACGAGTTATTATGGGAATTCGCCTTCAAAGAATGCCGTCTTTCGTCCATCAGTCGTAAACTATTCTTGTTGTAAATGTCACTAAGATGGTCGACGGAAATGCGTTAGGCATAAAGCCGGATGTACGAGACAAAATATTTTTTGTTTGGGTATATTTATAAAACATTAATATAAAAATGTCAATATCTATTAATTTGCATGTCAAATATCAAAAATATCTGTCAGTTAAATTTTAACGACGTAAGACAAGTACACTGGGGGCAAGTACACAACTGATTATTTTTGCCAAAAAGACATAAAAGATATATCTTGAATCTGTTAGTTTTCATACATGAGTATCAGTTAATTTCCATCACATATGTGTGAGTGACAATAATACGCATTTTTCAAAAACTAAAACGCAACATTTCTTATAACAGTAAAGGCAACATTTAGAATTTAATAAACAGATAACACACTTTATGATCCTATCATTGGAGCGAAATCGTTGGAAATAAATTATGAAGACTTAATTAATATTATTTTCTCTCATATTTCAAATGTTTTCTGGGTAGTTAATGGATGAAGAAAATCGCTTTCTACCACAATATTATTTTACATCTAAGTAATGCTAAAAACGATTAGAAATCGATTTTATATAATTTATAACCAACTTCTCTAGGCTTTAAGTATGACATATTATGTATATTAAACAAATTTGATATTTCCTGGGGAAAAATGTTTTATTAGTACGTTTTTATATTTGTTTGTAGTGAGACTTTGTAAGTAAGTCAGTTTATGTAATTACATATATAATTCTAGATTAACATCTAAGGAGCTGAATTTGTCCCATTTGTAATAATTGTATCACCTTACGTGATAATACTATATGGTATCGCTTTAAAGTAATAATTTAGATTTTTTTGTAGAATTGAAATAATACTACTATTATGGTTACATATGTAGACTACATTTTAGAAAAAACATATTTAGATACTCCCCTAAAAAGGGCTTACCGCTAAACGTTTTCTTAGCTTAATTTTAAAGAACATTTAGTTCCCTACAGATTTAGCAACTTGTATTGTAAGGTAATGGCAGTAGTTTAGGGCACTGACGATACTTTGTATGAATAACTGCTCGTTACGGTCAAGCGTGACGTTCACCGCCATGTGAATATTCTGTTAGTCTTAAAACAGGTTGAAATAAACTTGACGCTTTATATTAAAAAAACCTCTTGAAGATACTTAAAAAGTTGAATTCTAATACATTCAACTTGCCATAAACGCTAATTTAAATTACCTATAAGCTTAATTACCGCCCAGTATTAACAAATTGGCTTGATAATTTGCTTTCGCCACTTCCACACACCACTCTGAACGATTGAGCATTAGAAAACAAATACTAAAATATTTGTTTTAAATATTTCTATAAAGAGTTTTTAGTCATATTAGTAAGACGAAATTTAAGTACAATAGCTAAAAGTTCTTTTTCCCCTGCACTGTAAGTTTAAACATATTTTATGCCGACAATTTGGACGACAACATTGCTTTTATATGTAAGGAAGTGTTATGACCAAGTTCAAAGTTGACCTTTTAATATTTACTTACTTATTTTATCGTATTCGTACCATTTTTAAATATGCCAGTTTTTTCCTTAATACAGTTTCAATATATTTGAAAACAAAAATCTTAGACCGTCGTGGCGCAGTGACAGCGTTTTACTGTAAACGTGGTTGTGGGTTCAATCCTGGTTCAGGGTTCAATGATCTTGTTGTCTAAACAAACCAGTTGAGTTTCGGCTCTCACCGAATACCAAATACCACATAACAATGTTCTACTTTTAGCTAGCAAAGATTTTTATATGCGATTCATAAGTCATTTATAGATACAGTTTACAATAGATTACATATAGATTGTATATTTATGTATTAAAGTCTTGAAGTAAAGGGGCTTAAATGGTAAGAGTTTCGTTTTTCTTATACTTAGCAAGATAAGAATTCTTAGCAGAATAATATTATTAAAGAATAAGAATTCTTAGCAAGATAAGAATTCTTATACTTAGCAATCAACAAACAAGTGAAAACTAGATATAGTAAGTTAATAGTGATAATATAAAACTTAAGTATATGTTTTTCCAAAAAAAAAAAAATATTTTTAAAATATAATTATATGAACGTCATGAATTTTGTCCTTTTATATTCAAGGACAAATTGTCACAAAAATAATGAATAATTGTAAAATTGTAATGACCATATCAAAAAAAAAAAAAGCCCTCCTGAGTTTCTTGGGCTGGGTTTTCTCAGGTCTTAGGCATTAACTTTAGTGAACCGGTGGTAATGTTTTTGACTCTCAAATTTTTTGAATCTTATACTCTTAATTTGAATAAAATTATTTGAATTTGAAAAATTAATACATTGTTGATATGGCTATTTACTAAAGGTTAGGGTCAAAGCCTTTCCCAACGTTGTTAAAACGACCTCCGTGTAAGGTCTTAGCAGTAAGGAGTATTGCGAGGTGATATCAATTATAGTGAATTATATCTTTCACACAATGTAAACGTGGGATGTATCCAGCGTGTCATCTTAAGAATTTGAAATTGTCTGCCCTTACAATTTCTTTTGACACGCTACTTTTGTCATTATTTATTTTTTAATGTAGCTTATAATATAGAAAAATTTGACTACGTTAAACAAGTAAAATGTGTTATTTAAATAATGGTTAACATATTATATATAAAAACATTGAGAGTTCCGTAACAATTTCATGATAACAACAACAGTTATAATATTTCACAAACTAAAATTACATTGTTTACAAGAAGGCATAAATCAATTGCATGGACTTAAATATCCTTATATTACAAGTGAACTTTGTCCTAAAAGAATAAATAATAATTGAACTTAGACTTTTTTTAGATAAGATTTACATAGTAAGTGTATAATACAAATTAAAAAAGTTAATAACTTCTTCCTGATAAACAATATACTTATTTAAATTATTTATAAAATGAAAATAATATTTAATAAATAAACACGAATAATAATATTTGTAAACTTTACATTTCATAAGAGAGAAGTTACACAGTCATAGACTGGTTTCAGGGCCGAGTTGCCGGAAATCGTTGTATAGATTAAAAAAAACATCATGTCACGATTTTGCTGCAATTACGAAGGGGATTTTTTATAATATTTAACTATTTGTGATACTAATGAGCGTGTTTGAATGTTTTGAAGTGTACAAGTTACAAGCCAATACCTTTATGTATTATTTTAATATATACCCAGAGTCACGTTTTCGAAGTAAAACTTCATTGCGCGCTAAGTATAAAATATTTGACTTTTTTAAATCTTACAAATACATTAATAAATACTAAATAGCAATTAATTATTAATTAATTAATTATAAATAAAAAATAAAAATAAAAAATAGAATTATATTTTGTATTAATTTCCAACACATATTTTTTAATTATAATTAAATTCATATCGAATCTTCCTTTTTTCTTCCTCTACGTCTCGTACATTTAAAGCTTTAGACTAGTATAAATATAAAAGAGATTTAAAATTATATTGCCGAAGAAGTTTACTTGTGACATGTGTAGTTTGTAAAAACGCAATTTATTTTTTATTCATATGCTCATTACAGAGTAGACAGGGGAGGAGAACCTAGTGTCAAGAAACTCCTTTCTCCGCTTTCCGTTCAAACTCAAGACATTGCAGAGTATAATTGGCACCACTAATCTAGTATTGCCTTCCACAAACTTGTCTGGTAGCCTCTACAGTGGCGAACACTACCTAATGTTGTAACATTATCACTGTAAATAAGTTAAAATAAATATGACTGAGTAGCAAGTCGTTGCTAATGAAGATGACCGAACACACAGATTAAGCCAATTACCCGCCGTACAGTTACAGTTTGTTTACAGCCACGTCTTATTATGTAGTTAGCTGGAACTGTGGCTCATTTATCGTATTATTATATTTCTTTGTTTTAAGCTAAAAACTGGTCTTGGCATAGCTACTGTGAATTTAAAAGAGTATAGTATTGTTAAAGCTAACAATACTATATGTGTATAGAAAAATATACCGTATTATATCTACGTTTTTGAATATTGTGAGTACTAAATGACTGACAATGAGCTATGACATATAGTAAACGGACTGCGGATGGACCTACTAAATTTTTCTATCTTGTTCACAGACAGAACAAGACAGAAGAATTTAGGTTATCAGCGCTACGCTTTATCCTACATTTAGCAGAGTAGGTGAAGAGTGAGTTTCATTCCCTTGCCTTATGATAATGACTTAAATTACGACATTTGTATGATATTTGATGGCATCCATTTTATATCCATATATAAGTATATAAACGTACGTTTATAAATTACAGTATCACGTCATGTTACATGAAACCACATGCGATGTCGAAACAATTTGTTAGAAACATTAAGCACGTTGTTATACTATTCAGCTAATTGGCTAATTGGGTTAAGATAAATATTTACTTTACTGTAATTATGTAGAGATATTTGTTCATAATATTAATGAATATAATATAACATTACCTATAATTTCCCAAAAAACCAATAAGCACTGTATTTTTATTTACTAAATTACAAATTACACGTTTCTTTCTTTGAGAATATATCGTGCAAACTTTTAAGCTCTATATACTCCCTTCAGCGTAAACTTTCATAAATATCTTTCTTAGTGACCTATAAAGAACCTATTTGCAAAATATCAATGTTCTAGGCTGAGCCTAGCCGGTTTGAGCTGTGCGATGATCTCTGGATAAGTCCTAAGATAGAATTTTCGTGTATGAATTTTATATTTATGACAATTATGTACCAAACATTATAAATTAATGAAATATTAATATTAATAATAAATATTTAACACGTATACCCATCATATGTTAGTCACTAAGTATAATTTTAGAACAAGTGTACGAGTATATTGAAATGCTGGGTTCAAACTGTCTCAACATGACCGTTCACGAGATGAGTCACCCGCAGGCCGCAGCTTAGTCGCGTCGTCGGCCGGCGAACTTGGTTTATTTTGAACAACAACATTCAATGTACTTTGATATACTAAATTTGAACGACAAAAGCAGTTATTTCTATCTCTATTCTAATGTACGTAGCGTAAAGTATTGATCGCGTTGTTTATTGAAGGGGGAAGTCGTCATATAGTCGAAATTAAACGTATTATTACAACGGTGTGGTTACTCGGTGAATGGTGAGATTTGTGTGTGGTTCGATTGTTTGTAAAGTTAAATGGGCTAGATTTAGTTACATTTATTAAGTTATTAATTAGATTATTATATTAACTTAAACATGGGTAGGTTTATAAAGTAAAATTGATCATCATTATACAAGAGAAACAGAAGATATCGTAAAAAATATCAAGAAATAAACAAAGAATTATAGCTAAATACGTATACTTTATTATATTATACAAAAAAAGCACTTACATCTTGAAAAACTACTTAAATCCAACATATCAGTCTTAGAAGTGGCATAAAACATAATAGTTTTCTTCCTTTTATGTGTTTTTGATTACAGATTATACAAAAAAATTGTTACCATTATTTGTTGTATAATTGCTTAATAACAAAATTAGATTTATTTTATACACAAAAGTGTTTGTTTTTTGTTTCATATCTTTACCAACCTTTTTTCTATATAAATATAGCTTTGTAAATTAGAATTTACGTAGACGTGATCTGAACATTTTTAAGTATTTAATAATTTTGCTTTAAAATTCTATCACTGAACCATAATGAAGTGGACTAGTCACGGTTCTTTATTTAAAAACAGATATAAAAGCTCATTGTATCGATAAATTGTTTAAAATTCTACACTAATTAAAATGCACTGAAGCCTAACGAGTGTGTTACCTACTGATTACTCACTTTGTGCCATATGCTACGTGTTATCAATAACGTTTGACAATTACTTGTAGCTTCATTTTTTTTTCTTAAAGTGTGAAATATAGTAACATATTCTATACTCTGTTTCTTCTGAGAATCAATTTTAAATAATGATTTAATAGTTACGATATTTATGATATTTTGTAAGCTATTACACTTTGCTTCAACATATATAAGCAATAATAGTTTCAAATCAAATCCAAAAAATTAAATATAATGTTGTTAAATTTAAATAATAAGTAACTTTTTTCTTGTAATACCTGTTTTAACCAATTTCTAATTTCTACCTAAAAACATAACATTATAAAAAAGCTCAATTATGCCTTAAATTCTTTAGTAACAAAACAAAGGCGAATTAATTACTTAGATATGGTCCGTTTATTTAGTACGTAAACGATCCTAAAGTTGATAATTAAAATATTCCAGTGATAAAGTGGACGCTCGCCGTCGCACGTAGGTGCAACGCTGATTGTCATAATCCACACAATCGGTTAAAGGCTATCTACATTGCCATTCATACATCCTTTAGTGCGGCTACAATACAAATTGAATAACTTAAATTTAATAGGGACTTCACCCTATATATCTCGTACATATAACAAGGTATACAGAGATAACCTCCAATTTCTGTCAGAGTTCGTGAATTTGCATGTTGGGTGGCGGAACTCAACACCGCACTTTGCCATATGAGGGAGGGGAAATTCTTAACTTCTTCTAAATAAGTAGTTCTTAATAGGCAATTCTTTATAGGTAGTTCTACGAAGTAAGAACTTTTTTAAAAAATTTTATGTACATTATTATATATTTATTAAATTATCCCATGCTAGGCCACCCACCACCACTCAACTAAGTATATAATATTTCAAATTTTAATTTATTTTAATTAGAACTGCATTGTTTAGCCTTTATAGGACAGCTTATCGCTAATTGAAGTTCTGGGTAATTATTTTCATCCTCTTCACCTAAAACCTACCTGTTCCGATTTCTTTTCTCGTAGTAAACATATAATTATCTACTACTGGCGTCCCAATGGCGTAAATAATGAGACGTACGTACGCAAAATCAATCATTATTTAAGTAATTTTTATAACGTAATAGATAACACACTTTCTAGTTTAATGTTTACTAACAAAAGTCGCCAGTCATTAATATGAAGGAAATGACGTCAGTTAAAAAAGTAGCACGTTCGCTTCCAACTAATGTAGACTATACAGTACATTAGAGAAATTGATATTAGGAAGATTAATGTAATATAGTTACTTTGCCATGCTTTTAGAAAATCAATTTTAATAAATATTTTTATAGGATTCTTTCAATAAAAGATTAAGTACGATAAGGATATTTTAGAATGTAAAAAAGTGAAAACCAGTAACAGTAACCATTTTTTCAGCTTCACGTTTATTCACCCAACCCATAGACATGCTAACAGGAAGGAAAAAATGTAGTAAAACAAAACTTGTTAAAATTTAATTACTAAATTCAATTATTGACGTGATTATCCTAATTTATTCATCAAGGTTTCTATTTAACAACAAATTACTAAAAATCTACACCATTATTGTCATAAAACGAAGTAAGCGCAGGTAACAACCGACGTCACAGAATCGCCATGTGTGTTATAATTCCAGACTGCATCGACGCATTCATTACGTACAACTTGTACGTACGACTCGCAGTCACCAGCGCTCCGACAATTCCTCGCCATATACGGAAGAAGACGACCGACCGGCTGTTCTAAGGCCGAATTTGGAACACACGTGTCTATCCAGAATACTAATGTTGTTTTATATAACTATCCAATTATAATATGTAATGTTTGATATTTAAATTCTACATGCAATGGTATAAGGCATACGTTTGTTGCGTCAAAGATTGTGGTCAATAAGACAATAAGAGGTACTGTTGCTTGAAAAGTTTATTGTCTTTGCAAAGCGATGTACTCATACATGTATTGATATCATATTTAGATATAATTGTGAATGTATGGTAAGCTAGCAGTTAGGTTCTAGAGGTCTAGCAAGATCCATTTTTTGGTTGCATTTTCACATAGTTTGAGAATAGCTTGTATAGACGTGACGGTCAATGCCGCATTAAAATGGAGGACACGAATGTCTAAAATTTATTTATGTATTGGTATCACATATAAAATCATTGATTAGATAATATAGAAAAACTACAGAATATAATAAGTATTTTATTAAAAGTGCCTTTAATTGATTAGAATATTATTGTTTCTTACAAGACATACGCGCTGCATTTTGCCAGTAACAGTCGGATAATACCTGCATTATGACAAAATGACCTACTCTATACTGGGAGTACCCTCTTCTAGAGCCTGGAGAAAATTTTCGTTGGAAATGTTCCAACATTTATCGATTCACATACGACTTTATTACCTTCAAAGTTTTTAGTCTTATATTTGACTGCTTCATATGATTCAAAAAATTGAAAGTACATCGCTACAAAATGACGTGCTAAACTAATTATATTAAACATATCCCATCTTTGAAGATATCGATAATAATTTATTATTGTATATAAAGTTCAATGAACTATATATAACCTTATTTGTATAATATTATGACTACATCTATTGCATAAAAGGTAGAGGGGAGGTATGGCATGCATGTTTTATTTTTTCCTTATTAAGACCACTGTAAGCGGACTAAACAGAAACCTTACGAGGCAAGTATTTAAAGCTAAACTTAAAAGCCTATTAAATAGCAATATGGAAATAAAAAAGTGTACTGCAAGCAATTCTTGATCTCTACATGGACAGGACTAGAAGTCTTATAGTGATCATCGTTTATTCTAGCATTTTTTGCGTACGCTATTCAAACCTTATAAGTTTGAACGTATATAATTTCTGAATTAATTACTCGTATTGCTTGAATATAGTATTATCATACATTTGATGTTTTTAGAAAAGCGAAGAATGACAGAAAGGCACGAAGTAAGCAACCCTTTGCTACCCACACATTACTTAATATTTTATTATTCCTTAATATTACTGGAATAATTTCTTAGTTAAGTTAAGTTAGTAAGTAAAATGTTGAAGTTATGAAGATATGAAGTTTATAATAAAATAATCTGAATGAAGAATAATAAAATAACAATATTAAGATAAATATGTACGAAGTCAAATTTTGTAATATGGTACATGATATTTCGTTCTAGAAGGTTATTGTTGATAAGCGATTGTCAACGAGTTATCGAGACATCGATTGCGTGGATTATATTGATCGCTTTTGAGTACCTGATAGTGGTTTGATAACAGCCTACTTACTACTAAGTATTACGTACTTTTTTTAGTACTTTAAAGTAAGAAATATGCCTTGTTTGAGTACACCATATTGTAAATTATACCATACCATAAAGAGTAAATGATTGTGGAAAGTTCACGATTATCAAATTTAGGTAGGTTAAATTATAGGTTATATATAGTTAGGTTAAATCATATATTAATAAATTGAATTAAATCTAAAATATTAATAAAAAATATTCATAAACGATATTATTAATAAAATTATTGAAATAATTATCTATATTATGAAAAAATAATTATATGTTAAAAGATACAGTAAAATATTGACTATTGCAATTAAGACTGCATTTCGCTTTATTTTCTATATAGTGTATTGTTTTGTTTCGCCGCCTAATATAGTTGATATGTAAAATTGTAAAATGCAGCACCTACCAAAAACAATATCTTTATATTGTGAAGGATGGGACGCAGCGTTCAGCTCTCGAATTCAGGCAAAAACCGGAAAACGGAGTGTCTTATACCAGGTTCTCTCTGCGCACTCTTCTACATGATGATAAATAAATAAAATTTAAATATATTATTCTTACCTATGTGTCCTGTGTGCTGGAAATTGGTAGGGGCACCGATCATAGATCTGTCAATTCTTCGGCGAGTGCGTTGCGCCTGCGCGGCCGGCTGGATGCAGCACGCGAACCACTGCAGCCACATTTCACTACCAGTAGTTGCCATGTCTGTTTGTCTGTCACTACACTATACTTTATAACCCGAAAACGCGTGAACGCGAAACTGATCACAACTAAATATCTTGATACAATAAATTGATATTGTCTTATTCGTGAAATTAAATTCCAAATATTATAGCTTGACTACGAGAGAAGCGTTCTCTCTGTTGATCTTGCGTGCACTGATAGTGATGTGTGCATGACGTCGATAAACTGTAACAAAAAACAATGGGTTGCTGAATATTGTTTAAATAAATTTCAAACTAACGCTTAATTAACAGTTCCGTCTCAAATGACTCATGTAAATGACTAAATAAATAGTCTAATTACTTTGTTTTGTTTATATAGTGTATAATTTCTTGTTATTCGCTGGATATTACTTATCTGTTTATAGTAGTTAATATAGCGCTTGTTAGAAATGGAAAGACTGGGTAAACTAATATTTTTTTCATTTGTTAAACATCCACTATATGTTTTGTTTAAATTTCACAATAAATATATACAAATGTTGCTATAAGTAACCAATTCCTTATTTTCTAGAATATGTATTATCAAAAAACTAACTTTAATTTGCGGTTTCGCCCATGTGTCAAATGACCTAAGAGTAGTATATGCCACATGTGTATAAGACATATGACATATATTCTACTCGCCT
The DNA here is from genome assembly GCA_037127375.1 of Dione juno. NCBI lineage: Eukaryota > Metazoa > Arthropoda > Insecta > Lepidoptera > Nymphalidae > Dione > Dione juno. The sequence continues at coordinate 4,212,880 of JAXRJS010000071.1, forward strand.
GAGTTAACTATGGCACAAGTACAGTGATTAACGTGATGCAACGCCTGTGTTATCTGTAAATGGATTATTAATAACAAAAATATATTTTTTTCAATTCGAAGCAGTAGTTACTGAGAATATTATCATTCAAACCAAGGTTATTAGCATTGTAATATTTTTAAGATCTGGTAGATATATATAATAATTATAATTTTAACTTTTATTCTAATCGTATATTATTAAACCTACGCTCCAGAAAATATGATAACAATTAAGTAAATGGTGGTTTCATTGCTTTTTAGCTGCGCAGCCGTTGAATCAATATTTGTACGCATTAGCTAATTATCAAGTCCTCAATTGTTTATTATAAAACTAGCCCTTGTATGACTTTTGTTATATAAAATATCTTACACAGTGTAATCTAAACAGCGAAAGAAGTAGAAAGAATTGTGATAGGTTTTATAATATGTTCTTTTTTGTTTTGTATTTGAACTTTTGTTCTACGTATTTATTGTTTTATCAATTTAAGATGAAGAGGATAATTTGGTGTTTGCATGTGATAAGCATCTGACAGATGTTTGATATGAATGAGATTACGACTTTGCAGAATAAGATGTTCAATGAGATCTAACCTTCTATTTATAAGCGAATTTCCAAAGTTCTGTATGTTTTTTTTACAATTTATATCTAAATTACTTTAAAAGCAGCTTAACTTCTTTTCCTGCAAAACAGGGTAGGCAAAGTGATCCTAAGATCAAAAATGAAAATATTTTAAACATAATAATGTTTGTGGGTTCGATTCCCACTCGGGAAGAACGAAATATTTTCATTTTCTTGGCTCTGGCAACAAGACAAATCGCGGCGTTGAGTTCCGCCACTCAACACGCGATGCCTTGAAAGTCGGAAAATGGGATCCGTTCCCGTTCAAGTATAGATTCAAATACGAAGACGTACTTCAAATATTATTATTATTATTATTATCGAATTATTATGTTTAATTGTACTTTTTTTATAATATTTCTTTATATATAGCATCAACAATGTATTCACTAAATTAATTATGTTTTTTAAATGCTTAAATTAATAAAAGCTTATTTATAAAATATGACGTCATACTCATCAGTACAAGAGCTTGCGTCCTCAAATGGTAAAACCTATCGCTGTCATCACGTCATGCATTGTTATATATAAATTAGTATCTATTTTGTGTTTTTATTGAATGTACAGTAGTACACAATAATTTTGCAGACATTTTTAAAGAGGATTAAGTACAGACAGCGCACTTAATGGGTTACAAAAAGAAATCTCACTAGCTCCTTTCACAAAGTAAGAAAAGTAGTGGCTATTAATAAGAAATGTTGATGTCTTGGCGTACAGCCAGCTTCAATAAACTTAATCTCGTAGAACGAGTATACCTATTGCAAAAAACTTTATGCTGAAATAATCTTAGTAATGATATATCGGTCATTTTTGCAATATTTGAAGATATAATTGTTCCATATATTTAAATATTTAGGCAAAAAACGTTGTTGTGAGGCTATCGTGGCTCATTTCAGCCGAGTCTGAAAGTCTCTCAGTAGAGTCTGTAAACAAGATGGTTATAGGATCGATTTCCACGTGAGGGTATTGAATTCATCATCATCATCATCATCTTTGCCTCTCTGCCAACAGAAGCGGCGTTTACTTTTGCCACTTAACACGCAAAACGAAGTGTCTTAACACTAGTAGATTCTCTGGATAAAGAGCGTGAAGCTTGAAGCTAAATGAAAGCACACATAAACAGCTTTTATTCGTAATAGTAGCAGATATAACTCTATGCAGAATGTTGTAAACATATGTAAGTACATTTTTTATTTGTCTATAAAAACTACACGTTACACACTAGATAGTTTTATTAAAGGATAAATAGCCCAACCCATATAGAAAACAAAAAAGGGCAAAAAAAAAGCATGCAATATGCATGTCACATTACACACCCATATAGAGCTATATTTTCATAGAAACTACTCAAGTCAGTAACTTACGTCGTCTGTGGTGAAACAAAACAATTCACAACTGAGAATGAGACGACACTCGTAGTTGGAGACAACTTCAAAGCTACTTGTGGCACGCATGTGTTTATACAATGTTCATATATAAATACTTGTACAAGATTTATATATATGAGTGCAAGAAATGAACTTTTACTAAGAAACAATGTTCTTACATTTTTTAGATTCAGGTTTTATATGCTGGTATATAGCAAAGAGAACATTCTCCATTCTCCATTTTTAAACATGGAGTTAACATTGAGTATCATATTATTTACTATTATTATAGAGAGTAGTACCCTTGTTAGTGGTTAACTTTAAAATAGAGTTGTCTCTTGTTTCCATGTGTTTGTTTAGTAGAAATATTTTATTCATACGGTACCCTAACCACTATTGGACTATCAAGAGATAAAGGCTATTAAGCTTATCAGTGACGAAGGATCGTTGACATCTAGTGAAAGTTTACGCTTGATCGGAGTTGACAGGGAAGCGAAAGTAATACAACCAGATTAGGTGACGTTTGTTTAGCTTACTAAAATTGTAAACAGGGTCTTAGTTTACTACACGTATGGAAATGTTTAATATAATAGACGTATTAAAACAACATTTTACGGAAGCTTTAAATTAATGAAAACAGTATACACGTATACTTAAAATATATTTATTTTTTGTTAATATAGACAATTGGATTAAATATCTAGTAAATTTCTACATTGGTCACAGTTTAATTTAATAAAGACAAAGACCACGCCATAATATTCTAAAAATATGAGATAAGATTCTACCTTTACCGTTTTGTATCTAGAGTCAGTACTAGTGTACTAGAGTATACTTTAAATGAAGTGTATGGAACAAGAGTTCTGTTCAGGGGGTAACAATGATGACTCATACAAAAAACTTCCCTGTGCTAGGCAGAATAATGCGTCCATGTGCACACACGACGCACGTTTTAAAGAAGGTTTAAGCATTACCTTTAAACGATATTACGTTGAATAAATATGTTATATGTGACAAAAGTGTATGCCTTATCGTGGAAATAGCACCGGTACGAGTTTGATGGCTGGCTATTTTCATTTTAACTTGATGATTTTAATGTGCTAAATGATATATCAGTCTATACTGTAAGTATCTATAGAAATAATATCTAAATCATTAAGAAATAGGGAAAGATTTAAAGGATTGACGAGTAGAAGTAACGTATACGTTACGTATAGGTTTCCTGTTTTCAAATACACGTAGCTGGACTGTACACAAAAATTAAATGATTATTCAGTCAATGACTACATATCTATATATGATTCAGGTTAATTTTGTAATTAATATATATATATATATATATATATATATATATATATATATATATATATATATATATATATATATATATATATATATACAAAACATATACAAATATAAAAATATTAACAATATATGACAATTAGTCTTTTTTTACATATAGGTAATTGTAGCAAGAAATTAAATTCTATATAGTAATAATTATATTACATAGGGTACTGTTCTGTTAATTGAGGTGTTGCCATTTTATAAAGAAATCGTAATATCTAATAGCTTACATAAATATTATATAACTCAAAGGGCCTTTCATCTCATGCTACACTTAACCGGAAAGCTTCACGTACCACCGGTTGTTATTCAATGACGAGTTATCAAATCTTCACAAGTCCGATGATTATTTTAAAAGGGAAATCGTATAACTCGAAATATTTATGATATATACATATATATATATATATATATATATATATATATATATATATATATATATATATATATATATACATATATATATACATATATAGCGCAGTGAAACTTCCACTGGCTGTTAACGTAACGGTTGTAGGTTGAATTTCCACTCGGGAATAAATGATTTTCATTTGACCCTTCTGGGAAGATTACATATAATGTATAGCAAATTTGTTATTTTTATATTTTCTAGAATGTATTTTTTTAACTTTGAAGCTTAACCACGCGGTAGACAGCAAAAATTTACTATATATTATTGTGACATAGAGGCTAGTATATACGACTATGTATATAAACGTACTGTACACAAAAAACGTACATCAATTTTAAGAAATACTCAATTCTTATTCTATAAAAAGCAAAGCACGCAATCCGCATTGAATCAATTAATCGGAATTATACTCATGAGTGCACAGTAATCCGATACCATGTCGCAACGCCGCCATTCCTTAAGAATTAGTGACTTTTTATTGTTTACTGGTTACACAATATGCCTTGTTTTGGCTAATGCGGTATTGAATTACCTAATATATGCATTTTTAATGGCTAAATTGAAAACATTCATTCGATTAGACTGACTAAGGCCTGTAAAGTGTTCAGTATGTCAGATTCAGAATTTACTTGACAAAGTATTTGCTACATACTCTTTATTAAAGCTTCTTCATTAATAAAAGCAATTATATTATTATTATTATATACTATATTAAAGAAAGTGACGGGAATTATTTACATATTACGTAAAAGTAAGTATTTAAATCATAAAATTATAGGTAAAAGCGGAGAGACGAGTCACTAAACTCGATATTTACATATGCAATCAAGTATAAAATGACTTGAGCTGGAACTTTAGAAAATTAATATATTCGAAAGCAAGACGCGAGGAAGTTCTATATATAGATTTAGAAAACTCCCACGATGGTGGCATAACATATTATAAGCTGTTATAATTAGTAGTCATACATTATAGATGACTAAAGTACAAATACTACTGATCTATAGGTGTTCTCTTTCTCATTTTTTGTTATCTTGATAGCGAAATTAATTAAAAATTAAATAATTTTACGCTTTTGACCGCTTATTTCAGAGTCGACAGAGTGACCTAGTGTTAAGACACTCCGTTTCCCGCTTTACACAGTATTTTTTATGATAATTATCAATAAAATAGTAAATTTATCTCACTCTATAAGTCTTCATTGTTGTTATTTTAAACCTTTTTTTAGCTTTACGCTTTATATGGTAGGCAAAGAAAAACTAGTGTCATTATTCTCCGTCTTTCGTGTCTGCTCTGGTTCAAGAATCAAGACATTTTGAGACGAACACACTTTGTTTTGCTAGAGCAGGGAAATTAGAATAATTCCGTCTGGCAATCGAACTAAGAATCATTCTCAATAACTTAAATATTTTTTTATAATAATAATAATAAATATAAATATATATATATATATATATATATATATATATATATATATATATATATATATATATATATATATATATATATATATATATATATATATATATATATATATATATATGTATGTACGTACCATTGAAACCATGTCTCATAACATAACATAGGATTATATCTAAAAAATTCATCGGGTACAAAGAAACCTGTGTATAAGTTGTCAAGTCATTGAGATAACAGTCAACGAAATTACACAGTACACTTTTTTTTGCTTCCATAACGGACTGACGGCCTTTGACTGACCTGTTGTGCTAGTCGGAGAGAATCTGAGACTATGTTTACATATAGTTATATGTTAATGTGATGTGTGTCAAAAATTCTATGATAGATAGATCTTAGTATAATTTTTATTTTACATTTTCAAAAAAGTCACTTAGCAGTAATAATAATTTCTAACATTTTTTCCATTTTATATATAAAAATTTCGTACCTCAAAATAAAAAATCGGAATCCTTAAAGTATCACTTTGTTGTATGTTTCTCAAGACAAAGCAAAAATCAAACTTCTATATTAACGCAAAATAAAGAAACGATTATGCTGTGTTTTTGACGCACGTGTATGAAAGTCGCTGCGTAATCAAAAGGGCTTTTGATCTACAGATATGAGATTCGGCAAAAAGTTAGAACTTACGATTAAAAAAAATTAAAACTTATATAATATATTTTCCGTAAAATTAGTACGGAACACTAGGTGCCCAAGTACGACTCGCAGTTGACCGATATTTTGTTTATTAATTATCTGTATCAACAACTAGTGCGGAAATTAAAAGTAACTTAAAACTAGATACGATGTACTACTTAGATAATACAAGTTACGTGAATTTAATGTAAGATTTCTTTTATCTTAAAGCATATCTCAAATTGAGGGATAGGAAGACAACAATAATGTTTTTTACATCAGTCCATTATCACTTTTTAGCTTCACTCTGTATCCCGTACCTATGCAGCAGGGTTGGCAATCAATTCTTGGGGACATTGAGTGGTGGACTTCAATGCCACGCGTTGTCTGGCCCGGGTAGAGCGAGAAATTGATAATAATTTATTCTCCCTCATGTGAGTCGAACCTGCAACTGCTGCGCTTACACTTAGCCGCTGAGTCACGGCGCCACGACGGCGTTACGTTACGTAACGTTTAAAATTTAATATTATATTATAAAATTTTAAATTTGTTATTTAAAGGATTTTTACAAATATATATTAGGATTTTACAAATAGGATATAGGATAGGATTTTTACAAATATATAATATTATTTGTTTTAATTTTAAAATTTTTTATATATCTAAAATTATAAATGTGCCGAAACTGCATCTGACTGACTGAATGACAGTCACAGAAGTATTCATGCCAACATAGCGTCAGCGTACCTTCAGCAACTGCATAGCAACCTAATTCCTCAAAACGAGTTCAGTGAACAGTCTGATGATCTGTTACACAATGCTATAAACAAACGCCAATTGGGCCACCTGAAACGGTATATAGGTCGACTTAAACTGCACACTGACAAGTACGGGTACTGGCAACTGCTGAAAGTGAACTATAATAGAATATGATTGGAATTAAATTTCATAGACAATTTGTATGTACTTCGATCTAGTGTATTAAATTTTACTAATTATTATGGCGTAGCCTGGTGACTCAACCTGGTGACATGGTGATCAATCCCATTTGGTTGAGGTTTTTTCTAATACATTTTCAAGGTCTGGTAAGACCGTGCAATGTTTCAAATTCTTGTACTGACACCTAAGTTACTTCTGAAAATCTTATGTGCTATATGAAAATTATATGCGAAACAAATAATTATGAATTTAACACAGTTTTATATGGCTATGTCTACTTTAATTTTAATTATACTAGCAACTCAGCAAAGCATAAGCTATTCGTCGACACCTTATATGTTTGTTGCAACTTATCAATTATTATATTATATTAAGAGAATAAAAAAACCAATGAAAATATTATTTATATCAGATGGAACACATTTACATGCTATGTAGATAATAATAATTACTCAAATATTAAAAGAAAATAGCAATTAGCTTATTAATGCAAATGAAAACTGCGATTTTATATCTTTGCCAGATTTTTCTCCAAATTGGACTTTGTAACCTGTTTTATTTTTATAAAAAAATAATTTACAATTTGAATACATTAATTTACATTGTACTTGGTATATCAGTTAAGTTATTACGACATTGCGTAAATTTATTTTACAACTCTTCTGATAGTGGCTGCGTCAGTGGACGTGATGTGACATGTTTATGTTGCAGTCTGGCGGATGGCGGATTTATGCGAGATGCTATCTGGTCTGGACTTGGAGCCAGTAATAGAATATAATATGCAAAATAGGTATATATAATAACTCGATTAAATTACTTTAAGCTCACTTAGTCTATAAATATGACTGCTTATAAATATTACACAATGCGAAAATCGGAAATTATTGTAGGATTTGAACTCCAATTACACTCAATGAATAAAAAGTCATGAAGAGTTTCTTAGTAATAATATTGGAAATAGGAAATACAGCCATTGAAGCGATCGTGGGCACCGAGCAGGGGAGCACCGAGTGGGATCGCACCAAGCAGTCATATTGGTGACAACTGACTGTAAACGAGATGGTCGTCAGTTCGATGTTCCTAATTTGATCTTAATCCTATTTTCATATCCTCCCTCTAGCAAAATCAAAATGAAGCATTGAGTTCCGCCAGAAAACACGCAATGTCTCCAGTTTTAGCGGAAAGCGGAGAACGGAGTGTCATATTATATGCAGAAACTTTTTACAAATAAATGGGCTAGGAAGGTAAATAAACATAATCATAAAATAAATGCATTCTAAGCTGCATCCGTTTCGAATAATTTAATCAATTCGTATTATTATATACGATAGTCGTAGTAATGTTATGCTAAATTATCAGGTCAATATTTCCTCGAGACTCAAGAAATTTATTTGTATTGCCAGCATTAAGTAGAGTGCCTATTATTGCAATAGTTGTATCTAATAAGTGTTTCGAGGCACGTAATTATTATCTAACATTTAAATGCTTAAATTAATATGCATCATGGCGCCATTGTGATTATTGTTATACTAACATTGGATATTTATCTTCTACATATATATATATATATATATATATATATATATATATATATATATATATATATATATATATATATATATATATATATATATATATATATATATATATATATATATATATATATATATATATATATATATATATATATATATATATATATATATATATATATATATATATTATGCGTTTCAGGGCTAAATAGGATAAAACGCGGCGCTCGGTTACGTAACAAAAATATTGATTAGAAATATTAATATATAGTTGTTGTAAATATGAGTAAAATTTTGTAAGGATGAAAAATGTAAATATACCTTTCCCTTTTATAGGTAGGTAAACCAATAAGTTGAATGCCTTAAGAATTTACTACGCACTGTAATTAGCTTCTGTAATGAATATAATAATTCGCAATGTCTTCCAGATAAGAATCGAGTTCAGAATGCAAGGAGGGTGCGTCAATCAGATTGTTTACAAAGGGCTTCGAGCCGACCCGATGAGTCAGGTCAGGTGTTTCACCTCGCGCTATTTGTGGGGTGCAGATATGGCCCCGTTTTTTTCTTTAGTTGCTATTTTTATTATAATGTACATAGTTTTTAAATTTACATTAATGAACATCCGAAGCATAGTATATTAACAGAAGGTATATTATATTTACTTTTCAGGCAGAGGGACCTTAGTATTAAAACACTCCATTCCCCGCTTTCCACCTTTCGAGACATTGCATGTTGAGTGATGGAACGGAGCGCCGCGCTTTGTCTTGTTACCATAGAGAAGAAAATGAAAAAGAATTCCCCCCGAGTGGAAATCAAACTCACAACCTTCGGCTTTACAGTCGATTTACAGGCGCTGTATCACGACGGTACTACGGTATGTTAACTTAAGGTAGAAATTATGCCAAACGGCAAACGTTTTCGACACGATGGCGTGACTTTTAAACCTATAAGGTTAAATAATGAATAGTTCATATTCATAGGTTTCTCTGGTCTGCTCGAGACCATTTGGTTAGTTATAGATTTAGTCGAGTTGGACGTGACGTCAGTGTATCTTAATTGGCAGGATTTGAAAATTAAGTGTAGGTAGGTCACTAGGCAGTGTGCATTCTGTTCTGTAAGAAAGTGTGAATAAGACTAGATAGGAAAAATTTCATACAAAAATATGATATTTATTTTTAATTCACTTAGCTTTATTCACTAAATAATATTTCTATATATGTAGATAATTTCTATAAAATATATACCTATCGATTACATACTTTTTAACTTATATTATGAAATGGTAGATAAAGCAAAAATAATTAGAAAGAACGCCACGCGTTGTGCTTCAGGAACGTACAACTTTATAAATATTTGACCTATTTGGTGTGATGATGAATTTCCGTAAGTCATTATCTTTAAGCTTTTTTCTTACTTGAAGAATTTTAGAACTGTTATTAACTTGCAAGCTATTAAGCTCTTTCTAGTTTTTCTAGTTGTAGTGCGTTTCGCTATAATACTTATAAATATTATGACAATTATTATTTGCACCAGATATACTTTCATGTTTTGTATTGGCCAACCGGAAAGTGATCTTTAGGTAATTTTCAAAACAAAAATAGATTATTTGTTGATGAAACAATTTTATTACTCAAAAAAGGTGAATGGTAAGATTCTTTTAATTAATACTGTTAGTCTTTCGTTTAGTTCTCAACTATATACAGGGTGGTCATCCGAGCATAACCTGCGAACTGTGTGCAATCCAAATTAGGTCATCAGATTTTAACGAAGTATAATAAAATATAAAGCCAGATTCTAAATAAATTCGACTAAATACGAATATATTCCCTTAAAAAATCCGACCATTCACAGTGCAAAGTGTCCACACGACGAATCAAGTTGGATTAAATCAAATCTTCATATATACATTTGTAACTTAAACACTAAAAAACATTATATTAGATTATACTTAGACAGTACTCAGTATGCTAACTGGTAATTATCTTGTAATAGTAGTCAAAGATAATTAAATTTTTGTGACTTGTACCTCGATATTTTTTAATTTGACTTGTTTTAATATATGTTAATATGAAAGTGAGGTGGGCTTCAATAACCGCAATAATTTTGCACTAATATGTACACAGCTGTTATTGTATATTCTATTAAATATTGCTTATAAATAAATAAAAACGCAAAAAGTGTATGTATAAAAATAAACTTATAAAATAATTCCAATGATTTCAACATAATTTCAATACATTTATTAGTTAAAGTAACGAAAATTATAAAATTAATTTCATAAATTTGTTTAAGCAAGTGTTTTCGTAATATTAATAATATACTTTACCAAGTTTGAATAACAATTAGCCGTTTGTAACTGTTCGTGATATTATATTACATATCGACCTTGAAATTAAGTATCTAAATAAAAACGACCATATCGTTCGTGTTTTGGTAATATCGATTTTAAACATCGTTAAAAAATGCACAAAAATTAGTGTTGTGCTATTCGTATAAATATTTATACCTGTTTCATTATTCTATTCCATAAATATAAAATAAAATATTAATAATAATGTAATATTTATTAACATCCATACGGTACCTTCGAAGCCTTTGTCTTTCGTTTAGTTTTTCAATATCCCGCATCCATTAGGATTGTTGGTTAGAACGTAATGTCAAGACAGTTCTCCGCAAATTCAGATCTCGTGGGTTAAATGGTGGAACTTAACACTGCGCTTCATCTTACCAGAGCAGAAATGTAAATTATTAAATATTCAACCATTATCAGATCGAACCTCGACGGGGTTGCTGCCCGGGGCCCCACAATATAGAGCCCCTATATTGTGGGGATAAATGAGATTAGAAAGTATACTTTTTGTTGAGTTTGGAAGTTTAGCTAATTCTTGTCGCAGGGCCTCTATATATGTAAATCCGGCCTTGTATATAGTTAATAATATAGTTCATATAGTTCACATTCATTCATTCAACATATAGTTTCTTTTCTTAGTTTAAAAATGTCCGTTACCAGATAGAATGTGTATAACATAACCTACTTACATTATTAACATTATACATTCCTTGTTTATTTTTAAATCTCGTCCTACTAGAATGCTAAGCGAATTAAACGGGTCCAGCTTATTTACTGACAAAGTGTCTGTACTAACTCGTTTTATAATATTATTTAGCTACTCAATATAATTCATATACAGCAAGGTAGGCAAGAGAAAATATAGTGTTAAGGTACTCCACTTTTTGCCGGAATTCCATACAAATACGTAATAAATAACGGAATAAAAAAAGATTTTATATATGACCCCTCCCTTGCCTACGACCATGGTGTTAAGTAGTCGACTTGACACTGCATCTGTCCAGAAAAAGTAAATAATAATGATTTATTACCCCGAAGTAGGATTTAACCTAGAACGTAGCCCGGGAAAATAATTAATAATCTAAGCCTTGATCTCGTTTAGAATGAAATTTCATTGTAAAAACAAAATATAATTATCTCAGTGTAAAGTAAAAGCTTGATAATTATAATGCTGAGCATTCTACTGGTCGTAAAGTGAATGAAATTATACTCATCCTTCTCGGAACTCGTTTAATGAAGATACGCAGAAACTTACATTATATAAACATTGGTTTATCGCTATAGCACTCGTTCAAGCGGACCAGAAGTCAAATTTGAGCTTTTAGTTAAATTCATATATGGTGTTTATAAGCTTTACGCTGTTGCTGCAGAGAGGGAACCGTAGGTAGAAGGAACCTAGTGTTAAGACACTCCGTTCTCCACTTACCACCGTTCGAGGCATTGCGTGTTCGGTGGTGGAACTCAACGCCGCGCTGTGTCTTGTTGCCATGTCAAATTAATTCATTCCTCGAGCGGGAATTGAATCCACAACACGTTGTGTTAACAGGCAGACGCTGTGCCTCTGCGCCACGACGATTGATGTATGGTTTTGTATGTGGTGTTATGTATATAAAACAATTTGAAATTTTGTTTTAGTTTGTTTATCAAATGAATATATAATATAATTTATGATAATATATAAAATATATAATTAAGTATAAATTAACAGAGCGAAGCCGCATACAAAAGCTAGTGTATACATTAAAGATTTGCTAGATTCAAACTGTAACAATTACATGCAAGCCAGTACAAATCATATGACGATGCGACAAATTATGTCTATTTTATTCTAAGCAATAAAATGGAGTTTAAATATTAAAAAGCATGAATATGCAAGAAAAGATAGAAACGATTCATGTTACATATGTTTTGCCTATGTGTTGTATTATTATCTAACACTATTATATATATTTTATTAGTTGCATATTAACAAATTGATGCATTTTGAAATAAAAATTAATGTAATGAATATGCTAAACGTTTTCGAAATTTTTTTTAACATAAATAAACGCTTAATTTGCATACAATTAGTTAAATTTATAATATTGTGAAAGTTTTTGTATTTATGATAAATTAATGAAGTTGATTTTAGTATAATGGAGGTCGTGGGTTCAGGCGCCAATTATAATAGCCTTTTTGATGTAATAGCATTAGTTCTAACTTCTATCTGCTATATCGCTATATCGATAGTTAAGGGTCAGTCTTCTCTTAGGAAAATGATCACAGATTATATCAATTTCCGTGCTCTGGGTGACAAAGCGCGGTGTTGAATTTCGCCACTCTAATTCGGGTGCAAAGTGGAATACGAAATGCCTTGACACTAGATCACTTTGCCTACCATGCTACCTATATGCGGGATATAGTGTAAAAAATAAAACATGTATATTTATTTATTAGTCTGATCTATACAGTTTTCTACATAAAGACTAAACTAAAATTTATTATATATATTTATTACAAAAATCATAAAATGGCCGTGTACTACTAACCTAACCTACCTAATTAAGGAAAACTTCATTAATCGAACAATACGCACGTTCGATTAGGAAATCACACTGCACCAATAATGTATTGCAATTTAATTAAAAAAGCCGCTTTTTAAAAAACACTTCATAATCGAATATTTTCATGAACAATGATCGCATTATTCTATTTACAAGATCCCACGCTCACGACCCTCGAAAGCAAGCCTTGTGCAGTAATAAGCCATTGTTCATGTGATATATAGCTAAAAGTACCTATATTTTATTTGAAAATTACGTTTTTTTTTACACAAAAACACCATTTTGTTGCTGTTTTTTAGAGAATTTTCTAAATCAATTAAGATTTGCTATCACGATTCTGGACATGTAACAAGATTATAGTGCTGTACACAGTCTTAAAAAGCTACATGTCGTAGCTTTTGAACACATGCGAATTTTGTGTCCAGTTGGAAAGTAAAGCAACTCACTTTGGGGTCCCGGGATTCTCTTATTTTCGTGACCTCAATGAGCTGAAAGAGAAAAGAACTTGTTGTACACATATATGTAGAGCGCACTTCTGTTTTCCCCTACCATTATTAGAAATATTGCGTGTTGAATGGTGGTCTAACTTAATAGTATTATTTACCAGAACTATAGAAATGAAACATTTAATTTCAAAATACTAACATTCCCACGAGTGAGATTTAACTCATTATCACTGCACGTATGTGCAGTATACCTAAATTTCCAGGTCAAAAGTTAACGCCACGTTTTGTAATTCATTTCGTTTACGGAAGTGTATGAAAAGTAAATAAGTAATTTACAAGTTACTTTTAATGTATATACTTGTATGTATATACAAGTATATATATTAAATATAAATATTTTATATTTTTATCATTTAGACGATATCTGCGGCTTCTCGCAAAGTAAAATTATGATTGATATCAATGATCATTTCATTGGATCTCAGATCATATCAATGTCTAGATAGTGTTTTATTGATAAATATTTGTGATATATATATATTTTAAAAAGTGATATTTACACACTAAGGTCAAAGATATCTTTAACAACAATGTATAAAAATTTTACGCAGCGTGTCTCGAATCCGCGTCTTTCGGAAACCGTCCGAGAGACGCGGACAATATGCCATCCGTTCTTAACAAGCTACGTCGACTACACATAAAAGAAATCATTATAATATGTAAAATATATACAGGTAGTTAATTTACTTACTACTCAATTTACTTAGATAATAAAACAGAGCATGTAAAAATAACAACCGAGAACATAAAATATCAAAGAACATTATTATCCTCTCCGTCGTGGCGCAGAGGGATAACGTCTGCCTGTACCCGTGACGCTTTGTGGGTTCGATTCCCACTCGGGGAACAATTCGCACTGGTAACAAGGCAAAGCGCGGCGTTGAGATCCGCCACTTAACAAGCAATGCCTCGAAAGTGGCGAACGGAGTGTCTTAACTTACGGGTCCCTTTGACTACCCTGTTATTTGCGGGATAAAGTCTTAAGTCGAAATAAAAAAATATATATATAAAAATTATTATCCTCAATTAACATTACTTATTATTCTGCACTTAACTCAAAGCCAGCTTCCTGTTATTGGAAACGAGTCAAAATAGTATACGTAAAGATAAAATGTTTATTGACACAGAGGAATGTTAGACACTTCCGTCTTTTACGTAAGCGTATTGTAATATGATCTTACTTTGTATATATGCAGTCACAAGTTTATAAGGGCTTATTGAGTTTTGTATTGAGGCAGTGAGTATAGTATCCCAAAAGGAAAATATATACTATAATCTTGATATCCTTTTGTCTGTCTGACTATTTGTGCTTCAGTAAAGACACTTTTTAATGGTATAAAGTAAAACTATCAAATATTGAAATCCCCATAGATTTGATTCCTTTTAGCTTAGAAAAAACTTAACATTGAATACAATCTAAAGATAGGGCCATTTATACTCTATGTACGCCATACATTTTGATGTGTGTAGCGTCATCAAACCCTCTAAGGAACTTCCCGTCGACCGAGGATTATGATGTTAGAAGAAGGTAGAACTTATAGTGCAAATAAAGAACATTTTAAAAACTGATATATAATTATTAATTACTTTTATTTGTAGTTCATTTCATGTAAAGTGATTGTTTTCCAAATGATGTGCCCGTAAATATTTTAGTTTTAAATTTTGTACCTTTAAAAGTTGTAGATACTTCTTGACTTACGAATTCTACAAAACTGGATTTGGTACAGTACTTAGTAATTCGGTACTTTAGAACAACTACAACAACTTTAATATTCAGAACAACCGAAATAAAAATAATCTTTAATTCTTTTACATCCCATTGGGTAAATGGTATTTTTTATCAGACATCGGGATTCCCCTGGTTGAAAAATTAATTTACTATTCAAATTGGTCAAAATTTTATAAAAATCAGAAATATACTAAGTAAAAAGTAACTTCCATTATTCTATCGATGTTGACTCATTTCCAGATCGTAAGCATTTACCGCTGTTATATAAATATTCTTTTGTGTTTCTATTTCATATACAAAATTCTGACTAAGTTTTATATTTGTAAAAAGTTACACAACATGCTACCTATGGACTTGTTACTTCAAATAAATGCAAAAACTTTTAGGTATGACTTATATTTTACTTTTTCATGATCGTAACCAAATATTTAAGACCAACGAGGAATATCAGTGGTAGCTCTAGACCAACTGGAAGTTGATAGGTTTATAAGTTTTAATTACGCGACGAATTCGACACAAAATGCAGCAAAAACATAACATAAACACTCGTATCATTTGATTGTGTTTATTTAGACGTTTGGCTTTTACTGTTATTTGTCTAAGGGAATTTCGATCTTGATATGTGATATTAAATATTTTGATGATTTTTAAAGTGTTATTAATCCACACTAAGGATAGAAAAAATACTTAAACAAAACATATAAAATTTGAACGCAGCGGGATTTGAACCCGCGCCTCATGGACGGTTTCCATGAGGCGCGGGTTCAAATCGCGCTGCGTTCAAATTTTAATAAAATTTTTATGCTTTCTTTAAGTATGTGATATTAATTTCAACTTGATGCCTTTATGCTATCTTGAGAAAACTTCTTCGAGAATCTTTACAGGCGGACAGACAGACAACAAAATGATTCTATAATAGCTCCGGTTTTTCATTTTGAGGTACGGTAGGGTACCGTAAAAACAAAACAACAGAATAAATTATAAAGGTTTTTCATGATTTTATGAACACTAGACATTTAAAGCCACATTGGTTAAGAAGATTACAAAGTCGAGGAATCTGTTGATTCCTCGACTTTGTAATCTTATGCTTATAAAAGTCTTTGTAATCTTTATATATAAAAGTTTTGTTAGATAAATATATATATTATGTGTATGTACTATGCGTATATGTATTACGTCGATATTCCTAATTTACGAATTATTACTAGTAAATTTATAATACGTTGTGTAGCCTTTGTAAATCCTAGGTAAACCACACAAAGCGCCACTCCAGTCACTCGATGAGACCAAGATAGCGCACGACACTAATTATGATTGAAAGTACATATATATATATAGATCTGTTTCTCATATAGTCATTACTTCTGTGTATCAAGCGCATTGTACGCTTATGAAATATTTCAAGAATCTATTAAGAATAGTCTATATCAATAATAAGGTTTCTTTTACATAAAAGGTATATATTAGGTCAAATTCAAATGTGTATAAGGTCAATATCTACGTACTATATTTATATTGATATATGTATATATAATGGAGCAAATACCTTCCGTTGTACACTTAAAAAAGTGACATGTTCTAAACCGTTTAATTTTTTAATATACTCGTAACTATTTTAATGTCTTGGAAATGTTACAATATTCCTAATAAAAAAATTCTTCCATATTACAGATCGATTAAATTCCAAGTTATAGTTAGGATATACTGCATGAAATGTAAAACTAAAATAAATTGAATGTAGATACCTTGTTAAGTTACAAATTAAATTAAAAAAACTAAAAAGAGCATTCGATTATTCGACCGTCATTGTCTAGTCTGCCATTATACATACACTTGTCGTATAATTTTACACATTTATAAAAAAAACATGACAATAATAAGAGGACCGTCATGGCGCAGAGGCGACAGCATCTGTCTGTAAAGGTGACGGTTAGTGGGTTCGATTCCCACTCGCGGAGAATGAATTATTTTTATATTTCTCGCTCTGGCAATAAGGCAAAGCGCGGTGTTGAGCTCCGTCACTCAACACACAATGCCTCGAAAAGTGGAAAGTGGGGAACGGAAAGTCTTAACACCAGGCCCCTTCTGCTTACGGTCCCCTCTGCCTACCCTGCTATGAGCTGGATACAGCGTAAAGCTAACTAAACTATGACAATAAATCAAAAATAGTTAACTACAGGTCTACAGATATTTTGTTCTAACAATAAATAAAACAAAGAGAATAATGAAAAGTATTAGGTTTTTTTTTTGTTTATGTTTCATTATATACAAATATTACAAGATACCATGTCGTGTCTACCTCGCTATATGAGAGGTGTAGCAAATATATGAAACTGAACAAAAATATTACAACATGTCCTAAGGTCAAACTATTGGCTATGACACACCAGCTATTAATGGCAACGAGATAGCGCACACAATTATCAACATTTACAATTATTATTGTCTCGCTGATATTCTTTACACGATTATATGCTTTAATGAAGAAGGACATTTGTTTGAGTAATTTTATATTTATATGCATTTATCATTGACCTGTTGGAATCTTTAAAAATATAATATGGCCAAAAAGAGAAGATCAGAATTTGAAGACATGTACTAATAAAATAAACGCGAAAGCAAAGTGGCCTAAGTGCAGTTTTTTGCAATTTATATAAATTATTAATTAAGTTAATAATAAAAAAAATTTCTAACGAACCACACAAATCGATATTTTTGATTTATATCTTTTATTCTGGTTAATGTGTTACATAGTGTAGTTGCAGCTTTTTACAATCTTTTTTTTAATTTAATATTTTAATCTACCACTAGAATGTATCATCGATGGTAGAGATAATTTAGGGTCAAGAAACTTGTTCTCCAAGTTCTCTAGTTGTTGTGGAGGAACTGAACGTCGCACTTTGCTTTATCATAGCGAGGAAATAAAAATGATTCTTTCTCCCGAGAGATATCGAACCTGCAACTATCGCGTTAATTTCCGGCAGCTCTCCCTATACTAAACTATACTATGGCCTATGTCAAATATTTAAGTTTTCTCCTTCACAAATGAAGAATCATTTTAGAGACATGCATAAAAGGTTTCTGCATATTAAGTTTCATATTTTAAATGTATTTTAAATGCTTTTACATTAATTTTTCAACTTCTATAGAATATGAGGGAAAATTATGAGTTATTATAACGATTTATACACTGAATGATGCATTACGAAGAGCTCGTGTGCAGTACATGAATGTTACCCACTTCCCTACTGAACTACTTTGAACTATTATATGAATTGAAATAAAAAAGTGTATACTGTATAACTGGATGTATGGCTTTTATACAATATTTACTGAGATTTAAACGAAAAGTGCAAATTATTTTTTAAAAGAAACTTAATAAATTCGTATATTACATATAAATATATATATATATATATATATATATATATATATATATATATATATATATATATATATATATATATATATATATATATATATATATATATATATATATATATATATATATATATATATATATATATATATATATATATATATATCTAAGAACTTAACCTTTCACAACACGCGTATCTGGGCATGGACACGAAGCGGGCGGCGCGGCGCGGCGCGGCGGTTGCTACGACAACGCTATTCTATTTCGGTTGCATGCTTTCGGGGCCGGATTCCTTGCATGCACGGCCATTTCGACATGTGCATGTGTATCAGTTTATGTGAATTAAAATTACTTATTGCTAAAGATTCAATGGAGTTCAATGGAATTTTGTTGTTTAATGAATCGTTTATAAAGTAAAGCTTCTTAATTAGATTTGAAAAGAGCAGCAATTGTTATAACAATAGTTGGTCTAGTCTATATGGAAAATATACATTGAAATTCAATGAAAGGCGAAAGGAAGGAGTATACAGGGATTGTAGCGTCATCTTGGCTACCCTGTTAAAGATAAATCCTTTAGCTGAAGAAAAAGAAGAAGAAACTCCATTGTTCCAGTACAATTATTTGAGAATAAAAAAAATATCCTGTAATTTTCTTAAAATGTTTCTACAAAACAAATTGTAACTAATAAAATTTCTAACACGACGATAATATACAATTAAAAACGTATGAGTTTGGTTATAATTTAGGGTTTACAAGAAATCGATACGTCTCAGCTTCCACTAAGTTTATATTCAAGTATATATTATTTTATATATGTATAATTTTAAGTCTAAATATTTTAATATTTAAATGTGTTATTGTAAATATTAAATGGAATATGTCACGACTGTAGTTCCCTATTGAAGATAATACAGCTACCTATAATAATAGATAGCTGTCAAATTTAGTCACTTCCTTATTAACTCGCTTATCACATATATTGGTTCATAGCACAAAAAATCACCATTGGCCTTAGAACTTATTTCAAATATTTTTGACAATGATTTCAAAATTATGATTCATGCAAGCACGAATACTACTGTACTTTTATTTTGGGAGATTTATAAAATTATTCTTAAATTATAAAATTATTATTAGAATACCCTCCTTGGCATGTTTATATAAAACTATAACTTTTATTATATAATTGTATAATTAAAAGTTATGTGACTTTCGCAATAGTCTTGTCATGACGATGTTTTCTATTACATTATGCATACTATAATATGCTAAAGAGTGTTTCTTTTACTTCTTGTCAATTCTATATATATATATATATATATATATATAAAAAGGCAAACTTGACTGACTGACTGACTTATATATATATACGCACAGCCGAAACTATAGGGGAAACATGTAGGGGTAAAATGAATATCGTAGTATCTCTTTCTGGATACAGTATAAAAATTGGTATACAGGGTCATGAATAAAAATGATCTGTTGAGGTGAAATGGATAAAGTTATCCCTTAAAAGGGTAAAATGATAAGCACACGGGCAAAACCTAGTGTGAAGTTCTTTGAAGTTGCTGGTACCCTAGCAAAACTGTAACACATATATTTCAAGTATTTCGACGCTACTTTCTCCCCAAAAAGGAGAGAAATTAAAGAAATTGACACGCAGTGTCGTATTTTTATGATTTCTCTGTTAATACCGCAATGAAGCAGGTTATGGGAAAAATAAAAAAGAGAGAAAGAGAAAAAAAATCACAAGGAAGGAGATTTAAAAGATTAGCATGACAGATCGATAATGCATTCGTTTTATGAAATACTGTCACTAATGTCACATAATAATGAACAAATGAATGTTGATCCACATTTCGCCACAAGTACCTACCTGTTAAACCTGAATTGTCTTATTAATTTTAAAATTTTAAAATATTATTAAAACTTGAACGTGGGAAACTTTCTTTTTAGCTTAGGCTCTTCACACATGGTACAGGATTAAATTCTAGTTTTTATTTTAATTATTGTATTAGCTTAACATTATATTGTAAAAATAAAAGAAATAAATCAATTTTTATATAACTTATTTATTTAATGTTCAATTGCCTGTTCAAATACTATCTGGGTTATTAATTTTTATATATGAAATAAAAAAAATCGTAGTTATTCTCATATAATAAACACAGTTTTAAAGATAGAAAGAACAATAAAACAAAAAAGCAATGAATAAGTTTCACATACAATAAATATTGACGATTTCTCGCTCTTGACACCATCTTATGGGGGCCAGTTTTTATTATCATGAGACTTGTTAAGCCATAATCAGGGATGAGTGTGAAAACGAAGATTGGCTATAAAGACTTAGACTGCAGATTGGGGTTTCTATCGGTTGTAGCTTTTAAACATACGACTTTATAGGTAAGTTCTATATTAATCATTTTATTGATTTATTTTTACTATTCAGCTTTACGCTGTATCACATATATATTAGGGAGAAATATAATAATGTAAATACACTCCGTTCTCCGCATACCCGAATGCGAGATATTGCATGATTTTCTGGTTGTAGCTGTCTTTTTTAAATAATTTAAGAATAGAAACAAAGTTTAATCCATATCCTAATGAATAGTGTATATATGTGCTATAAGCTAAAAATCCTCTATAATATAACTAATTAAATTATTAATATAACTCAATGTATAATAGTTGCATTTAATTGCCTTTCATATACATATCGTTAGCGACATTTGATTTCCAATTCGAATTGAATTGTAATTTTGACACTATTTATGTAATATATTGTTTTTAATAGTAAAATCACATTATCTACATTCACTAAAATACTACACTTGTACATTATGTTCCATTTAAAGTTTAATCTCAGGAACTGCCGGTTCGATTTGAAAAAGTATTTTTGTTAAATATTCCGTTTGTCGAGGAACAATATATTAATAGTTTTGAGATAACACACTGTACCTCGCGGTCAGAGTTATCTCAGGCACTTAGAATGTCTTATGCATACTTAATTATGTGTTATATACAGAACTTAGAAATTTCCATTTGGTCAAAGGTAAAAGCTATTAAATTAATATTATTGTTTGCCTAAAACAAAATATGAATTAAAAATCTACGTAGGTCTCAATGTGTCTAAATAGGTATAAAACAGAGAGTATAATATATAATCGCAAAATTCCCAAAAAATGGCGGAAGATTGATGGATGGATGAATATAAAAACTTAATTTACCTATTGACAGACCATGAAATCGAAATACAAATTTTCAAAATTGTCCTTAACCGTATTAACTCTATATAAAACACAGTTTGCTTTGGCAAATATTATTTTAGCCATGTTGATATAATACGTTTAACAATAGACACAATTCATAGAATTATGTGAAGGTAAGAAATTGTACAAATTATTGAAACGACCTGATTCTTAAAGGACGTTTCTCTTTTGTTAAACAACAGCTGGCTAAGTTTGTGGCAGCTTTTCATATGGCGTGAAACAAAGCGAGGACGTGTGGATGTTAATGATGAAATTACCATAGCGTACATTTGTTACTTGTAGAGCAAAAAAAAAATATTTATTGCAATACTTACAAAGCTTTTATTTAAAATTATATACATATATACATATATACATATGTATTATAAACATTGCTAGGAAGTTTTCGTATCAATTTAGTTTTTCCTGACTTGGCATTTAAAAATATTGTTATTGGCGACATTTCTAACCAGACCAAGATTTTTTTACTTTATTTTAATTATAAATATTAATATTTATGTGTATACAATTATATGTATAATAAATAACAAAAACTTTGTAGGTATTGTGTAAAAAAACTACTGTGAAGTAGTTTTTTTTTATTTTAGTTACGCGCTTATAAAGCAGGGCAGAAAGAGAGAACTTAGTGTTAAGATAAGACTCAAATTCGATATACAGAGTGTTGCATGGCGGAACTCAACACATCGCTTAGTCTTATCAGCCCCAAGGGTACTTTGAAGCCGCAACCACCGCAGTCTCACTGATGGGCTACTGTGTTATTCCTTATTCAAATTGATCTTTAATTATAATAGAATAGAAGTTATTGTTGTTATTAATGATTATCTTTTATTAATTTACCATAAAGTTCCTATAGTCAAATATGTGTAATAGTGCTTAGAAAATCTTTAGCATATCTGTACAAAAAAAGCCATTTTCTTTGTTATATTTATATGATTCACATGTTCAAAATAGTGCTTGGGTAACGACGGTCGACGAACTGCATGGTCGTGACAAACAGACGTAAATTTAAACATTTTCCCACAAAATACTTAACACGCAAGTGTATTCCGCAAAAATGTCTGGATACATAAAGATGATACCCAAGAATGAGCTTTAGACGATGGTCTTGTAAAAATCTTATGAATACAAAATAAGACGTGTACTATGACTTTTACGTTAATAAATGTAATTTTACTAACGTAAAAGTCATAGTACACGTAGATGATGCTCTACTATGGAGATATGCAGAAAGTAGTATGGATTTATAGTAAGCAAAAGAGTATGTAATTTAGCGTATTTAAATTCTACAAAAACAACTTCTTTTACTTGTTGCATATCTAAATTAAATGTATAATATTTAATGCTTTCCAAACTGTCTTTTGTATGTATAATATATATACATAAATATATTATTCTTATGATAAAAGAATAGATATGCATCATTTTATTGTTCGAGCTTCCGTCTCGCATATATCTTTAATACATACCTTTAACATTGTTTGGTTCGACTCTATCATTGTCAACTTACCATATTGTACCGCTTTTCCTTATTTAATATATGTAGTTCTAGTTCTTAGTTAGGTATTACTCATTTGTTTATACCGTTCATTCGTCTGGGAATAGTTCGTCACACACGAAACGTAAATTAGCGCGTCTTAATAACAATTACATTTGCCGCTCTAATTGAATGTTATGTTAATTTTTATATAGGAGACGGAAATACAAAAAAAGAAATGACTCTACAATCGCCTGAAGTGTCTATGTGTAAGAAATAGGTTTTATAGGCAGGTGTGCTTACATTAAGAAAATCATTAGGTGACTAAGCAAAATTGGACATAAAACACATAATATATTTAACATAAATGGAAAGAGAAAACCATGATAAATTATTAATATTTTGTATCTCTACTTTCTTGCTTGATTTTAAAGTTGCATAATAACAACTTTAATGAAGGTTTAATAGCTAAAGCTACCAAGTTAATAGGAAATTATGTAGGAATGTAGGAATAGGAATTTCTGTTTCCCTAATATGATCATATAAAACATAGTATTCCAGGGCGTTCCACACCACCTATAATAGTGTTCAAAAAGGATCAGTAATCAGGCAACGGAATGTCTTGATACTTTGATACTAAATTCTAATGAACAATGCCTTTACACAATACTATTATATTATAAAAATATATAAGTAACCTAACCTAACCAAATTAAATTGTCTAACATTTATATGTTAATTATTGTAACAAATTTACGTTTAGAAATAGACTAATGTCATCTAATTACATTATTTATATATGTATCTATATAAGAATAATAAAATATAACAGTCGCTAAGAGCAATGATCGATAAGCTCCTTGTATAGAGTTAGTAACTATAGGCATACGTAATTTGGCTGAACACTCTACATGAACATCTATAGAATAAATGTAAAAGCTACATATATAACACACACGCTACGTCTTCTTAGCAATGGAAGTTTATCTCTACGTGAAACTTTGCGTTATGACCACAGACTGGGTAAGTGATATCTAAACAAACATACCACTTATAAATATTTATTATACACACGAGCAACCGCAGCTCAGGTTAGTCATGGCGGTACAACTTTGCAGGTATAATTGATGAAGATACGTTGAAATGTATTTTTACTTTTATGTTAAAAATACAAGATAATATATTTTAAACAATAAAAGAAACGAGTGTTCTTAGTCAAGCAGTCAGACGAGTTCAAAAGCCAAGAGTAACGGAATAGCGGACGCCACTTGCTTTCCATTAAATTGGATCTAATTAATCATATACGATACCCCAAATTCACTATGTAAATCTTAAGCAAAACTTTCCAAAACTTCCTTTACAATACTTACTTGTATCGAAACCCTTGGTTCACACACACACAAACAATTAATACACACGCTGTATGGCACTTTGATAGGTAAGTGTTTTTTAAGTGAATTAGATATTAATTAAAGTTTTGATAATTATTTATTGAAACGATAACGTGCACTCTCGATGCGCTGCCGTGACTGACTGATGACGTGAAACAAGCGTGGTAGAGTCGCCGCGCCGGTCGCCTTCCCCGCTGGATTGAAAAATGTCTTTAGTATACCATATCCTGTTTACAATTTTAACCCTTGTATTTATTCGTCTAAAGGTCATATTAGAGTATTGTAGTACTAAGTTATTCTTATTTGGTTTCACTCTACATACAAATTGTGTATGCCACGGCCGTTTACACATTTCTTTTAAGCAGAGAGAAAAGTCGAAAGGATATCGCGACTTCATACTTGTCTGCAATGTGATTGTGATTGCATCTAGACGCGAAATGAAACGGTACATTTTATTTGTTAAGGTTTTAATTGTTTTGTTATCATCTAATCGCTTAATACAATTTATTTTACTTTTATATTACGCATGATTATAGCAATATATTAATTTTGAAATGATTAGCGGTAGGTATAAGTTGTGTAAGCCAATTGAAGTATATATATATATATATATATATATATATATATATATATATATATATATATATATATATATATATATATATATATATATATATATAATACAATAAATAAAGTATGCAATTTCTAAAATTATAGATTATTTGAAAAACATATATAGTATATATTCTTCTCTATCGTCTATACAGTAGAGTGTGATAAATAACTATTAAACTCAGATAAAATTTATATTAAAACCTCTTTTAATAATAGAGGAACATTACCTGATACCTCTATTGTTGCCAAATATTAATAGATTTATATAATACAAAATTACCAAATTTTTATATAAGAAATGGTATGATTTAGAAAGTTGTACAAGGTTTACGATGCTTGATTAAACATCGTTATTCATTCAATTATAAAGAGTTCACACCCAACACCCAACTGACCCAACCTTAAAATTGCGTGACTTCGCTAAAATTAGGCGACCCTGTTAACACTACGTGAAAATCACGCGCTGGGACTCGGGACAGGGTTGATGACACGTCGACAACAAGTGTTTATTCATAGGTCTTATAGTTTTAGGAAGTTATATTATATGATGTTTAATATGTGTTATTAGAAAGATCTAAATCTTATCTTCTTATTATTTTAAGATCATTAACTAATTTCAAAGTAAAAAAATGTTAAAATAAAATGTTAATCTTACTAGCAACTAGCAAGAACGTCCAGCTTTGTCTTATGTGTGTTATATGTCTATTTTCAAGAAATCTGTATGACAAAAGTGTATCAGAATAGCGTTGTAAGATTTTCTAGACGCAGTTGAACTTAAAAAAAGTAACTTGTGTAAATTAAAGAGTGCGATGTTTAGTTTATT
This sequence comes from Dione juno, assembly GCA_037127375.1. NCBI lineage: Eukaryota > Metazoa > Arthropoda > Insecta > Lepidoptera > Nymphalidae > Dione > Dione juno. Next base: position 4,239,292 of record JAXRJS010000071.1, read on the forward strand.
ATTAATTTCTTCTACTACTACTTTTGTCAGGGACATTTAAAAAAATACCTGTTAAGGATTGACATTACCAGCTTATACTGGCGGAATTTACTGACAGTTGTGTTTTCACAAATTCTAAATCTGATAGCAGGTATAATAATAACAATAATAATAATGGTTTATTTGACATTTAAAATCCATACTACATAATGGGTAGCATCGAAAGTGTTATAGCTTACGTAGGGAGACTATAGCCTTTCTTAACCAATACGAAAATAAAAGATAATTCGAACCAAAAATTCCAAAGACACGATCTAGCGTACAATCAATATTATGTGGAAAATTAGCAACATACTATAGTATATTCTATATATTCAAATATAGGTAAAATGGAATGTAAGCATGTTATGTTATAAATCAACAAAGTTAGCAAGGTTAATTATTATTTTAGGACACGATTGTAGATGGAATTGCACTTTTTTCTTACTCGATTTACTTTTAACTATTAAAATTAAAATAACATAGATATTATAATAATATAAATAAGTAAATAACGCCATTACGTACAATATATATTTATTCAATTGACAATTACTAATACATTTTTAAATAATAATATGAAAATTATAAAACACTATTGTTGTGCAGTTGGCTTGTGTCTCATTGAACATGCTCTTGTGAACATTGTGTCTCATTGACAAGTGCAAATGCCCAAGAACATTTGAATTATAAATATTCGATCGCTTTCTAATCAAAAAAGAACGTACGTTGTCTCGTAAAATGAAGTGAAACGTCACTATACTCGTGACGTATGTAAAAATTACAAAAATAATTATAATAATTTAATATTATACAACAATACCATCCCTAGTGATAATGGAGCGTGCAAACACACCGAGCACATGGGCCTCTGGGGCAAATAGTTTTCTACGTGAACGGACGGCGCACATTACGTTCACCCGTCTGTAATAACGCTAGGGTGACGCTTGTTTGCAATGTAAATATATTGACGTTTAGTCCGTCCTATGATAGCTTAGTTATGTAAGATATTGTATACTTTTTGTCATAGAAAATATTAAGTTAAATAATAGAGACCATGGCAGCCCATTGTGACAGTGCCGTAGTTGTGGGTTCGATTCTTGATTGAATTAATTTAAATATCCAATTTCATTTATGCCACTAACGGACACGGGGAAATGAGGATGGAGAACAGATACGTCTTGACGCTAAGTTCTCTACTGCCTACTCTGCTATATACATAATACGTAAAACAGCGTGAATCTAAAAAATAATAATAAAAAATATATTACTCAGGTTGGTCGCAGTAGCCTATTCTGAATCAATAATACAATTATTGTCCGTGAAATACATAAATATTTTTGTTTAGTACCATTGAAATAAATCAATTTAATTTGAATTTAATATTCATTAACATTGTATCAAAAAAGTAAGCGTACTATATATGCTTTAAAAAGAAACAAATTTTCTTAACCTTCACCGTTTTTTAGAATAAAGTAAATTATCAAGAGAAATACGAGTAAGTTGAAATAATTGTTACTGGTCACCCTACAGTATCCAGCTTGGCTCTGGGAGGTCTTGTAGTACACATAGTAGTATCGAAATATAATTAGAAAATCGAAGTCCTATAAAATTACATGAAAATGATTTTATCGTGACCATTTAAGGTTTCTCTTGCATGTGTTACGTATAGATACTACAATTACAAAACATGAGATGTAGGTTTTTGCAGATTTTGTATAAATTAAACATAAAAATTATACATTATGATTTTTTTATTGAGCTTCAATATGCATAGCAGCTATGTCACGTATTTATGAAGAACGTATTCCTTAAGTCATACAGCACACATTGGTTTGCATTTCGCTGTTCTGCATCAACAAAAGATTACGCACTGGTATATGGCTCTTATGAGTTTAATATGAAAAACCGTAAATATTAACTAAAAATGTAAACCTAAGTAATCTAAAAAACAACATTATATGAAGCAAAATTGGAATATTTCTTTCTTAAATAATTTTAGAATCAGTTCTAATGGAAAACGTCGACTTCGTTCCTGGCGTCATGGCCGGTCATATTATTTTCCATAATTCTTTTAACAATTAGAATACAGATTAGCGAGAGAAATAGTTTACTACCAAATATAAGATAACTGCTTTAAAATTCGAATGTCGCATCATTTATATTAATAAATAATGGGTAAAATCAGTTATTATTAGTAGTTGGTATAAACTTATTTCGTAGAATTTTACAAGATGCTTTTAAAAATTGCTTAAATATACAATTTGTTAACTTAAGCAACCTTAGCAGTAAGAAAATTATGTTCTTATCTACTCTAATCTTGGATCATACATAAATTCTACAGATTAAATAAATAGACAGAAATACATACAAATAAAAATCAAACCAACTAATTAATTACATTTTTAATTCTATTATTTTTATATATTCTCAAAATTATCATATTTATAATTACAGATATTTTATTTTTAAATGCAGATAAAAAAACTTACTATATATCTAAGTTTACGAAATATGCTAAAAGCTGTTACACATAAAAAAAAGCATTACTAAAGAAAACAATCTTAATCAAGGATCTTATTAAAATAATCATATTGGCTTATTTAATATATGTATATATATACTAATATACATTGTAAAGAATCATTAAGCAATTGTAGCGTTATAATCTTGTACATAATGTGTGATTAGCGTTTGTTTTACATGAGCATTGTGTTAATAGATAAGAGCTAGCATATGTTGCAGAATAAGATTGAATCAGGTTGTAATTCATTATGACTGGATTTTAACACGTTTTAAAAATAAACCAGGTGACGAAATTAAAACCCTTACATGTTGTGTGTGTGTGTGTGTGTGTGTGTGTGTGTGTGTGTTTATGTTTTATAGTTATTTTGTTGTGTTTTTTTTTATTATTGGGTTCATTAAATCGTAACTCTAAAAGTTCTCAAAATTTAACTGATATAACTTGAGTGAATAGATTTTTTCTCGTTATATACTAAAGCGGTCGAGAAAAAGTGCGTTCCTATAGAAAATGTAGAGCTCTATATTGAAGCAAATAATACAGTGCAACAGTAATAGGGTATCTTATTGCATTCAGGGCAAGCCGAGTTTAAACTATGCATAAGTATGTTATTCCTGACATAAGTTTATACAAAAAATTTGCACGCAAAGATGAACTTTTTTATCTTTTTCCTTAATTTGATTAAATTATTAGCCATTACATTTAATGTTATTGTTAGAAACAATCTTACGACATACATCTTATAGCGTGGTTAAACTGATTTATTTAAAGGTGTATTTAAAATAATATAATAATAATGAATAATATAATAGAAAAATTTCATAAAAATAATAATTTTTATGAAATTTTTTTTCAATTCATACTAAGCAAATAAATATATACCAATATAGTAAAATATTCTTCGACTATGAATACAAGGTTAAAGAAGCCACTGTTTGTATTTTTCAAAAATATAAGATTTCAGTTAAATTTTATAATTAGCAATTAACTATTAAAAAAAGGCTATAAAAAGATTTCCTAAGTTCATTTTGGATTTTTGGGTTTTTGCTACTGTCGTGTAAAATAAAATATCTATATTCATGACCAAATGGAAATAATTAGACATTTTAGAATAATATAAAATGTGTGCTGTATTTATTTTTGTAAACAAGACAAGTTTATAAGTTCAAGAAAATTCCTTCTTTAAATTCCTTTAAATCCCAGCTAAAAAATATCTACTTCAAAATTTAAATACGTAAGATTGACGTCAAAAATTGTTCTTCATTAAATAAGTGCATGTTCATCTTATGTTTATATAGCTTATATATTTATCATGATATATAGTATGTCTAAAGTATTTATGTATGTATATCCACGTATGTATATAACAAAAAAAATATGTGTGTATGTATATAGTATACAATATGTATCAATCGACAATTACATTTATTATGTTAATATTTGAATTGTTGTGTTAGAATTGCATCCTTCTTATCCGCTGTTAGTAACTCATCCACCACCACAGGTTGGCTGGAAGAGATCTGTTATAGAGATAAAAAAAACATACATGGATAAACCTTAACCTTAACATTTTTACCTTTTTACCTTTTTTAACTTAACACAAGAACTGATGTAGTGTATTTGTTAAAAAAACGGCCATGTTGCTTCTGTAAACAGTGACCTAATTTAAATAAAAAAAATATATATTATTTATAAAAAGATGTAAGTGAATCCACATTATCTGGAAGACAATTTATTTGCTTACATTACACTGTTATCAAGCGATGCCTTTACAAAGCCGAGAATCCTACTGCGCCTGCGGTAGCCGGTAACCGTTTTAATAATATGCCAAAACAACTTAATAGTTTTACCGTAACATTACTTTACCTAGTTGTGAAGCTTTCGCTATAACGAAATATTGATGAATTTATATACGATAAGATAAGCTTGGATTTTGATATTTTAGTTTATTGATTAATTACAAGGATATAAGGGCTTGTAGTTTACGTACGCGAGGTCATTTTTCCACCGAGTTGCGCGTGCGCAGTTGTGTGTGTGAGGCGACAACATGCGGTCGCTCTGCTTCATCGCGTACGCCATTTTGCTTACAGGTGTGTGTGTTTTTTTTTAAATTTAAATAGATATAGTGATAGTGTTGAAACAGAAACTTTCAAATTATATTTTACAGAAATATATTATATGTATGTATTATTCAAGTAACTAAGTTCCCAACGTCTCTTATACGCTATTGAAACTTTGTTATAAACTGTTTATGTCTTGCTCGACAATAACATACATTTTAAGATTAAGGATTTAGTTTCCAAGTCGCCTGTATGTAATCTGTTATAATATTCTCTCGTTTTTGTTAGTAAAAGCCTTTTCTCTACCTTTCTATCGGGTGGTTCGTGTGAGAAAACGAGTTCGTGTGTTGAATAATTAATTATCTCCGTTGTTCTGTGTCCTTGAATCCGAGCTACTGGATAATTATATGTTTTTTTACATTTGCAAATCAATTTCAAATCTTTTTTGAAATATTAAAAGGAAAAATGCTAAATATAAGCATTAGTAGTACACAAAATGTTATTTACTTTCAAGGAAAACATATCGTTAAATATATTTTTTATCCAATTACCAATAATGTCTCTAATTCTAGTTAAGTTAAGGTAAAAATTACAATGCACGTTTTCGACATTTATTATAGTTATTATGATTTTTGACCATTTGTACCCGCATTTTGAAAGATAAAAGTGACTCAATGTCTTCTTTTCTCATTGGAGTTTTGAAGTAACTAATATTGTCATACAATTAAAACTTTATTTAGAGTTAAATCATTAAGTTAATTAAAAAAAATACTTTGACTCTATATGTATTTGTTGACGATTTTATAAAATGACTTCTGAATGAATGCTTTCTCCAGGCCATTTTAAAGATATCAATGTCACTAAACAATTAGAAAGTTTGTAAATTATGAAATTGAAAAAAGGCAATAAAAGTCCCACTTAGTTTGCGCCAGTTCTTGTCAGGTCTGAGGCATTCACTTTATTGAACCGTTGGTAAATTACTTGACGTTCCAAAAATGAAGCATGCATTCTTATTTGGAATGAAGTTATTTGAATTTAAATTTATAAAAAAATAAAAATCTAAAGTAATATTAGATAAAACCACTCAAGAAATCAAGATACTGTCCCAGGACATATATATATATATATATAACATATCATCGCAAAGATAAATATATTTATTACCTTATAAAATATTCTGCTGTAATTTTTAACATTTCCGTAGGTACTTTGGAATTTAAAGAATTTTTAACAATTGACTGACCCAATGCAATTAGCAAGTACTGTTCTCCATTTACTGCCTTATAGAGAGAAATTACACGCTGGGTGCTGAAACCTACCGTTGCACTTGTCTGTCTATCTGTCTTGTCTCTAACCGAGTTGTTATAAAGAAACACGTATCTAAATAGAATAACTGTGCCACGTTGACCGCCGCAAGCAAGAGATTACCGTAAAATATTTACACATATATATAACTTCTTAATAAGTACTGCACAATATGACGAAAAATAACAAGGCATTAACATGATTGTATCGCAATTTATAAGTGACTAATTTCTGTACATGCGACGATTGTAGATTTGATTAATATCTACAATAAAAGTATACTTAAGTTAATTAATTACATCTAGGTTCCCAGTGTCAACCTCACTATAATGAAGGATTCATAAATATTAAATATTAGCTACATAGGATGTTTATTAATGGCAACACAAAGAATGCATTACGAAAGACACATTCCTTGACAATAACTTGAAATTATTGCAAAAATGCATCAATAAATTGTCCTTGATCGTTACTTCATTATTAAAAGTGCACATAAAAAGGACTTAAATATTTATATTGACATTATATGAATAGGTGACATTGCTGTACTGTTTAATAGTGGTAGTCAATTTATAGAACATACTAGATTAAAAGCTAAAGCGATAGTAGTTGAAATCTACACAAATTATGTTTATTCTATTACAAATTGACAAATTGATAATTAAATATGAATTATCCTTTATAAAACAAAGCGTTGCGTTGTGTTCTTCCACACAATACGATATATTCCAACACACGACATATTCAGGCGGAAACAGGTAGTCGTAATACTGGTTTCTCTCTACCTTTCTCTTACTACATGCGAGATTTCTCTGGTCTAGTTAGATATAATGTACATTAAATCTGATTCTGTCACAACCACAATATGAGAGATATTTTCGACAAATCGTAAAATTTTCTCTACCACTCTTTCGTCTAAAGAAGAAACAAAATATTTTATTTTAAAATTCATCCAAAAATAATAAGCAATCAGATAATCTAACTGTCTAACGAAATAAAATAACGAAATTCAATAAACTTGGGTGCAATGTTGACACAGATCTTTCAAATTAAATTAATCATGAATTTAATAATGATAATTTTCAGGTATCGCATATGGACAGTCCTTGCCTACAGTAGTCACATTAGACGTAGGAGATACATTACCAACCGCCATATTTACTATTACCAATGTCGTAACAAAATGTTACTTGGAAGGACCAGGAGGTCGCCTCATCGAATTTAAGCCCATTGATAATTCTGATGAGAAGCATATTTTATTACCAGACTCAGATTTTATTAAGTGTAGGGCAAACGTGACGAATATCGATGAAAGCGATACAGGATTGTGGACACTGACCGCTGAGTACGAAACAGGATCAATTCAATCACAGTCATACAGCCTTACTGGTAAATCCTCCACAAGGTTAGATTTAGAAACAACTCTTTTATTATTATTATATTTGTATAGATAAGAAATTTTACAGTATTAATATAATAAAAGTGTAAAATATTTAATTTCTCATTCAAAATAAAGAGAGTTAAACTTAAAGATTATAAAATTTCAAATTCAATTGAAGCACAAAAATAACTACTAACTGATGGATAGTAATTTATTGTTGTTAATGTTTTCTAAATCAATAATTAAGTGATGAATTATATTGATGTGGGTATTACTGAAATTACAAATTATAAATGTATGATTTTAAAACAACAAGGCTAATAATGGAAGTGAACTGAGGAACATCGCGATTGTAGAGATATAATTAAGTTTATCATAATAATTAATACTCTAATAACGTCAGAAGCAAGATTGATATAAAACGAATGTTGACGTACAAATTAATGCTGGAAAGGAAGTGAACAAATGTCTATAAACAGAAATTTTATTCTATAGTTGAAAAATTTATAATTATAAGTAAAAAATTGACATGAAAAACGTTTCCTTATTGGACTTAGTCCAAAGTACACGCAACAATATAAGTTGCATAAATTGGCATAGACATATTACCATGCATATGAAACTGACATAACTACAATTTCTAAAAATATTAAGCTAGCTAGAGAAGTACGGTAACAAACATAGATAGTATAAATCTATAATACACATCTTTAAACGCAATTTTTTTCAGGAATTACTACTGAACCAACACCTGAAGTAGCGGGAGTATCCTATGCAGACGAAAGAGAATTTGATTCTAGTATTGGTGAAAGACATACAGTGACTATTGGGTATAAAAATTTTTACAGCAACGAAAAATGTAGCATAGTAACACCTTCTGGGGAACAGTATGACCTGGATAAGCTTAATATACCAAATATTGAAATAATAGAAAGCTCTGAGATCTGTTCTATTGCCATTACTGTCCAAACAGATGCAGACATTGGAAATTGGACTTTAGTATCTGAAGGTTACAAATTCTCAGACATACATCAAATAAGATTGAAATTTTCAATTCACGTAGAAGGTATTACCTGATTATGAATATTTTAAGCCCAATGATTTTGGCGTACGCGTATCTAGTCACGTCTAGTGATAACATCTGCTTATATGATAAACGCATTATTAATTATTACCTTTTGATAAGCTTTATAAGGGGTATTCTCTAATCTTTCAGAAATGGTTAAGGCTTCAGTCCCCGAAGTGACTGTAGTGGAAGGAAATGATTTATATGTTCGTTTAAAAGATGCTATACTAGCATTTAACTCCTGCCGACTTTTGTCTCCTGATGGTAATGAATATGAAAAATACGAAAAAGACGATCGATATGTAGAGAGCTGTGGTTTTATTGTTAGAAACATTCAAGCGCGTGATGGTGGTAATTGGAGCATTGAGTATGGAAATGGAATTATATACAGAGCCCCCATTCTTGTAACAGTCAATGGTAAATATGTGCAAAAATTTAATACTAAAAATAATTCTCTAGTAAATTATTAATAATCTATAATTATAATTTGTTTTACCAAGCTGCCATTATTGGAGAATCGTCAAATCTCATTTGGACTAGAGACAGGCCAGTGGTAGAAGTTCTCGGTGCAGAAGGTGCTGTTTATTGTAGAGCTATTGGACCTGATGGCATAGTATACTATGATGGATTTGGCAAGTGTCAAGTTGTGATAGACCGAGCACTATCAAAACATGAAGGCTTTTGGAGCATAAGTGTCGGCTTGCCAGGTCGAGTTCTTACTGAAAATTTTTCATTCAAAGTTACCGTGGTTGAAGCTGGTAAGCACATCTTTTAACTCATTATTATCTATTTAATATTAAAGTGAACTGCATTTATTTATTATAACTTGAGCCAAATGTCATCTAAATCCGTTCAGTATGATTTGCGTGAAACCATAACTTTTACATTTACAAGCTTTCATATTTATAATATTGGTAGGATATAATTTGTTTTTGTTTATTTTTTTGTAATGTGTGTTTGCTTAATTATATATTTTATGCAATTATTAAAATTTTATTTGTTCACTTATAGTATGAAAAACAATTTAATATGTTAATTTAATATATCTTCATATTCCAGATGCAAAACCAGTAGTTACCACAAAGGTCGAGACTAATAAACCTACAGTATCTTTAACTTGTTCAGTGACTAGTCTGAACGCTATCAGTTCATGCAAATTCCGTCACCCATCTGGTCGTATATTAATGGCTAATGAGGGCATTGGAGAAGACCGATACTCCTATCATGGTGCTTCAGTTAGGTGAGAGTGAAAAATATTTTATATTTGTCACAATTATGTTATTTTAATCACCAAAGAACATACGTCATTTTTATCAAGACGCGGCAACAGTATGTAGTAAATCATATTGTATAATTTAAACATTATTAAATTGAATTAAGAATTATGTTAGCATTACTTCCGGAGGCATTAAATACTTGATATAGTATTTTTTAAGATTTAAAATATTTATTTCGCGTATATTCGGACTATTTATCTTAAAACGCCTTAAAACGACAATATTTTGTAAAAACTGTTCATGTATAGTTTTCTACATTTTTATATTATTGCATGCATTCACTTATTTATTTATATGCTAGTAGAATTCTTAAAAGGGAAAAATAAAACCGTTACTAAAATTATAGAGGTACCTATTACCTACAGATATTTTGTTAACTATTAAAAAACATGACTAATTTGAAGTTTTTTATACGTCATTTATCTAAAAGCCTTTCACAGCTGTCTGTGGCAGTTCTTAAAATAGCTGAGAACTGACTAATCGAGATAAGAAAAAGCATACAAACGTAATATGTGTGATATGCATACATCACATGATGTATATAACCTGAAGTAACCTGACATTTTAGCTTAACAATTACGTAGGTTTTTTTATCAATAAACTTGTACTAATCTATTTTCTTTAAAATAAATTGTTTAGCTTCCATTAATTAATTAATGTAGCTGAGTTGAGTGTAAAGGCACTCCAGGCGTTGCCCGATCTTGACAGGTCTTGGTACTGACTTCGGAGAAAACGTTACAAATGCTTATTGTATAATATAAAATCACACTTAGGAGAAAATTAAATAAAAAATCTTAAATTCAAATAAAAATATTAACTTTCAGTTACCAATCTGACGTTCACGCTCACGATTGTGGTCTTTTGATTACTGACCCACAAGTAGAAGACTTGGGTCTTTGGCGCTGTGCTATGGAGTCAGAAGATGATGTCTATTACGGTTTCCTTAAAGTTGTATGCCCTTGGGCTATGAGGGACCCCGAAGTAGCTGCAGCTGTTGTAACAGGTAAGTTATACAAAGTTTTTTTGAGACCAGAAAAACAAATGAGGTACATGTAATAAATGATTAAAATAAACCAGCTTTAGCTCAAGGAGCAAGTGCTTAAGATATAACGGAATATAAGTGATGTTTGTGATTCTCATTCAAGCATCATGAGCTGAGTAACATCTTTTACCATAATATTAAATTAAAATATATTAAATTATATTGTGTGTTATCTTTTGTAGTTTTAATGCAATAAATGTTTATTATTATTATTAAAATATAAAAAATAAGGATATTATGCTTTGGCAAAAGTTGTTCAGTAACAGTCTCTGACTGTTAAAGCATTGGTTGCACTGTGTTAAGTTCCACGAAAGTGGAGACCAGTAGGTTCTCTTTGCCTTCCTGTTGTGTCAAAAGCTGGCAAAAAATTACAATCGCTGTAATACTGATGTCAAAGTTCGAGAGACACATTAACAAAATTTTCTATTGAAGTAAAAAATTCGAATGTTTATGCAAAATAAGCTCAAATCAATCAAGCTCAAATTCAACAATATAAAACATACATGATATATGCTAATGAAATTGATATTAGAAAATTATTTCGATTTAATAGTACCTGTTAGATATAATTCAACTTCTTTTTTTTTTTCAGAACCTACCCTGAGTGCATCTCGAAACGTCATCACTAGCATTGCTGGCGACAGTGTGTCCATGTCATGTTCCGTGCAGTCACCTATCAGCTATTGTTACATTAGGGCTCGAAATGGCACCGTATTTAATGTTAGACCAGGTAATTTGAGTGTATATTACATTATGTATTTGAAAAATAAGCTAGAAAGATTATTATAAGATAGAAACATAAATTGATCACGTATATGACACCTGTAATGAAAAAATATATATTGAGAATCCTTATGGTATTATATTTATAAATATTTACTACGATGATTCATTATCCATTAAATAATTAGAATCTCTTATTAAAAATTATTAAATTAAACAATTTAAGCAACATATATTATTATATAGTATTATGAGGACGGTATTTCACGTGAATAAATCTTATATTTCTAGGCACTTCCCACGACCAAGCAACGTATCTTGGTTCTGGCTTGGATGCTGGAGAGTGCGGCATCAGGTTCCCTAGTCTCGAAACCGCTGACTCCGGACTCTGGAGCTGCCATGTTGGCTTTAGAGATCTTAAGGAACCCGAACAACGTTCATCGTTTACCGTCAATGTAGTTGGTACGTGACTGATAAAACCTACATGAAAATTGATGAAACTCTTAAAAATAATAACTTATTTACTGTATATTTTATCTTATTTATGTACTGACTTTAATGAGATCTGACTTTAATAAGATTTGTCAAGCTTCTGAATTTGAATCTATTATCAAAACCAATAATTTCACCTATAGATATTTAGAATGGATGATTGGCTAACTAAATATTAGCAACGTGATACAAGTCTGTATTATAAAAAAAATATTGAAAAAGACTTTATTTTTTAAAATTAAAAAAAAATATATATATATATATATATATATATATATATATATATATATATATATATATATATATATATATATATATATATATATATAAAAAAAAATATATATAAAACTATTGTATTTCTTGCTTACTTATACCATATTTTTAATATTTTCAGACCCAATGGTAGCTGACCAGCGCATGGAGGGCTCACGGCTTATAGTAGAAGCTCAAGTTCATGAGAACAGACAGCTTGAATACTGCCGATTTGTTCGCATTGACGGCTTAGGTAATAATAAATATAAAATCAGACCAGACTGATGTTAGCTGATTAAAAGAGATTAAGGACATTTGAAATGCAATTCCAACCTTAAATAAAGCATAAGATTTTTCTGAGATCGTTAATTTGCTTTTTTCAGGTTTTACAGATGAAAATATTCCAGATAATTACATAAATCTATCACAGCTATCGCAAGGAAAATGTGGTATTGCCATCGATCGTCCTACTATTCTGGAAAATCATCCATGGACTGTGGTAGCTAAGATACGAGGACAAGACGAAGAACTATCTAGGGTCACTCCAATTACACTAGAGGGTCCTCAGCAACCACCTCTCGTTATTTGTAAGTATATAAAACTAAGGAATAATATAATAGCTAAACAGTGAATGAAAACTTATCAATATAACATAGAGGCCGGCGTGGCGCAGCGGCACAGCGTCTGACTGTAAACGCGACGGTTGTGGATTCGCTTTATCCCGCTCACGAGAGAGAATTGTTATTAACTCGCTCTAATAAGAAGACAGAATACGGCATTAAGTTCCACTACACGCAATTTCTAAAAGGTTAAGCGGAAATCGGGAAACAAACTGTCTTTATCACAAAGCTCCCTACGTTTATCTTGCTATAGACACAAAACAGCGTGAAAAAATATATCTACAATTTTAAAAGCCTTATTTATATGAATTATCAAAACAACAAAATATCAACAACAACACCAAGACATTTACATAGACAAATAAATTAAAATTATTATTATGTACTGACTTTAATGAGATCTGACTTTAATAAGATTTGTCAAGCTTCTGAATTTGAATCTATTATCAAAACCAATAATTTCACCTATAGATATTTAGAATGGATGATTGGCTAACTAAATATTAGCAACGTGATACAAGTCTGTATTATAAAAAAAATATTGAAAAAGACTTTATTTTTTAAAATTAAAAAAAAAAATATATATATATATATATATATATATATATAATATATATATATATATATATATATATATATATATATATATATATATATATATATATATATATATATATATATATATATATATATATATATAAAACTATTGTATTTCTTGCTTATTTATACCATATTTTTAATATTTTCAGACCCAATGGTAGCTGACCAGCGCATGGAGGGCTCACGGCTTATAGTAGAAGCTCAAGTTCATGAGAACAGACAGCTTGAATACTGCCGATTTGTTCGCATTGACGGCTTAGGTAATAATAAATATAAAATCAGACCAGACTGATGTTAGCTGATTAAAAGAGATTAAGGACATTTGAAATGCAATTCCAACCTTAAATAAAGCATAAGATTTTTCTGAGATCGTTAATTTGCTTTTTTCAGGTTTTACAGATGAAAATATTCCAGATAATTACATAAATCTATCACAGCTATCGCAAGGAAAATGTGGTATTGCCATCGATCGTCCTACTATTCTGGAAAATCATCCATGGACTGTGGTAGCTAAGATACGAGGACAAGACGAAGAACTATCTAGGGTCACTCCAATTACACTAGAGGGTCCTCAGCAACCACCTCTCGTTATTTGTAAGTATATAAAACTAAGGAATAATATAATAGCTAAACAGTGATTGAAAACTTATTAATATAACATAGAGGCCGGCGTGGCGCAGCTGAACAGCGTCTGACTGTAAACGCGACGGTTGTGGATTCGCTTTATCCCGCTCGGGAGAGTGAATTGTTATTAACTCGCTCTAGTAAGAAGACAGAATACGGCATTAAGTTCCACTACACGCAATTTCTAAAAGGTTAAGCGGAAATCGGGAAACAAACTGTCTTTATCACAAAGCTCCCTACGTTTATCTTGCTATATACAGGAAACAGCGTGAAAAATATATATCTACAATTTTAAAAGCCTTATTTATATGAATTATCAAAACAACAAAATATCAACAACAACACCAAGACATTTACATAGACAAATAAATTAAAATAACAATTCTTGTTCTAGATTACCGTATGCCAACCACTTGGATAATATTTATGACGTTGGGCCTTACCCTACTGCTGCTATCAGCCCTGCTCAGCACCAAAAATAACAGGCAATGGACTTACGATAAAGCGAATGCCTTTAGGCATAGCTTTATGAGAAAGACAGTTCAACAGAACTCTGAGAAGAATACCGCTATGGCAGCGTAAATCAGTTAAATGTCAAAATGTCATAAAAGCCAAATCACATATAATTTAATTTCGCTCAAGACCCTGGCCAGAATGATAGATAAGCTCAAATGATACAGCTCTTTGTGGATGGATATTATCCAATTCTTGCGGCATTGTAGTTAAAAAATGTATAAAATGTACTTTAACTATTAATATTAATTACTAAAAAATATGTTTTTGTTATACTTATATGATGATCTTTATCGTGGTATGGGATTTGTTCAGATTTTAATAAATATATTTATTAGAATGTATGTTTTCTTACAATTTTTATTGTTTGCATAATTTATGCCTAATCCACATGTTTTTTTTATTATCAAATACAGATAGATAAGCTTCTGCAATTCATTTGCTGGTAAGGATGTATTTCTTAAAGGATTCTCGATTCAATTGCACAGTATCTCTACCTACTTGTAGTAAGAATGAGTATGAATAAAAGTCAAAATAGAACCAAAATACAATTATATTAATATGTATTTATCGTTATATAAAACAGAAATGTGAAAAACAATTATCAATCGAATTTTTCACAACGACATCGAGGTCGATAATTTCGATATTGTTAATTTGTAAGATAGTCAAAGATAACGTAGTGATAGTCAGTCGGCTTTCAGAATATTTTGAAATTCCTATCATTATCATTTTAGTACAATGGAGTTTATATTCGCATATTCTGTGATTTGTGTTCTTTTTAATGCCATAAATGGTACGTACTACTCAAATACAATCAAAATAATAGATATCTATATACAAATGAGTCCAAGATTAAAGAGAAACAAAAATATACTGGTTTTATGTTGAAAAGCATTTACTAATTTTATTTTTTTGTTTTTATCTTCTTGTATTTTAAGGAAATATAAACACAATATTGCGTTTTAAAATGTATTGAAGACATGAAACCTTTATAATATATGAATTTAATGAAGTGGCAAGCTTACAAAGTATATGTAAGCCGTCTTCTTAATTCAAATTCTACTCTTTATTCTTCATCTATTTCTTATCTATCAGCTTTTTATCAGTACATATTGACCCCAAACTGGACTGGATACTGGATTTCTTGAGAATATGTTTTTACCACTAAAATAAGAAATTCATTTTAGTTTAGCTTATTAAAAGTATTGAATATAATAAATTTATTTTAAAATATTTTAGTTGCTCTCTCTGACGAGTCCTCCCATCTCGTGTGGACTAAAGATAGGCCAGTTGCTATAACGCTTGGAGCGGAAGATGCCATTTACTGCAGAATTACAGGCCCGGATAATTTCGCTTATTATGATAGTTTCGGAAAATGTCAACTTTTCATAGCTAGAGCGTTGCTAAAACATGAAGGTGTTTGGAAAATGCGCGTCGAGTTACCGGGTAGAGTTGTGACTGAGGATTCTACATTCAACGTCGAAATAGTGAAAGCTGGTTAGTTATTTGTTTTTGTTTCCAAGCATTTATCTAACGTTTTAGTTAATTTCTTCGTGCTCTACTTTTTCTCCAACATTATTTTTTGTTTACAAAATCAGAAATTTCAATACTAATTATAAGTTCAATAATGGTTTTTAATCAAATATCACTTAATATTATCTATATTACATATAAATCGGCAATTAAGATTTATCTTCTAAATACTAATGACAGTTAAGTTATAAATAAGATTTATTATTGAAATTGACTTATCAAAAACGACTTATTATTTCAGACCCAAAACCAGCAGTTAAAACACAAGTAATAGTAAATAAGCCAACAGTATCGTTATCATGTTCTGTGTCGAGTTCATCTGCTATTGCGATCACTTCGTGTGTATTCCGTCATGCAACTGGTCAAATCTTGT
Organism: Dione juno; assembly: GCA_037127375.1. Lineage (NCBI taxonomy): Eukaryota > Metazoa > Arthropoda > Insecta > Lepidoptera > Nymphalidae > Dione > Dione juno. Next base: position 4,255,695 of record JAXRJS010000071.1, read on the forward strand.
TAGCTAATAAGGGAGTTGAAGAAGGCCGGTTCAGTTACTATGACAGGTACGTAAATAATTTATGTAAAAACAAATAAAATCATCTCCGCCGTTTAATATATGTCATTAATAATAACTAAGTGACCACGTTTGTATTTTTTTTTAAATAAATAATAAATTTAGTTTAGAAAATGATACATTTGTGACAAGACTCGACTTAATTTTTATTTATTTTCGCCGTATCAGTCATTTCTTATCGATAAATAAATTAACCATAGATAATTTAGTTTATTGTAATTTATAATTTTCAGTAACGATTCTGATCCTGACAATCACCAATGTGGTCTTTTGATAACTAATCCGGAGGTGCAGGATTTGGGTCTATGGCGCTGTGCTATAGATACTGAAGGAGATGTTTACTATGGATTTTTGACTGTTCTATACCCAGGTGCTACGAGAGATCCTGAAGAAGCTGCTGCAATTATAACAGGTTTGTTCGAAATACATTTTAAAATTTAATTGATCAAGAGAGTATCGTTTTGATTAAACAACACTGTCTGAAAATTGTTTAGATGTGAGATGTTTAGAACACACCGTTCTCCAAAAATAGCAAACTTTCTTATTCCCAAAGACAATCAGATGGCCCATGTTTATTTTTGAAAGCATTCATATTGTATGTACAATGTTAGATATGACTAAATGAACTAGAACGTTATTTTAAAATGGTACTCAAATTTACTTTTTAATTATATAATTTCAGAACCAATTCTAAGAGTTTCCAGAGACGTGGTCACGGATATTGCTGGAAGCGCTGTCTCTATGTCATGTGCCATACATTCGGCCATCCGTTATTGTTACTTTCGCAGCCCAAATGGCACTGTATTTAATATTAGCCCAGGTAATTTGCATATAGCAGATTTGTATACTTTACTTCTTTATACTAGTGGCATAGCGGGATGGAATATGAATCGAAGCCGCAGTAGTAATGGGTTCGATGCCCATTTATAATGGGAGAATGGTTATATTTATATTATTTTCCAAAATTGTAAAACAAAGTGCAGCGTCTTCATCATCATCGATATCGGCTATCTCCACCTACACTGCTATATAAGAAGAAGTATAAAAATTCAAAAATACATTACAATAATTTGTAGGTTACTTATAAAACGCAGTCCAGTCATAGGTGATGAAGTATGTAGGTATATATTATAGAAAAATACGATAAGTTTTAAAATAATGCAATCCACATGCTTTTGTATATAATTTTTTTTTCTCTTAGGATGTAAAATAAAATAGAAAGGGGTCAAAGCTTACTAAAATACAACACATATTTTAATTTTACAGCGAATCCTCACCATAAAGCAACTTATGTCGGGGCTGGTTTTGATGCGGGCGAGTGTGGCATTCGGTTCTATACACTCGACTCTACGGACTCCGGCGACTGGAGCTGTCACGTTGGCCTAATAGACCAGACTGTATTGGAAAAAAATGCGATTATAAATGTGACAATTCATGGTAGATACATATTGTAATTAGCTTTAAAATATCTCCAAAGTTAAACTAGGCGTCAATATAAAGTATAAAAAAAAATTTGCTTCCTTTATTTTACATAAAGAATCATAATTTTTTTCCACTCTTTATGTATTTAAAAAAGAAAAAACCAACATAGCAATTTATTTAATGTTTATATTAAGGTGTAATTCTACAACGCGTTAGAAATCCAACGATAGAAGAAAAAAAAGATATAAGAAGAAAAAGAGTGGTAAATACCACTCTTATAATTCAATACAGGTGGTCTAGCAAGCGGTACAAATATGACTAAATAATATATACAATATATATATATATATATATATATATATATACATATATACAATATTAATAATATATACATATATGTTTTTATTACATACATTGTTTATCACTATACATTGATGTGTTGTTCTTTTTCATAATAAATGTTTTTTTATTAAAGATCCAATGACATTGAACCAGCGAACGCAAGGCTTACAACTTATTCTAGAAGCACAAGTTTACGACAGCAGACTGCTGGATTACTGCCGCTTTGTTCGAAATGACGGCTTTGGTAAATTATCGCTTTTTAGATCTTTGTATAACATATTATAATCGTTTTGACAAATCTGTAAGTGATTATATATTGGCATTCATATTTTAATTACAGGATTCGGACTTGAAAATTTCCCAAGTAATTATATAAATCTGTCCTTGTTGTCCCAAGGCAAATGTGGTATAGCTATCGAACGTCCCACATTTGTGGAACGACAGCCTTGGACTATTGTAGCCAAGATCAAGGGACAGGACAAAGAACTATCTATAGTTAGTCGAATAGCTTGTGACGGCCAAGTGCTCATACGTACGTAATAATATTAACAAAATCAAAAAAAAATACCTAACCCACATTTTGACATAGCATATAAAAAATTATTAAAAAAATGTATTTTTATTCACAGTTTTCCGATTGCCATCTGCGTGGATCGTTGTGGCAGTTTTGGGTGTAACCATTCTGCTGATATCTGCTCTCATGAGTACCAAACAAAATAGAGAATGGACTTATAGGAAAGCAAGCGGTATCAGAAACAGCTTCAGAAGAAAGACTGCTGTACAAAAAAGTGTTAAAATGACGAAGAAGGATGTTACTTCTAGCGCTGCGTAAATAATTATTGTAATCGCTAAACAAGTTTAAGTCAATGATACTAAAATGTATTTTAAAAAAGTTTTAAAACCTCCCAATAATAGTATTTTTTCATTTCACAAAAATCATTTGTTGTCATAATTCATTTATTTAATTTAAGTTAAATAAGATGTATGTATATTATTATAATAAATATTTAAAAAATTTATAGGTATATTTGGTTTTGATTTCCCTAGACTATTTAGGTATAAACTTGTACTCCTTATACTCCTAAGTACTATAAGAGAGGCATTTATAATACTAAGTAGGAAAAAAACACCTTACAACAGATATTATAAAATTTATTTGAAGATCTGGTCACCCAAGAATGCATAGAGTATCTAAAATAATAATCATATATAAATATTTTATTAGGTACTACATAAGTATGTCATTAAATTTATTTAAATACCTATATTACAATAATGTACCTAGATAAAAATTGATATCAATACAATAGGTGCACAGCCAATTTAGATACTATGAATTAATTTTTGATAATTGAAGATAACATTGATAAACGTACTTCAGTCACATTCGAAACTCCTTAAGTAGAGTTTAAAATGACATATTTAACCTTTATACCGGTCATCTGCGCACTATTAACAGTAGCAAATGGTACGTAAACTAATTATTATAGACACATTGATTAAGTCTTTCGTGGTTTTTGTAAATAATCAAAGAAAATATAAATTTCCTACATCTGTTATGTTGAAATACAACCGAATCGCCAATATGGACATAGATTTGTGAACTTTTAACTAAAACTAAGTTGTATGCTTTCAAAATTTATTCCTAATTGAACCACATCTTCCCTATTCTATTAGACAAATTTGAACACAGAACAAACCTTGATTGAGTGCCTAATGCCACATTAGAAAAGTAAGTTCGCAATACGTATAAAAATGGCATCCAAGAAATATTTTAGCTCAACTCATAACATTTAAATTTAAAACAAAAAATTGAAAAATAGAATATATATGTTATTTCATATAATTTTAATAGGTCAATCAAGGATTTCCGGCGGTGCTATTGTCGATGTTCAACAATATCCATTTGCGACCTCCCTTTTAAGCAGTCAACAAAGCGATGGTGTCTTCAGCCAACAATGTGGAGGCACAATTATTTCAAACACGGCTATACTTTCTGCTGCCTCATGTTTTGTTACAAATAATGTGTAAGCTTATCTTTATCTATACGCTATAGGTTAATGATATAATAGTTGTAGTTTGTATGTTTGTCTGTCTATTTGTATGTTTGTTCACGCATATCTTCAAAATTATTGGACGGATTTGTATATAAAATATAAAATTATTTGGCCATAATAGCAAGAGATGGAATACAACTGTTTTAAAAACTGGCACATTTGATGAAACACAGAAATTCAATTTGTTTACTATAGTGAGCACTAGGTGCTTGGATAACAAAAAACATCAATAAATAAAATGAATACATATTAGGCTTCACGATTTTTCACGCATAGCACGGTAGACAGAGTAAGCGTAGTGTTAAGACATTCCGTTACCCAGTTTCTGCTAAAATCTCTAGACATTGCGTGTTGAGTGGCAAAATTCGCCTTGTCGTTTTACGAGAAATTGAAGAGAATTTATTGAAAAAATAAGGCTGAAGAAGAAGATTGCTGTATTCTATGTAATCTTTATTTGAATAAAGTATTATTTTAAAGTCATAAACAAATAAAATATTAAAATAATGCACAGACAGACACAGACAGTATAAACATTAATAAAAACAATATATTATTAAATTTACAGAGTTCAATCCATAACGATATGGCGAGCTAGGGTGGGTTCAACGAACTCTAACACTCGTGGGCTGGTCCACCGTATTAGAAACATAGTGGTACACGAACAATATGAAGCAGTTAGTCGGGTCAATGACATAGCAGTGCTAAGAGTTACCGTCGCCTTTGCCTATAGCAACGCCGTCCAAGCAGCCTACGTTGCTGGTGGTAGTTACTCAATGTCAGTCAACGAACAAGTGTGGGCTATCGGATGGGGCGCCATTTCGGTAAGTATTTTTAAATAACGCTCATATTTTTTTTATTGATTTAATATTTCATAAATCAATTCTAAAGCTTTTAATTTTACGTAAATTTAAATGTATGTGGCTCTAGGCAGTAGGCTGTATCTATGAGTGGCGTCGTTCTATCCATTTCATTCGTTTCAGAAACAACCAGTTAAAGAAAAAGAAAAATATTCTTAATATAAACTTCAGCCAAGTTAAAAATGAACCCTCAACCTCTACCAAATTCAATTAGAGAAGTTCTAAATATACAACACTAGTTTTCGCTCATAACTACCTACCTATATATACCTACCTATACTATTTAGTGGACTTTATAAAATAGCCCAATAGTCTATATTAGTTTCATTTAGATTTTCCGTAGTTATTAATTTACCATATTTAATATGAAAATCCCATTTTTTAGTTCCTATTTCTAGGAAAATGGAAATTAAGAACTAATGTAATGTGAATAGAATTTGACCCTAACAAATTTTCAGGCTACATCACCGTCGTCGCCTGAACTCCGCCATGTCCAGATTTGGGTGAATGACCAACAGCTCTGCGCAGATCGTTATAACGAGGTTGGCTTTAATGTGACTAGCGACATGCTGTGTGCTGGTTGGCTAGACGTAGGGGTCAGGGGACAGTGTCAGGTAAAATATATTTCCTTTTAAATTCCTATTAAAACTTACTTCAGACACTTGTTTCTACTTTTGACCTTAAAAAGCATATTTATCCCAAGAGTTGTAACAATTGATTAATTTACATATTTATATATTGGTTAAGGTCATCATGGTTAACACATAAATTATAATGTAATGATACAAATCAAGTTATTAGATAACAATATCTATACTTACCTAAACTAATATTATAAAACTTAATAGATCGTTTGGTGAAAGTCCATTGATTGAGGAAGGCTATAGAGTATAGGTTACGATTACTGGACCTATGTGGCCGTAGGGTCAAAGTACTTAGCACTTTAGCTTGAGCACAAAGACTAAGAAGTATTTTATCAATATATCTGTTATTATCAAAAAAAATTAATTATTAAATTGTACAAATTGTTTTTCCAGGGAGATGCAGGCAGTCCACTTGTACACAACGACGTCGTCGTAGGTGTGTACTCTTGGAGTCAGGGTTGCGGAAACAGCCGTTACCCTAACATTAACACTAGAGTCTCGTCGTACTCGAGATGGATTGAAGCAACTGCTACTATTGTATTATAAATTAATATAATAATAAAAAATTTAAACAAGCTACCATTATAATAAATGTTTAATTCTAGCAGTATTTTTATTTAGAATAATATTCTTTTTTTTTACATTTGCTGAAATTTTTGAATGATTTTGAACCTAAAGTAATAAATAATCAAGCTTCACTGATTTACACAGTTTACACTTTCTGTACGTTTTTTATACATTGCGTGTACCGTTCGGTATCGAAAGGAACAAAAGCCACAGAGAATAAATAGTTTAATATCAAAAATTCTAGTAAATACTAATAATACTAATAAATACTCTAATTCTAATTATAATAATAAAAACTTTTAAGATTCAACAACAGCTTTATATTCAAATTCAAAGATATTTGAGATAAATAATAATAAAAAATTTATAATATTAAAAATTTACTCCTTCGTAAGTTGAGAACATCGATCTGTTAAAGGGTTTGTGATTATTTAGGTTAGATTGTGTTATCGGCCAATATGACACGATAAGTGTAGGTACCTACATATATCCCACAAGAGCATTCTTTGACGACTGCTTATCTGTGGACATACTTGTACAGATATCTTACGATTGGAACCAACAGGTAAAAGTAATAGATATATCGTAAAATACTGTTTTTGAAAATTTTAAAAACCATCTAATGTTTAATATAAACTGAGACGGTTAAAAAGAGCGGGGCAGGATATAAATTGTTACACAGATATCAAATTAATTTATAATTAACTCTTCTAATGGTTCAATGGTTTTTGCTATTGATTGCTGAGGATAGTAGGTTGTATGTCCATTTAGGTTAAATATTTGTCTCATGTGTAATAACAAAAGTAAACTATCTTAGCCGCTTAAAAGTTAAGCTTTCACTGTCATTATAGAGATTATTTACGCAACAGTCTAAATAATCATTATGATTTAAATTTAAACGAAAACATACCAAAATTATATGATATACATATAAAGTTAAACATGTGCAGCCTATTATTAATAGCTCCTTTGGGGACAATAAAGACGCGTGTTTATGTTTTTACAAACAAATAATTTTTCAATACCTAATAATTATTTAATACAGGACCGTCGTGGTGCATAGGCCATGCCTATCTGCCTGTTAAAGCGACGGTTTGAGTATTTTCATTTTCTTCGCTCTGGTAACAACAGCGGCGTCGAGTTCCGCCAGTCGACACACAATGCTTCGAAAGGCGGAAAGCGGGAAACGGAGTGTCTTAACACACTAGTGATAAGCCTGCACATAGCAGGGTAACCCTGCCATGTGCAGGATACAGCGTGAAGCTAAATAATATTGATAGTTTTTTAAATAGATTTTCAAACTTAAATATTTGATAACACATTTACGATATTTGTATGTAACTGTTTGATAAATAACTTTATGCAATAACATTCAACAACAAATAACTGGTTCTAGTAGTCAACATACCTTCATAATATTTAAAATGAATCAACACAACAGCAATAATTACTGTAGAATCTAGTAAATATATTATTATAATAACGATAGAGATATTTTGAAAAACTAAAACCTTGAACATTTGTCAACATTAATTAATTAAATAAATAAAAAAATACATGTGTTTAAACAAAATTTAGCCACATTGCACTAGAAGTTATATGATTTCCTTTGTTATAGCTCTGTCATTAATTACAAGTTATTGTAATTTACGACAATATGGTTAATAGAAAAACTATTTCAGACCTTGTCAAGTTGATAACACGAGCCTGGCTGATAAAAATTATAGGTTTAAATCTCTAACATAGATTCTATTCAGCTATTTTTTAATTTAAAAAGTACTTTAATTATAATTGATTAGAAATTGTGGCATTTGTGAAAATTAAATTTAAGTTGATTTAATAATACAAAATATTTAAAATATATTGGCGCGAAAACATGAAAACCCAAATAAAAATGACAGATTCCAAATTCAAAAGTAATATTTCGTTTATTTTTGATTGTAATAAACACAAACACCGATACAAATGAAATAAGAAGGGCGATATCCTGAAAAAAGCAAACAAGCTAAATATTTGAATTCTGTCAGTTTAAATTAAATGTTGAAATGTTCACACGTGTTTTACGTTATGTTATCTTTGTCATTCAGTTAGAAATCCTGTGCGCGATCGTAAAATATGAAGAGCCTGAAATTATAAGTCAGTATAACTGTGATTGAATAGTATAAGTCAATGTTTTTTTATGCCATAGTGTTTAATTATAAATGTATAATAGATAGTTTGGCGTACGCCTCTCAACATGAATGTCTCTGAATCGGGTGAATAGTCTAGGAAGGAATGTCTTAACACTTTCGGTTCGTACTATCTACCCTGCTATATAAAACGTAAAATTGATTTATTTTATATATACTGTGGTCTAGTGCATGTCATTTGCACCATTCTATAGAGATATTCTAATTTTTTATACGAGTATAATGAATGGAAAGTGAAAATTATTTTTCTGTTCACTACGGATATGTTATATGTTGTTTACCACAGACTTGGTAATATTTTTTTCCTAAATTATTGTATTTATTTATTTATTTTTTGCAATACAGCTTTCTATAGACTCGTTAAGATATGCTAAATAAAATAAATGTCAAAAGCAAAAAACGTTTTATGTGAATTAAAACCCATGATTGTTGGGTGAGAAGGACTTCTCAATTACACGCCAATGCCTCACAGCTGTATCTTAATCTTAACGTTTGTATTCAAATTCGCCTTTTAAATTACCATCATGTCTTACTTAATTTCAATTTTAAGCTGAATTAAACTTCGATAGTAGTAAAGTGAACAGTCCACTTATCGATAACAACGTCACGTTTTATAAATTAGTAAAAATAGGTTTATTATTTTATTATAAATTGTAACATATACGCAAGTATATAGAATTAAATACGATTAATTATTACATCAACTAAGTTATCGATGTTTTTTTTCTATTAAAATGCAACGTAATTGTCAAGAAACACGTACATATACGTCATTCAAAGTATTTCCCATAGTACAGTACAGTATTTTCCCATCTTTCTGGCAGAGCTAGTATTTCCAGGCTATCCATGAATTAAGCCATTTTTGTGGAACTGCTGATAAGCCAGACCATGTGCCATTCGAACGGATCAAGTAATAGTCGGACGGCGCAATATCTGAAGAATATGGCGGTTCGCGGTAGGGCTTCCCATTTCAGCGTTTCTAAGTAGAATTCAACGAGTTTGGAAACATAAGGGTTGTCATGCAGTAGAGTCCCTGTTCGTGACTTTGCTCGTATCGTGGCCGTTTGTGACGCAGTTTTCGGCTCACTCGCATCAATTGAAGTGGATACTGTTCCCCGGTGATGATTTCGTTTGGTTTTACCAGTTTATAATATATAATACGGTCCCACCAAATACACAGCATAATCTTCGCAGCGTGTATATAGCCAAGCCATTGACGAAGAAGCATGACCGTGCAGTCCCAATGACATTTTTTTTCTTTGGGTTGCTGTAATGAATTCATTTTTAATCACCCGTTACAATGCAGTGATAACAGCCCTTTTTTTCGCCGGTGGAACAGTGAAACAACTACTCCAGCGGCAAAAAAGAACAGACGCTCGAAAATACGACACTCAACGCCCCTTGGCTTGAAATCATAAGGAACCCAAGTTCCTTGCTTTTGAATCATTACTAACGCATGCAATTGCTTAGATATGGTTTTGCATATAACTCCTAATACCGAATCAAGCTGTTCTTGCGTTGGCACGGTTCTTCATCGAGCAATTTCTACAATTCAGAGTCTTTGGATGTTTTGGCCTTTTTTCACGCGGACCGTCGTCAACATCGAAATCGTCGTCTTTTCGTTGTTTTACATAAAACAGCATGTCCGTAAACATTTTTTTTATTATATAAGTAAAGTAACGCTTCCCGCAAATGACGATTATTTGGCACACAATCAGGCATTATCACAAAACTAAAAGTATATGGCACCACAAAGAAATCAGCAATATGTCAACGCGGCTTGCTTACCAGCTTGTCTCAGTTCGGTTTATGATGTTTTGGATATGTCAAAATCGTTCAAAATTTATTGCCTCTATTATTAGAGACATCTATTGACAAACAGCGAGAACTCAGTTGTGAGTTTTTGATAAGTATCAAATCAATCTACAAAATATTTCATATTTTGAATATTAAATTGATTAATATTTTTTGGAAAAATATATTAATTTCATCAAGAATATTAAATTCTCGTCGCCAAAACTTCTTCAATATCACTGTATAGATATATAATATTTATAATAAAATTAATTACACTCTAAAGTAATTGTTCGCGCTGTCATAAATATGTGTAAATGTATTCTAAATGTAAAGCTTCACGGTCTATCCCGCATATAGTAGACAGAGGGAACCTAATGTTAAGACATTCCGTTCCCCACGCACTACCAAATTTTTTAGACATGGCGTGTTGAGTAGTGGAATGCACTTTGTCGTCTTACCAGAGCGAGGAAATATTTTATATATATATATATATATATATATATATATATATATATATATATATATATATATATATATATATATATATATATATATATATATATATATATATATATATATATATGTATATATATATTAGTGGTAATCGAACCTACAACCGTTGCGTTTACAGATGACAAACACAATTTGTATATTGTTTGTTAATATTAATTAATAATAAAATATTTTATTTTTCTATATATAATTTATTAAGTATATATGTCTTTACTATTGCAGCTAACTCCAAAACCGAGTTGGAACCATTCGAGATAACAGCGAGATTGAACGATATCATCATCATATCAGCTCCCGTTATCAACAGCCATACTATTTACTATTTAAGCAAACCGAATGGCGTTGCAACGAAACTTAATTTAAATATAAGCCAAAGCAATTTCGGATCGACATATTATAACAAAACTTTAGACAAATATATAAATGGAAAATTAAAAGAAATAATAACACCCGTAATAAAATATCGCACGTTCAATGGAAATGACGATTCGTGTCAGAATTTGAATACTCTCGAGGATAGAGTGATAAGGTTAATGCCAAACGACTTCCAAATAGGTCCATTGATTGACGATGATCATGGTAACTGGGTGATAAGTGGATATTATAATAATTTTGGAGAATGGATTGAAGTCTTCCAAGTAATTTCTATATATATAATAGGTAATGTTTTTGAGTTTCACGTTTTATCAGGCATAGAGCACATATCTAGGTTTTAGACACCATTTTCCGTCGGGCGGGAAAATGAAAATAATTTATTCTCCCAGGATTCTCCATCCCACAATTATCATGCTTACAGCCAGACCGAAGCATTCACGTTCCACAAGTGTAATCTTAGTTATAAATAGTTTTATAGGTGCAAAGACGTTTATTCTCAAAAATATTACAAAAATGACTTACTTAAGAACTTGGCTAATTAATAATATAGATACAAGGGAGACTCTAGTGAAATTCAACCTACAAACATGTTCGATCACTTGTCTCAATCGTGCTAGAATAAAACATAACGTGTGACTACGAAAAGTTAGAACTTAATAAGAAACACGTTTTTAATTAACTTAATATTATATTTGATGTTGTTAAATATATATGTATGTATGTCTTCAAAAAACACTAGATATCTTGGTTTATTCAAGGTTGCTTAAAAGAACACGATATATGTTTTATCTAAATTATTCAACGAATTTATTCTATACTTCACCATCATTCTACACATTATTTTTGCTAATAGTATAAATAAGAATGTCTGCGTGATATCTCTACTGCCATTTGTATAAACACTTAATAAAAATATATAAGATTTATAATACGTTTTTCTCATTTTTCCAGAGTCAATAACTACAGAACCTGCAAAACCAAATTTAAATCTAGGAGATACTTTTAACTTACGCTTCGCATATTCCATAGACCATCTCGAAACATGCGAAATAGTAGCTCCAAGATCTACATTTGATAGATTTTATGATCGGAATCGAGATTTTAAGCAATTTTGCAGCTTTCGAATACCAAACGTGACCAAAGACGATGAAGGGGTATGGAAGATCATAGGAGTTGGTAAAATTGTGTATGAAGCTAATGTATTTTTGAAAATAAACAATGTTTCATCACATGATTACATTTTCATTTTTTTTATATTTCTCCCACTTAACACTTGCGGTCACTACTCATAAAGCCTATAGAATAAAATTTGTATTGTAAGAAAACACAAAGAATATGACAAAGATACAACAAACTGGTCACAAAGAGATAATTAGGCTGTATAGTAGATGTATGCTACTTCTATATATTTTTCTTCTTTATTTATCATAGATGTACCAACAAGGAGTTCGAGGATGCAAGGACAAGTTAACGCACAGCGGATGACGGCTGGATGGATGGATGGACAAATAAAACAACATATAAAAAACAATTATTTGCATATAAACATATATTGTCACGACGCACAATCACTCGCTGTTGGAGGGAGAGGGGGAGTGGGAGGCGGACGCGGACGCGGAGGGCGAGGGGGAGGCGCGGCGCGCGGGCGGGTCACTGCCCTCCGAGTCTGAGTCCTTCAGAGCCTTGAGGGACTTGGCGCGGTCGAGGCGTCGCGCGCGCCTCGTCTCCACGTCGGAGCCTTCAGACTCTGACGAGTAGATTGCTGCACCGGCTGTCGCTACAATCAAAACACAGCTTCATATTAATACTTGCTTTCATTTATTTGATTATTTATCTAATATTTATTAATTAGGTAATTGTCAATATTGTTGTAATTGTGAACGTCGATCTCTGAATCTCCATCGAATCCTTAAGGATGTTTTTATAAAAAAACATAAGTTTAATAATAATTACACTATGAATATAGCTTATTGATATATTTTGAGCACATTTTTATGCTTACTAATAAAATAATTATTACTAGCAGTAAGTCTCGGCGCGGCGTGATTATTAAAAGTAATGTTTAAAGAATCGTGCGCAATAAAATAACTCAATTTTATACATAAGATTTGTTTATACAATAATGCTTTGTCAGAATAATATTCATATTGTTTTTTTTAGTTTTAAAGTCAGTTCTTCAGTTATATTGTAGCAATATGGTTAAAATTACTGTAGCACGTTTCGTTTCTCGGTCATTTAAAAAATTATGCTACTGGAAAAATTCAAAGCGATTTTCTTTAACTGGACTTTCCTTGAATCTATGTTATGTACGTAGTTTTAATAGATTTTTTTAATTCAAATTTATTGATACAAGAAAAAAATACAAACAAGTAAAAATTAAAAAAAAATACATACAAGTCCTACACTGTCAAACAAAGAAAAGCTAAAACAGAACGTTCCTAGTTTAAATTTATACCTAATAGCGACGAGTGAAAAATACGAAGCATGTGTCATACAAGAAGCAACAAAATGTTCGAAAGTGCTTTTAATAGCCTATTTGAATAAAGAATATTTTGATTTGATTTGTAAAAATAATCATATATACTTAAATTCTTAATATTCATGTTTTTTTTATTCTGGAGATTAATTTTTAACAATGAAATACAGATAACAATACAAAAATAGTACTGAAAAATGAAAAGTGAACCTTTCTGTCCCTGCTTGTACTTGTTCTTGATGGCCGCCAGCGACACGCCGCCCTCGTCCTCCGAGTCGTCGTGGCGCGCGCGCGGCCCGCCCGCCGCGCCCGCGCGCCGCTTGGGACGCGACGACGCGCGCGACCGCATCGCCGCGCGCAGCTCCATTTCCTCTTTCTGTGTGACAATTCATTATTAATTAGCGAAAATTACAATTATTGAACAATTGAGGAGCGGGTTCGGCCCTTTTCTAGGGAACGAGTTTTCAGTGTGTAGGTAAACACCGTGTCGGTTAACCATTTAACCGATTCGATTATATCTTTAACATCTTATATTTTGTCCTCCTCTCACACAATCCTGTACCAACTCAATTTACCTAAACAGTTGTGAAACATTTTATATAACAAAACCATTTGATCTTACTTGTGAATTAATTGCATTTATTAGTTTGTGACTAAACTACAACACCATTTAGAATTAATACGGTGACATTTGTACAGATACTTTGTATAAATGTCAAATTAAATAATTTTATATATATTTATATTAATTTTTTTTTGTATATTTATTAAAATAAATACCGTATATAATATACATACCTTAAGCTGATATTTCCTATCCGCATCCGGATCGCTTCCGACCTGCGACAAAATCTTAATGGCGGACGTCTTCGTGGATCTATCCGCTACTGAGAGTGTCATCTTGCGATGTGTAAAGGAGTCCGTGGAATGCGGCCGGAAGGATAACTTTGTACGGAACACGGCTTGCCCCTGCAGACCGGTACCTTGTCGGACAAATAGATGGTTGTGATCGCCCTGGAAATTATATTTTGATTTTAATTATGATTAATTTAATGTATGATTATTAAAATACTATTTGTCATCCGCGGCTTCGATTGTGGGCTCCTATGGAAATAATCAACAAGAACAATTTTGTATGACGTATGAGTTACGAGTTGACACATTCTTAGTGCCAGAGGTAACTCTGAACACAAGTATAGTGGGTAACACTAACACGATTAACGTAGTGTATAGCCGTAACATAGTCTATAGCCTGCCTTGGTAAATGGACTATCCAATACAAAATTCTAACAATTTCAATTAGATCCACATGCTCCTGAAATAAGGGCGTTTAACCAAACAAACTCCAGCTTTATTAGTATAGCACTTATATTTGCTATTGGTACTTATAAACACAGTGGAACATATCCGAAACAGATGCAGACCTCTCCAGAAAACATCTCTCAAACAGAATAGCTTCTCTAGTACAAAGATATTATAGTGAAATGTAAAAAAGAATATCTATTCCTAGTTTCAGGCACATTATTTTTTATCTAAAAAACAATTTCGTCGAGATATACCAATACTTTTGTAACTAAGTTTCTAAATATAAAATAAAATTTAGCGTTATACATATATATAAGAACGAGCGACACTCACGTGCAAGGGCTGCTTGTACACGTCGAATATCTCGGAGCCGAGGTGCAGCGACATGCTGCCGTCCGACCACTTCACCATGCGCGCGTTGGCCTCCTTCACCGCGTCGCCCTGCTTGTCGAACACGGTGCGCCAGCGTATTGTGTTCTCTACTTTTAGTTTTAATCTGTAATGAAGACATTAACGTACATGGATAAAATTAAACAGTTAATGGATAACACTCAGTGAGAGTTTCCTCTGCTATATGCGAGAAAAAGCATAATATTCACAATTTGCCGTCAGCAATTACGTTTGTGGGAACTTTATAATATTTTTCATACTACTTACATTTACCACTGGTGACATTGAAAAAACACAAATTTAAAAATGAAAACATTTATAATATAATTATTCCATCGAGTGGATTTATGTGCACCGCATCTATGGTTTTTTATGTGGTTCATCCTTTAAAGCCAGTTATAGGTACCATGGAACATGCCTTAATAACTAGACAACATAGACAAATAGACAGACAACTGTTTTTAAAGTCATACATTCCTCTCCACGTCACTACTTCTTCATAATTCTAAGTGATTATTTTAGTGAGTGATCCTAATTGTTTTACTATAGTCGGAAAGGTCACGAAGGTGGTTTTAATGAAACCGAAGTCGAAGTGGGATTTTATGGTTTTGGTTTCTCCGAGTCGGAACCAGAATCGAAACCGGAGTCGGTAAGGTAGTGTAGCAAGGGTAGTGCTGCTTATAAAAATCTCGAATATAAGCATATCTGACTTAAAGAGACGACAATAATAAATTTATGACCATTCGCTTTACATGAAAATATCATATAGATTAGATTCAGGATATAGGGTAATTGTTCAAAAGCACGTAAAGCGAGGCATTAGACTTGGTTGTACAAGCTGGCCGCCATCGCCACCTACGTTTTTATACCTCCTATGAGGAAACCTCCTCCGTGTGGGAATCGTAGGAGTTATATCAATTGGAAATTCTGATTTATCGGAACTGGAGCCGAAGCTTCATAGCATCCCAAATAAAAATATACGCGATTAAACGAGTAAGAGCTTCATTTAAAATAAATCTCGCTTAAATAAATCTCGTATTACAGTGACAATGTATATTTAGGTTATTTGCTTTGTAATGGTGATATAAATGAGATTTTCAGTAGCAGTTGTTCATATTAGATATATCAACAACAATTTATTATTTATTTATATGTAAAAGATATAAGCTCACCTCGCTCGACCTTCTTCATCCAAAGTTTCCTCTTCGTCGATTTCATCTTCATAAGTATTAGGATCATAGGGGCGCGTCTCCACTGATAAGAAATTAGGTAGTTTAACAAAATGCAGCTCCTTGCCTAGTTCCGTCCAAATCTTGGGCATGTCCACGTCTATACGAGTCTCCGGGATTTCAACTTCTTCTTCTTCTTCAGGTTTTTCCCTTGCTTCCTACGAAAAGAAGTTTAACGATTTGTTCATCTTATAGTAGAAAATTAGATTTTTTTTAAATTAATGTGTAAGAGATCAATGTGTCTGACTATAAACGCTATTATTGTGGGTTCGATTTCCACTCGGGGACATAGACTTATTTTATTACCTCGCTCTAGTAACGAGACACAGGTGTGGGGCGCAGGGTGCCCCTGAGAGCGAGAAGTGACAGCATCCAGAACGCTACAGGTCAGTTACATAATCGTAAAACTCACCTCATCCCCACTACCGCGCCTCTCGTCGTCCGAGCGCGCCCGGCTGCGCGAGCGGGAGCGGGAGCGGGAACGCGAGCGGGAGCGCGAGCGGGAGCGGGAGCGGGAGCGCTGAGAGCGTTTATCGCCTTCGTTGTCTGTGCTTATGTCTGACGCGTCGCCGAACAACGCGTCTGCTGTCACTGGAATTGTTAGAAATATATCATACTAGTGGACGTCCGCGACTTCCTTGGTTGATACCACGTCAATTTACGTTAGATTAGTTTTATCACCATGTTACATTTTTTACATGACTCCGAAAACTGCTCATTACGCTCAATAATTATTACTAGATACTTTTTCTTTTCTTTTTTTAATATATCTTATCTATTTTGGTTCTACATCAGGTGTTCCAGACTCTTGATATTATATATCAAAATGTCCATGACGTTGAACGACTTTTAAGGCGCCATTTCCATATTTCATTTAGTTTAACTGGACATAATGGATTAAAGATCCAGATGAGATGTTCCAGATCTTGGATTCTCATATTTCAAAGAAGAATGCTTATAACGCTCAACAACTTTCACTAAAGAGCCCATGTCTAGTTTCTAAAGTTTAGATAAATAAGTGATTCAATATCTGTTACAAATTTAATGGAAATTTGATCTCTTGTGTCCTTGTATATAGGAGTATAGACTATACAAATAAAATACTCATTAAATAAATACTAAATACTCATTGCATGTGACACTACAAGTTAAACAATATGTGTTTAACTTGTAGTCTCACATGCAATGAGTATTTAGCATGATCTGTAGGTTGTTTATTTGTATTGATATAATAATTATATACCATATGAAACGAAATGATGTTAAGACATCATGCCTGAGGTCTTAAGAATACTTTATTTATTTTCTATCAATAAATTATGTTTTAGGTAGTAAATTTTTTTAAGATCTTAATATTAATTTTTATCTAATAAAGTAACTACTTATATAGACACACACGCACACTCGCGCGCTCTCATATACACATACGCACACATACGACGCACACATCTGTCCACCTAAAAAACTTAGAAATTATTTTAAATAAACCATCCAGTACCAGTATCAGTCTTCTCTTGATTTTCATCATCTGAGTCAACAATCTTCTTAGCTTTTTTCTTAGGCTTGCTGTTCGCGTCGGACCCACTGTCGGATCCTTTGTTACGTTTTGAAGTTCCCTTTGATCCTACATCACTTTCTGAATCTGACAGAACTGCCCGTTTTCTCTTTTCAGCTAAAACATCAATTAATAATCAATTACAATAAAATTATATATTTTTGAGCATCACACTGTATGGCGCATACAGCAGTGTAGACAGACATATACTCTAGTCAAGATATTTCTTTCACAACTTTCCGCCCAATTCGAGACATTTTGTATTGAGTGGCTAAAGTCAACAAATTGTTTTGCCTTATCAGAGCGGCAATTGAAAATATTCCATTTGGATTGGATCCACAATCATCATGTTTAAATTTGTACGCTGGAAAACAAGACAGATAAGTCTAAATAGGAATATGGTAATGTCAAATACAAGCATGCATGCATGTAATAGTATGTACAGTATTTTATTTTTTATAAATATACGATTAATGTAAAAACAATATGTTACAATTACCCTCAACATCTGAAGCGTTTGAACTTTTTGAGCGGGACCTTGATCTACTTTTAGATTTAGATTTGCTTTTTGATCTTGATTTAGATTGCCTAGAGCCTGACCTAAAAAAGGATTACAATTTGAACTTAAGTAAATAAACTTCATTGAAATAGTAAAAAAATATATTAAAAAAATTTGAGTATTACCTAGATCTACTTCTTGACTTTTCCTTTGCTTGTTCATCATCAATCATGAGATTAGGTGAATTTGACCGACTGTCCACATTTCGTCTTGTTGCTGGACTTTTTGACCTAGAAGAGGCACTACCTGATCTTGATCTTGATTTTCTACTCTTCGGGCTGCCACTTCCCGACCTAGACCTACTTTTAACTGTTTGAGATTTCGGAGAACGTGATTGTGATCTAGATTTAGGACTTTGCGATCGAGATTTTGGACTTTGTGATCCGGATTTGGGACTTTGTGATCGCGATTTAGGGCTTTGAGCCCCAGATTTTGGGCTACCTGAACGAGAACGCGCACTGCCTGACCTAGATCTACGACTTCCAGATGCACTGCGCGACCTAGACCTGGATCTCGACTTAGACACCCTCGGACTACCAGAAGCTTGAGATTTAGGGCTTGAAGATCCTGACTTATTACTTTGAGCTGATCCAGAACGGTTTGAAGCAGCTGGAGAATTTGATTTGCTTCTAGAAGCATTGGAAGCATTTGATGATTTTCTAGATCGACCTGATCTGTTTGACTTGGGCGACTCACTTCCTGATTTTGCTGGGCTTCTGGATTGTGACCTAAAAATACGAGTTTTACAATTGAGTTTTATCATTATATGATACAAGTATTTTGCTTAAAAGGGATATGTCTATATTATCAAATTATAAAATTATGTTTTAAAAAATAATTAATTTAATAATACAAACATTACTAATTAGTTATGTATTTGTATACACTATACAGTTGCTTTATATTTTAGCTTTACATTAAGATAATCTATTCTGCACTTTCTGCTCAATCTTATGGTAAATGCTGCATAAATTACCTTGACTGATTGCCTTCTTTGCCAGAGGGTGCCGGGCTTGGGCTTTTACTGCGACTTGCACTAGATGCACTTTCAGATTCTGAACCAGAGTCTGTATCTAAAGCAGTAATAATATATAATATATCATTTCCATATAAGATACATATATTAATAGATATCTTATTCGGAAATGGTAAACAAAATTAATATCCCAAATAAATATTATAATTTATAAAATGAAACATTGCAAGATATTAAGTGTTTACTTACTAAACTCATTTTTGTTTAATTTAGTATATTTACAAATGCAACTTATTTTTTAAGCACACGTAACAGTTAAGAGAAATATAGTTATTAACCTATAATCTTGAGAATATCCGTCTTACACGTATAACAAGCATATATTTAACATTTCTGTCCTTACCTATGATTTAAAATGAAGTCATAAAAAACAAAAATACACAAATCAAAACAGTTTAATCATTAGAAAACAAAATATGTTGAAAAAATTATAAACTTACCACGGGCTACTTGTCTTGTTTTCCGTGCCATTTTATTCAAACAATTTTTAATAATGTAATTTTTCTTATTATACCAACATTAAAATCTTTCTTAATATTTTAATGTAATAGGTTATCTTTTCATTTTGAAGTAAAACAATAACTAACTTCACGTTGGAATGCAGACGCCATTCTTGTATTCCACACTGACATTTTAGTGACGTTCAGACGAATGCTAATCAAAATGCGCCAACTTCACTTCAATCTGAAGCTCAAGCTGAAATCTTAACTTATTCATTATTAGTTATTACATGTTTTGACCCCTGGTGACAATGTAATATAAAATTATAGTCCCTGGCTTTTATATACTAAATTTTTATTCCAATATATATTTTATATACATATTTAGTTTCATGACATCGTTCCGCTTACAACATTTTGTGTAAGTCATGGATCAGAACTTCCGACTTTCAAATCATTAATTGTATATCGATTACATCCGTAATTCATTCAAACAATTTGAATTTATATAAAGTTATTAAAATAATTATAATTAAATATAAAATATTGTAAATTATTACTATACGGTACTAATACATGTTTTATATCCATTTACAAGATTACTCGAGCTTAAAATTGCAAATATTACTTCAACTACATTTACAAAAGTTACTTTAATTGTCGACTGTTTACTTTCAAGTGGTTATATGATTTACATTTGAAAGTAGTCCCTAATTCGTAATGTTAAAGCTTAAACTTTACAAGCAAATTAAACTACTTAACTAAGCTATAAGCTTGCATCTGTTCTCTACTGAATGGCCGTATTCAATGGTAAGCGTTTTTTTCTTACGGCACACGGGCACGTTAGTCGAACGATGGCTGCCACGGCGGATGTTTGTGCCGGCCTCGCACAACACAAGGCAACACTATTACGAGAATTATGCGATACAAATGTTTTGGATGTACTTGTAAAAAAGGGTATATTCAGCGTACACGATCTAGAAGTGATAACAAGTGCAGTTGACAGTGATAAGTGCAATTATTTCATAGAAGTTGTTAGTAAACAAAGTGGAGTTAAGTTGCGCGATCTCTGCGCGGTCCTTTACAATGAGTGTCCGAAACTTGCTAAGGAACTTATGAATGATAGACAGCGATACGTTATAAATGGTAAGTTACATACTTATCTACATAATGTTCATTATTACAATGTAATGCGTTTATCGCGTAGTATTGACTTACATTACAAATACATAGACGAAAGAAACAGAGGCTCACGTGAACATAGGACAAAGGTGTTAATAGAATAGGGAGAGCAACAATTTACTATTGACCTTTTTAACAAAGCAAGACTTTTTTTTATATATTTTAATTTTTTAAGCATTAAAGCTGCCAGTTATTAGTAGTTTACTAGCTGTTCATAGTTTTGTTTCTAGGTATATATTATAATTGTAATGTGTATGTAATATGTAATACAGCAAGCGGTACGATTACCGCTTGAATTTGTCTAATGTGTTGACTTCTTGAATTATGTCCATTCCTAACAGAACGCAGTGGTTCTGGGTTTAAATTTGAACCAATGTTTATACGTGTGTATTTAAAAACAAATAGTGTTTACTCGTTCCGTATAAGCTAAGAACGACTTTATATTTTATTAAAAGCGGAAAGTCTAGCGGAAAGTATCTTAGTAGAAAATAAATATATAAATTAAGTACTTTAAATGATATCATATTCTATAAATCGGTGATTTAAGAAATAAATAATAGATAACTATAATAATATTGAAAATTTTTATTTCTAAACGTTATTGAATGAATCTGAAAATTACAAATAAGTGGACATCCGTAAATTAAGTAATGCTAATGTATCAACTGTCTTCTCCAATTGTGATATTTGTGTAACATAATGCTTAACATATTTAGAAAAATATATAAGACCTATTATAGAAATTGGTACTTGATACCTAAGACGCTTTAGGTATAACATAACGTGAAATAATCCCAAAATAGATTTTTAAAATATCATATTTTTTTTAAATATTCAGATCTATTCAGGTTTACAAAAACATTGTAACTATTGTTGTCCGATCTTGACGAATGAGTAAATTTTCAAGCAAATTAAACGGCAAGAAGTGGATAGATATCTATCTATTTATCTATCACTAAGTATATTTGTGAAGAATAAAATAATTTATTCGCCAGTGGAGATCTATTCCACAACTATCGCGCTTACAGTCTGATACTGTACTACTGCGCCGGTTTATCAGTTGATAAATAAAACATCGTAACTTTACCTAAACGTGTGTTTGATTGAAAAATTGCATGTCGATTGTCCAAAAGGGGAGAGACGAATAAATAACGTTAACACTGTCAAATCGACTTTACTAGAAAAGTTTTAGGTTTCAATTTAAAATGAGCGGCGACAGGGAAAACGTATTTTATTAAAATTTATAGCTCATGCGGGTGCGTTCGGAAATTGACCTCGCCTTAGGTCTAAACTTCTATTACTTAATTAAAGCCAGTGCTATAAGAGATTTTCTATTTTATAGAATTATGGAGTTTCGCCACAATTCACTTCGTCAACAGTCGAATTGCATGGATAAAATATAGTAAAGTAAAAATATCGGTCAAGTGCGAGTCAGAATCGCGAATCGAGGGTTCCGTACTAATTTCATAATTATTGTAGGTCAACGGAAAGTACAACTTATAAAAGTTAACAAAACTCAAATTAGCGAGTATATACACTATTTTTTAGTATATAACTAGTTTGTAATGGTTTTATCCTGTCGTACAACTATAAATTTCCAAATTTCGGAGTTTTTCTTTTATATTTACTGTACTTTGGCCGTGTGGCGCACAGCATCTGACATTCATTGTGACGGTTGCGGGTTTGTTTCTCACTCGGGGAAAATGTATTATTTCGATTTCTTATTCTGGTAACACTCCAAAGCGCGGCGTAAAGTTCCGCAAGTTCCTTCTGTCCACCATGCTTGCGGAAAACAGCGTGAGCTAAGTATTTATTTATTTAATTATGAGTTGTAAGTTTCGGCGATTTTCATACAATATTCGGCAAAAACAAAGCAGTATTTTTAATTCATCTCGATACCTCCACGTGATCTTGAGAAAAATCATTTTATGTATATGATAATATAATAAACATTACATCAATTGTGCTTAATTTCCTTACATCCTTAATATCAGATAGAATTAAATTAACGATATATAAACGTAATTAATAAAATAATTTCGTATTGTAAAGTGCATATTAGGTATATTATTTTCAACACCATTAAGTGTATTAAAAGTGTATAGCTGCTAAATCACACGTAAGGAAATACTGCCTATTGTCTTAAACAGTCAACACAAAAAGTGCGTCGAACCCGCGGTGACGATTGCCTATATAGTGTTCTTAGAATTCAAATCATAACGGACGCCTTTCTTAGAAAAAAGTAAAATAAATAATTGCCATGTGTTTTATTTAAATAAATAAACCCCACAGACCCTACAAGGTTACAATGGATCGTAAATGATGTGATTAAATTTATACGATTTGTTTATCGGGCTCTTTAAATATATTGAAATTGTGTATAATAATAATAAAAACAACTTATAAATGAATATTTCTATATATATTTTAAAATTTGTTCTAAGATGATGTGATTTAAAATATAAAAATATAGAATTTATTTTTTGAAGTATGCAGTGTTAGGTTAGTTAATTTTTTTTAAAGAATTTATTTTTTCCCGTGTAACCAGACAAAATTGTAATTCTGAATATATAAAACTCGGAGATTGCAAGCAACAGTAAGTAAACTTAAAATACAGTTACTCTGTTTGAACGAACCAAAGAGTTTTGCTACTTGATAAAATACCTGCCAGTCACAATACCTGCTAATAGTCATTGTTATTAGTTTTTTATTATTTTTTTCTTTAAATTTTTTATGATTTCAGGTAGATTTTTTGTACAATTAAAAGGTTAATTGCAGTATTTGAGACGTGGGTTGACATGATATATTACGTATGACTGTGGTCTGTGAGTCATAAAAATCAAGGCCATGGTTAAATACACAAGGGTCATTACGAAAACGAGCCACCCGATCTTGTTAGCTTGAATGCTGTCATTTAACCTATTCAATTTTGTTGACAAAAAATATGATTTGCTTATTTATTTATTATATATTTTTTACTATCACAGAATTTAAAGACTTCGTTCGTCATACTTTTTTCAAAAACTATATTTCAATTCGAATCTGAGGTAAAAAATCAGGAAGAATTAACATTTTACTTAGTGTACTGTGCTTTTCTTGTAAAATGTTGGAAACTCCATTGTTGGGATATTGCAATATTGCAAATTTTGCCTCAGTATTTATATAATAATAATTATTATTATTAGCAACATTTTCAGTTAGTGTAATTAATATTTTGTGCATCTATACAACTAGATTCACGCACGAACGAGTTTAGTTCGTGGGAAATTAACTAGAGTAAAAGTCGTGCTTTGCAATTGATTGATTGCCTTGTAGAGAAAAATTGAGCGTTAAGAAGTTGCGTGCGAACGAATGGTTGTGGTAATATCAAAGTAATACGAGAAGAAGATGACCATATTACTGACTCCTTGCTTCTTTGAAATTTGTTTAATTGTGCCATGAAATATCATTGAGTGTAGCCATCGTTACCATGATCGTTATGGGATCAATCTGTATTATTTATTACCTCCCCCGGATAATATAATGAGCGATTCGTTCCACTACTCGACCATCCAATTTTTCGAATTTTGACAGAAAGTAACGGACTGAATGTCTTGACATACGTGTCCCTCTGTCTACCCTGTTGTATACGGGATACTGCGTGAAGCTGATAAAAATCGAAAATAGTGAAATAGAAAATATTATTATGTTCTTCCCAAAAACCTAGTAATATTTTTGAAACAATGGTGATTTACTTATGTGCATGTATCGATTATAAAATTATAGCTTAATTATTTCATTGGTGCCACTGATGAAATAATTGATTCAATATTACTCTTTAGTAGATTCTCAACTGAGGCTAGTTGTGTTCTTTTTTATAATATTATTTTATTCGAATTCTTAAAATATTCTTATTATATTCTGAAATCAAAAAGCACTTCCGTGTTTATTCATTTCTAAGTAAGTCAGACTAACTAAATTTATTTGCAAAAGGTACATATGTATTTTAAGCTACAAAATATCTCAAGGTGGACGAGACCCTTGTTATTCATAGATAATTTAGACATAATGACATTTTCTAAGCTTTTAGTAGCAAACTTTTACATGAAAAGCTTAGTTAAAATGAATAATACGAGACGGTAGAAACTAAGGCGCTAGTGTAGTTACAGATTTATAAGCAAATATTGTCTTTTATTGTTAGATATTACGTAAATGTGTTGCACACCACTTAGTGCTGTAGGTGTGTAGTAAAGCAATTATCGTAAACCTGTTATTCACATTTTAGTACCTATACCATTCTTGCTAACAACTGTAATGAGACACTAAAGTTACACTCAGATTTCTTATATCTGTCCAAAGGATAGCATTGTTAATTGAAAAAAAATGTTATTAATTATTATGTTGTGTTTAATTTAGCTTATTAAGTTCAAGGCGGTAAAGAAAACTGATAATAGGATCGCCAGGATCCTTAGCTCTTTAGCTCCATCTCTTTTTCATTCAATGGCCTGCACAACGCCACACAAAAAAGGATAAACGTTTATCAGTGCAGTTGTAAATGAACCAGCATCAGTACTATTAAGTCTGTACTCAGAGCACCAGGTGCACCAGTGCTAGAGCACACGCACCTGTACTTGCACATTTGCACCGAGAGCACACTAAGATTCATCAGTGCTAGTGCACACTGCACATACTAAAATACACCTGTACCATTACACTCACACTCAGTTCGCACTAAGATGTACATGAACTAGTGCACATGCACTTAGATTACACTAGGATGCATACTTAACACTAATTAAAAAGCAATAACCAACTAAAGTGCAACTATACATCCATTTGCAACATTGTTTCTAGAACGTACATTTCTTACTTAAATAATAGTCATAAATTTTATACATCCCATTAATTTTATTGCATTTTACTAGAGAAATTACATATTTTATTTGATCGTGAATTCCTTCGAAATTCTAAACTTATCTTTCTCAATTTAAGTTAATTATCTAATACTTGCATATATTTTTATATCAACTGTGATTCATATTATATCTTTGACGATTCAAATAAATCGCGACCTGACATAGTGGCCCTCTCTGACGAACGCTCCATTGAATTGTCCTGTATGGAGTTCGATGGATATATAGTATGCGTGTACCGGCCCCTATTAGGCAGTTTTGATAAATTTGAGAGGAACATGGTCCTCAATAGCTTGTGTTCGTACAGTAAAGCTATTATAGTGTGCCCAGATTTTAATAAACATACACTTCTAGTAATCTCCGCCTTCAGAACTTGTTTAAAACTTTTAATTTTTTTACTCGTATAACTAGTATATCGACTTGTATAGATAAATATATGAATACAATTTTGGAAAAACAAATCTTCTATATTAATACGTGAAGTCAAAA
Organism: Dione juno; assembly: GCA_037127375.1. Taxonomy (NCBI): domain Eukaryota; kingdom Metazoa; phylum Arthropoda; class Insecta; order Lepidoptera; family Nymphalidae; genus Dione; species Dione juno. The sequence continues at coordinate 4,282,068 of JAXRJS010000071.1, forward strand.
TTTGTACCCCTTTTTACGATTATTGCGCGGACCGAGGAGTATGAAATTTGACACACTTACAGTTTATGTGTAGGAGAAGTGCAGAACGCTAATATTTCTTAATAAAAATGTTTATAGAGAATAAATAAAAAAAACAATAATTAAAATATATTACACATACAACAATATGTATTGTTAACAATATAACTTTTGTATAAAGTGACACACACATTGTTGTGACAATGCGTATTTAACGCCTTAATGGGTCCTCTAGTTATACATAATCGGAGTTAGGATCACTGTGATTAAAAATTGTCTTTAATCGGTAATATTGTCAAAGAACGTGAGAAAATAACAATAAAAACAATAACTAATAAAATAACATTAATCGTTTTAGCTGTAAAGTAACAGAGAAAATGTCAAGTTTAGAAATAAACGGACTTAATCCAAATCAGTCAATTTAAAACCAAAAAAAATACATACATTCGAAATTACAATTTAGTGACTGTCGGTATATACCAAAGTAGTATGTAGGTAAGCTATTACGATTACAACGTCAGTGAACCCATTAAATTAAAAATTAATAATCAAATATTGCCTTCAGATATAAAAGTGGCAAATACTTTTTTGAAAATGATTTCACAGGAATGCCTATTAATGTAAGACGTTCACCGCCATCATCTCTGGGCTCAATCTGGACTTTTCCAGACGTAATGAAAAATAGTAAAATAGTACCGCTTTACAAAAGTGGAGATTGACTTGACCTTAAGTACAGACCAATTTCTGTGCTACTATCGTTTTGTAAAGTTTTTGAAACAATAATATTCAGTCAGCTCATAGATATCCTACGTAATAGTAGTTCCTTCCACTGTGAGCAATATGTCTTCACCAAAGGCAAATAGGTAAATGGTAGGAAAGGTAGATGCGGGTTGCACTTCTTAAGCATGGGAGATGTCGCAGAATGCTATTAGAGTGTTTTGCGATTTATCTAAAGCCTATGACTGAGTTGATCAAGAAACTATTTTGTTAAAATTACATAATTATGGCATACAGAATGCTGCTCTTGATCTTATTGCCTCATATCTGAGTCAGATAATATAGAAGGTTAGTGTAAATAATGTAAAATCGACTGGATCTTCCCTAAGGATGGGCGTTCCACAAGGATCTATCCTTGGTTCCCTTTTTTATACTTCACTGGTTTCTTTTTTGTAAAGAATTTATAAATATTGTACTATTGTAGATGATACTTCTTAACTTTAAAGATTGACAGAAATAAAGTAAACTATGACGATGTAAGCAGTTCACGTATTCTTCTATGGCTCGATTTAAATATTATAATGTTGAATGCTAAAACAACTATACAGAATTTGGGTCACCTAATGACAAAAAATAAAACTTTAATCTCTCTCAAGTGAAACACTTCACGTAACGGAATCTTGAACTCCACCACGTTCGCAATTAAAAAAGTTAGACAAATGACAAATGTTGGTACTGTTCGACTCGATTATTTTAGCCATTTTCATAGCAATCTGTCTTATGGAATGCAATTATGGGGCGGTGCAGCAGAAATAAATTTTATATTTATGCTTCAAAAAATAGCCTTAAAATCGATTTATAATCTTAGAATTAAAGCTTATCTACGAGATGGTTTCGAACAAACAGGTATTCTAACAGTTGAACTTAGGTTACATTTTTTAGTTCATATTAAAATAATATGAATGCATACGTGATTTAATGATAACAACGCTTATTGATGGCTGTGTAACTGCTAGTTACTTAATGACTCAAAATGTTATTTAAGTCCGATACGAAGAATTCACACAATAGCAAATAAAAACACTTGATAAAAACTTTTCGTTGTTAATTTTGATACATACCTACTTCTACTATTAAAAATATATATTAGCTTTATATATTTTCCTATTTTACAGTAGTAAAAATTGTACCAATTCATTATATTTAAAAAAATATCTATTGAAGTCACAACAGTCTAATTTCATCTTCGGAATATATATCAAAAACCAAGTCTCCACCAACCCCCGTAAATGAAAGATTGCGTGATGTCACCGTAATAAAAACGTTTTAGTGCAGGCGCACCCATCTTGATACCATCGTCACATTACAATTTAAATTACACTCAAGAATTTTTAAAATAGTGCCTGTTGACATTTTTACTTATTACATATTACTTACTAATTATATGCTAAATTATAGGATTGTGTATACAGAAATACTTAGGTTTTTAAGCCCGTTTTTATCGTTCCCGTTGGAATTTCAGAAAATCCTCTCTTAATGGTCAGTGGCATTTCCGGTCCTTGGGAAGTGTCCCTACATGCCAAATTATCGATTTTTATCACATTTTCTGTCAGTAACGGAAGAGTTTATTATATAGATATAAAAATATATAGAGGTTTTCATTTTACAACTGCATAAATTAACTAATATAGAATTATTAGATCACAGCCATTAGGTAGCAACCTACAACATAATAATTCAGATTACGTGACACAAAGTAAATCGTAAAAAAACGTCTACAATTTTACTTAAAATCCCAGAGCATAAAATAATTTTGACTACAAAATATCAACTATAATTATAAGTAGGTATCCACATCCTCTTACCGCAACATGTTTTTATGTCACAAAAAGCACATGAAACAGTTCGGGAACACAAAATAAAGCAAAAAAAAGGCCCTCGCGGTACAAATGTGCGAATTCGTATGAATATTAAAGCCACAATTAACTAAATGTGTAATGTTTCACCATAAAAGCATAAAACGTAGGATTGTTTGCATTTATAAAGTAGAGAAAAGTTTGCAGAACATTTATTTACCAGTACATTTTTCTGTAAAGACCGAGGTATTTTTTTTTCAAACAGATTTTTTATATTCGTACTCCAGACGCGCTAATTATTCTATTCGCGCTGTTTCGCATAAAAAAGTTAGGCAGCTTTCAGCCAGACAGAGTTTAAAACCTCTATACAGTTTACCTACTTATTGTAGAAGTTATACCGCCGATGGCTATTACAGATTTTAACTTCGTTTATCTATCTATACATTGCCCGACTTTTTGAAGGCATCTGTAATAACAACAAATAATTCTTTTTTTTCTGGATCTTATTATGGTGTATTTATTATTACGCATAATATAAAGTATTTAGTCAATAAAGTTTTTTAAACTAAAATTATTCTTATATTCTCATATATAAAACAGTAACTAGTCGAAATTTCAATTCAACAAATATTGATATTAGTACTTTAATAGAGCTCAATAGTTTTTTTTTGTCTTATTTTATGCTTTACTTATGTTTTAAAATTAACATATAGTTCTATTGTTATAATATTTATATATATTAGTTCTATTGATGTAATATTTAGACTAAAATGTTGCAAATACCACTAATTATGTACCACTAATTATATACCTACTCATATAAGATAATTGTTTGTTATTTTTCTAAGAAAATTTCATTTATCATTGAAAGCTATTCAATAAAGATTATAACAAATTAACGACGACCTGGTAGTCTCTTCTTGATCTCTCTCTTCAGTCAGTCAGTCAGATCAGTATCTTCTTATTTTAGTGATATTGTTCCATTGGGCCAAAGCTGCATATATAAAATAGTATGTTATATATCTAAATTATATAAGACAAAGATTGCATTGCTATCATCATGATCGTAGTTCCCAATTCGTTATAGACACGTGATATGACTTTTTGCACATTAAGTCTCGTGCGCCGATATAAAGACGTCGTAAGGGGTATTACGATTTCACGGTGACGGCATAGCTTACGGATTTACAGTCGTGCTAGTCGGAATTGTATTAAATTTCTAATTTAGTTGAAGAATGTTTGCGACATGTTCTTATGATATATTTAATATGATACATTGCCATATGTAGAACGATATTTTAACCGAAATATCGAAACTTTGTTAATTAGAGTAAAAGTGATTTTTTAACAATTATTACGTTATTCTAATAACTTATTGAATAAACTCACTTTTGGAAACTTTTGGAGCCGCGTTATTAGCCTGGTAAAGTATTTCATGTATGATGTTAACATATTACTTTAACTAAATTCTATTAGTTATTGTATTTATGTATCAATAAAGAGATTTAAAAACAATATGATTCGTATAGCTATGGTTGAATGTGTTGAATTTACGATGACTGCTATAGGCTCGATAGACAATAATGTTTTGGGCTAACTCATCTGATCTGAACTGAACTGAACTGAACTGAATTGAACTGAACTGAACTGTAAAGTGTACTGTTTCCAAAAATAACACTGACAAAGTGAAAAATAAGATAAATATTAAGTATTTAAACTATATACTAACTATAACTAATAAGATAAATATTAAGTATTTAAACTCCATGCTAGTTACTTCCATTCTTGAATTCAATATTATGAATCCAAGAATGGAAGTAATTAGCATGGAGTTTAAATATTTAATATTTGTAAATGAAAATATAGTGTCACTAATTACGCTTAGATAAAGTAAAAAAAATGTGCTATTAATTGAAATATTAAATTAATACAAATCAATAACAAAGTAACAGCCTTTTTGTAAATTTATTCCAGTGAAACTGGAACATCATGTAAGTACTTACAACTATAAGTAAATAACAATTTCTAAATTAGCTTTCACCTGTTGTCATATCGATAAAAGTAATGAAATGTGTTTTTTATCTCATAAACACCTGCAGATGAAACATTTAAAATGTAAACAAGTTGATAAATGAAAAAATTTACTCAAAATAGAAAACATTGGTAAAATATTTTATAATAAAAAAAAAACAATTGTACACAAATACTATCAATCATCAATACTAGTTTGCAAATTTACAGTTACTTAAAAATGTTTCAACAATATATTCGAAGAAAATGACATTTTGGATGCAAAAAGAAAGCATGTGCTGCAATACATCTGCTCATAATTTTAAGAACGCCTCGCGCAGCTGCTTGCAAGACAAATGCAAGTAAAGGCTATTTAATTAACGTGCCATGTCAACGTAGAAATATGTATGTGTAGTTTTGAAAAATTATATTACAACATAAATTGTAATGATTTTTTGTCTATATTACGTTATATATATATATATATATATATATATATATATATATATATATTATATATATATATATATATATATATATATATATATATATATATATATATATAAACTAAAAACTACTTTAAACTAAAAACTAACTTAATTACCTTTTTGGTTTTAGTAAATTAAACATTAATAGACTTGTTTCCTCCTTTCATCCTTTATACAATAGTGAAAAAAAAAAAAATTCAAGCCGTTTCGTCTCTTTCATATGATACTACTTTTTTATTCCATATAAATACACTTATATTAATTTAATATCTCACAAGATCCATTATGTCTAGAAAAAACATTCCAAAGCCTTCCTGCATACAAACAAAAAGGTCTTACAAATATAATTACGGGTAGATTCCCATGGCGGGTTCACACGGGCCGTCACACCCTGTGAGCAATAGAATGATTCTTAAACGCGAGTCCAGTCTATGACCCCAGTCGTCGCCCGTCACAGTTACTAACCTAAGGTCAAATCATTGAAATATAAACCAAGCCAATATAGTTAAGAATAACTTTAAATTATTTTTTTTAACTGGTAGCTAGCTATATTATAATATTTTGTTCGTCAGACAATGTTACTTACAGTGTCATAAAAACGATAGGAACAAGAAATAAAGATAAGCTTATAACGCCTAGTTATCGCCTTCAAAAAGTTAATAAATCATTCATGGGTCTGAGTGTCTATAATAAGATTTCGCAATCTACTCTAAATTTGTCTAAATTTTTTAATAGTAGTAATACTAGCGACTCGCTCACAGCTTGCATATTCAATGTATGTTTTTATTTTCTGGTACACCCTGGTGGAGAAGGTGACGAGATATTACAGTGAAATTAAAAGCTATTACAATTTTTAACTGATGACTATAAGGACAAACGTATATTTGAATGTGAACTAAAATTTGTAATGTATGTTTACTGTGATATACATGTAAATTTTCAATTTTAGAATTGCTTCCTTTATATGTACTGTAAATTTTATCTCCTTGATAAATTACATTATTTTTGGTCGACGGGATTTCATTATGTGGCGAGTTTCATACAAAATGCGGCAAGAACGAATCATAAACATTTTACGTTATATAAGATTAAACATTAACGAATTGTAACTCTTGATTACGGTTTCTTACAAATTTATTTTTTTCTGTGCTCCAAGTGACTATAGACCTGGATTTTTGGTATTTGGTAATTAATTCAGTATTCATTTAAGCTTTTAACTTTGAACTGCACGTGATTTTGAGAAAAATCTCTTAACAGACAGACATATACAACAAAAAGATCCTATAGGATTCGAGATTTCCTTTTGGAAAACGGAAACCTAAAAATTATGCAACTAGCTTTATTTTCCAAGATAATTGTAAACTTTAAAGAACTTAAGAAAGTAATTAAAAAAGATTTTAAACATTAAATACCTAAAAAATTTTAAATAAATCAAACATAATCAAAAAAGCAAAAACAAAAATTAAACTCATAGCATACTATTTGCATATTAAACCATACCATACCAATCTGGCTCCATATATTTAATGAAATGAATTATTAATTCAAGGGTGCTCAATTGAAGCAATTAATTGGGCGAGATTCATAGCTGGGCAATCGTAACTGACATGCCCATGGTGTGTGCGTGTTATAGTTGGAATTTTTATGATACTGCGTAATATTGCCCTCACGTTTACTCACTATTTAATTTAATGAAAATATTTTTATATTGCTTGATAATATTTGTTTTTATCACGACATGTTGTCTGTAATAATTAACTATGTAATATATATATAGAGTATATATATATATATATATTATATATATATATCATATATATATATATAATATATAGTATAATATATATAAATATGTAATATATATATATATATATTATATATATATATATAATAATATATATATTATATATATATATATATATATATTATATATATATATATATATATATATATATATATATATATATCTCCATTCTCCATAAAATCATTCTCATAACTTCGTTTTTTTTAATACTTGATGATTATTACCACATATTAGTTGGTTTCGTAAATAATAAATTAATTATATTGTATTATCGAGAACTGTCGCGTCGTGTAACTGCGACGGTTTGTGGGTTCGATTCCCACTTGAGGTGAATCCATAATTTTCATTTTCTTAACTTCTTCTTAATTTCTCTGGTAACAAGGCAAAGTGCGGCGTTGAGTTCCGCCACTCAACACGCATTGCCTCAAAAAGGTGGAAAGCGGAAAACGGAGTGTCATAACACTAGGTTTCTACAGTTCCGACGGTCCCCTCTGCCTACCCTGCCATGTACAGATGGGATACAGGAACTATTAATTAAGTTATATTGTATTATTGTACAAACGGAGAGTATAAAGATTTTTTTTAATGTAGTGGTACTCGAACCGGCGCCTCTAAATCTGTTTTCAAGAGACAAGGTTTCTTTTGTTACGAGAGCGAGGAAGTGAAAATATTTCATTCCCGCGACTCGCGAGTAGACACACTCACACACAAACAAATATTATATTTTCGACTTTTTCGGTTCACATTTTCGACGACACTATTTTCGTTGGAGCCAAGTTAAAACTCGGCTTTAAGCATCCGCCGGAAGTTAGTGTTATAACGATGTCAAACGGTTTAAAGATGAGATAAAATTTAAGACGAAAAAAAATTTATTTGATATTTTCTAAAAACAAAATTATGATGGATACAAATGTATAAAAATCGATTATTGATTATTTTGAACGAATTGTAGTGTGTTTACATATGATAGACTAAACTACAATAGTTTAATATACCGTGATTTCGTGAGCATAAATTATAATTTTTTTCCGGGACAATTTCAATAACTATTACATATTTAACGGTATGCAAAGAGTATTTTTTTTCCGGCTATTTTTCTTTTTATCCGGCTCTTTCAGACATAAATACATATATATACATATATATATATATATATATATATATATATATATATATATATATATATATATATATATATATATATATATATATATATATATATATATATATTTATGGATCAGGATCAAGGATCAGAGCAGTTTCCGAGATTTTCGACCCAGGTGTAGGTATAAAGGAACTCCTTTGAAATTCGTTTGAAATGAACGCTTATCTCCACTGCCTGCATCTCTACGTAATCAAATTCGGAATGATTATACTAGTGTCGCATTCAAAAAATTATCTAGAAATGAAATGATGATATTTTAGACAGGCCGAGATCTTTTAGCAAACTATAGAGAGATTTCGCTGTTATACCCCTCCCTCCTAATTCTACCGTATATAAATTAACTCTAAACCTATTCCTGGTCAGTTCGTTAGTAAGTTCGAAGTACCTACTTGTTAATATTAATCATATGATTGTATTGAAAGCAATGTTGGCAACCTTGTTAACAATTGTTCAACGTATAGGAAGTTTATTTACTTTTTTTAATAGAACTATTAAGGACATTGAACTTCGTTGTACGGTAGTTGATAGCTTATCTTAAGCTGATTACACGCTTGAACCGTTTTATGTTAAGAATATAAAATACGGCTAAGTTATTTGTCTATTTTTATAAATAAGATTACCTAAGTACTATGATAAAACGTAAATTAAAACCTGGATAACTTTATATAAGTTACGTTATTATAAATTAACCCATACTGTTAATAATAAATATGTATTTTTGTTTATTATATTAAAACGTAGTTACCTGGAATGGCGCCATCTTGGCGCATATGTCAATATTATGTGTGTGGACTAAACACGATAATTATGAATTTGGCTCACTTTCGAGGATAGCCTTTTCTTTGAAATATTGTCCTTACAATAATCTGATTAAAAAAGGTGCGAGTTTGTGTACGGCCATACAACACGCAACAATAATGACAATTGAGCGGAAAATAAGGACCAGAAGTTAAGTTTCTTTATTTTTTTTACATTTCTCACGATTACACAGATCATATAAAAATTCTAACCTCTTTCGCCTTGTCCACTGTCATAAACCTTATCATAAATGCCGTTCGGGAGGGTTTACGCTTTTTACATGACCTTCCTCTCTTATATGTGTTGGATACTGTGACTTACTACCCCTCTTATATATATATATATATATATATATATATATATATATATATATATATATATATATATATATATATATATATATATAAAAGTATGCTTAATTTAAAGACCGTTTAAAATTTGACAACTTAAAAACATCACATATGAATAATTTGATGTAACAAAATTAAATCCACATGCTGTCTGGTTTTACGACTTGAATATAGTTATATAACTTGAGAGATGAACGTGAGATAAGGTTCTTGTCGTAACGGCTCAACAGCTTCTTGACTTTACAGTTTCTTCTTGTTTTCTTAATCTGCCTTAATTTAGATGTACTCGTGCATATTAAGTCATTAGTGTAATTAATGGAGAGAATTTCGTTTACATGAAATCTTATTTAACCATTGCGTGCATTCAGCTTGGAAATGGTATTTATTTGATTAAAGAACAATATTGTTAATGAAATTATTAGTATATAAGACTTACATGTACATTTAAATCTTTAGAATAGTATTGTGTTTAAATAAAAAAAGTGTTAAGACACTCCGTTCCCCAGTTTGAGTCCAATTTTCGAGACATTGCGTGTTGGGTTACGAAAATCAACGCGCTTTGTCTTGTGTCTTGTGCTTGAAATGAAAATAGTCTATTTCTCCGAGTGGGATTTGAATCCACAATCATCACGTTGTCACAGAGATTGATCAATCAGACGCTGTGCCGCTACGCCACGCCCGTGCCGCGCCTGTCGCAATTTGTTCAAATGTCAATTGTGTTTAAATATAGAAATATCATAATCCACCATAAACTATTAATGTTGATGCTGTTTACTTTAAATTTGCATTATTATACATGTAATATATGAGTGCGTAGAGATATACTCAATCAAAATTATACCAACATTAAACAAATATTATCAATTCAACGTAATTTAGTCTTGAACTTTGGGCAACTAATTACAAATGATGTTCAACTTAAATTGGAGCAGACGGTTCCCACAAACATAAGTGATAACTTGCGATCGATTAGGCGAAGGAACAAGATATGACGTATGGAAACAAAATATACCGTGATATCGTGTACGTAACTTAAAAATGTTATTTTCTATTAAATCGATTTAATGTATTATATTATATAAATCATTACATTACATTACTTTATATACTTTATATATTACATTACTTTATATATTATTACATTATATACATAAATCATCATATTAAAATAATGTATTATATTATATAAGAAGCTTGGGAATGAAAAATTTTATATACTATTTAGAAAAATTGGACATTTCTCTATAACATTACAAAATAAATAATACAATAAAAACAATAACGTACACGTTAATATAATATATATATATATATATATATATATATATATATATATATATATATATATATATATATATATATATATATATATGTTTATATAATATCGTTAATATCGTTAGTATCTTGAGAATTATAAGTAATGTGGTATCCAGTATGAGGTATGACTATATTAATTATGAGACATGACTTCATGCTGTAGTTATTTATGTTATATAAGGAAAATATATGAGAATTTATCAAAAAAATATTGATTTATTTCAAATAAAATTATTTTGATCAAAGTACAAACTCTCAGAAATTCTATCGGTTAAGAGATACACATGAATACAATAAAAAAACCTTAAAGCTTGACGGATCATTTTGTACCTAATTAAATTTTAAAGTCAGATTTTTGAATTGTCATACAATAATTTTACGTCATTGTACCCTTGTGTCGGTTTAGGGGTCCCTTAACGTGGCGGTCATCCCTATATTTAATTCATGGAATATTAAAGAGATTTTCTTTTCTCGTTGAGCTTTGCTCAATAAAAATTATATATGCGACCTTATCTAATAAATTGTATAATAATTCACGTCAGTAGGAAATTAACTCACTACTATCGCGTTTTCTTTTGAACACTTGCCAATTACATCACGACAATGCTTAATTAGTTAAAAAAAACAACAACATAAAATGTAATTAAAAAAATTATAATATAGGAGTATACTTTTTTTAATAATAAAATTTATTATGCACCATTTGAACTAAACAATTTATAGTTTGAGTAATAAATTAACCTTATTCATCTAAGGTATTTGAATTTATAGCGTTGTCTGCACCAATACAATAGCGAAGTCATTCAAGTAGTTCAATGAAAGAGAATTTGTCGTAATTAGGACACTAGATTGGCCTAATCGAATTAGTGAATTACAAGATGGTATGCTTTCTGGACTATGTTTATAGTAAGTAGTTATTATTTTAGTTTATCACTTGAGGTCCTAAAAGTCTTGTTTTCTCTGGCCTAATATAATAATAGTAATAGTTTATTGGTCACAAAACAAACAAAGAAAAGATTCATTACAACATCATCAAGATCAAGAAGATCATTACAACAACAGGTACTATTTAGTGACGGTATACATTATAAGGAGACGTACTAACTAAACTTAAGTTAAATTTGTACATACACACATATATATATATATATATATATATATATATATATATATATATATATATATATATATATATATATATATATATATATATATATATATATATATATATACATACATAATATATTTTGTTTCAAAGAATATTTTATATTAATAGATGAAAACATAACTCCTTTTCCTACTATAAAAGGAAGTAATTCCAGTTATGGTAAAATGAAATACTTTCTGAAATTTACATACCGCTCGTATATTGAGATATTGTTATTATAAAGTAATTTTTTACTTGGTGGTCACCTGAAATATATACTTATATGAATTACACTAGCATTTATCAGCGGTTTCGGTAATAAGTCTGACGTAGGTACAGTGGTTTACATTAAAACGACATTTATATTTACCCGATATCAAACAAAATTATTTTACCAGTAGTTTCTGAGATTAGATCGTTCACCGAACAAATTATTTAGGTTTATAATATACGTATAGATAGTATAGAAGTTAAGACTGAAACTTTCTAGTTTAATCAGTCATCTTTTCAACTTGGCGGGACTCTGCTAAGTTTGTTATACGAGGAACATATTCAATTAAAATTCAAATTATTATTGAAAAAACTTAATGTGACTTGTTCTTGCTTACAGTATCTAAACTCAATCTATTTTAGTATCATTCTAGATATAGTTCAATTTAAAACGTATACCTTTGGAATCCTGTTATAAACAAGTGCTATTCATTTACTTTAAGTTTTATACCTTATATTTATGATTATTTCATCAATTTTTGTCTCTTATATAAACAATAATATATAATAAAACTTATAATTACATCTGTAAATATTTTAAAACTTTTACAAGAAATTGTGATACAAATTTATTTACGTAATTCTATCTAGTCAAAATCAATATTTTCTGAGGACTAAATCCCAAGATAATATAATATATGTAGGAAGGTACATAGGGACTATGACAAAAATGGGGTAATCTAGACTCAAGCTTGCTCTTGGAACTTAGAAGTTCGAAGACATTATTGTATTAAGTACTTACAATCACTGTAATGCGCCTAATATATTAAGGGTTTACATAAGATTACTCAATACAATCTTTATTTTATAAGATAAAATAAATTTAATTTTATAAAATATATATTAGTATGTAGGTACAAATGTTTTATTTCCTTAATCATAAATGAATCCAAGACGCCAGTTCAAAGTCTTACTTACAACATAGATAGGTATATAAGTATCAAGTGACCGCTAGTAATCGAATCTTCGAAGCGTATACCACAATTTCCTTTGATATTAAGCACCTCTGTACTGTACACATAAGTTTTGTGCATCCTGTTCGATAAAACTAACGTTTTATTTATAACTTTAAATTTAAATTTTATTAAATCATTGTGTGTGTGTGTTAATAGAAATAAATGCATAACGGTGATGTGTGTCCGACTGATACGTTCGAAACGCCATAACCAAGGAACTGAACTGAAAATCAATGGCTTTGATTTGTGCTTAGAAATAAATTCAACTACTCTCAACTTTCCATTTTTCCGTTTCATTTTGAATTTTCATGTATTTCTAAACCAATTTCATTTATGCTTGTAAATACGAAAAATAATCCGGTTTAGCACTAGAGAAATGACTCAAAATTTGGTGCCTGTTGCAATAACTGTATTTGAGAGTTGAAACTGGCTAGTGCCATTATCAATAATTTATACTTCACGCTGTAACCTGCACATGGCAGGATAGGCAGAGGGAACCATAGGAACCGTAAGTGCCTAGTGTAAAGACACTCCGTTCGCCGCTTTCCGCCTTACGAGGCATTGCGTGGCGGAACTCAACGCTTTGCCTAGTTACCAATGAAAATTGAAAATTATTCATTCTTCCCGAGTGGGAATCGAAGTCACAAACCGCCGCGTTTACAGGCAGACGCTTTGCTTCAGTACCACGACGGTCCTCATAATACCAATAATTGTAATAAATACAATATTATTGAAATATTCATAAAGTAGAACTTATGTTCATGAAGCCGTCGTGGCACAGAAGGACATGGTCTGATAGTAAACGCCATCAATCACAACTTAAGGAAATTAATAATTTTTATCTACTCTCTCTGGTAGTATAACAAAGTGTGGTGTTACAGTTTACAAATTTAAATTTATTTTCTTTACTTAAATTTATAACAGAGAACCCTCGCATGCTGCATTGAATCTTTTATTATTAGTTGTCGTATTAAAAATTAAATTATATATCTTCTTTTAAATAAACATTTTTTTTTAATATTATGCTCTTGTAAATAAATATACTTATGTATTTTAGTAGGTATATATATAATTTTATTAACTATGATAATTATACTAATATTTCGATAACCTTGGGTTTAATTTATATTAGAGTCATTGATATGCCACCTATCTATGTACATATATGACTTTAGCAAAATTAAGAATAAAATTACGAATTTAATACATGTTTTCCAATTGCTGAAATCTATGACAGTATGTAATTAAAACATAAATTATGTATAACGTATTATTTTAATTATTATAATAATATACATGTTTAATTAAATATATTAAAAGATATATCAAAGTTCACTATTTTATAAGTAAATCATCATAAATAATTTTCTGATACCATCCATCTTGCGCAGCCTTCTAAACATCTACTGAAAAAGAAGTATTTTCGAGGTTCGTCGAGGTGTCTTCAAGGTTCGATAATGATGGGATCTTTTTCAGTATTGGTGCACGTTCTATTATAATTTATTTAGACTCATTGCTGCTGCGATTGCCAGATAAGTCTTGATTTTTTATAGACATCGGTTATTGATTTTTTATAGTTGGTCTGATTTAATATTTTGAATGATTTCACCACTGGCAATATTTTGAATGGATTCACTATTTAAAGCTACGTTTCTTCCTATTCTTGGTGAAATAACACCTTCACCAAAATTATAATCACTTGAATAATTATCATTTTCTATCAAATCGTTCAGAATTGACGTAATATTTTCCGATGCCACTTCTTTACTTCTGTTGTGTTCAAATTCTTTTATTGATTTTATATTATTTAATGTTGTATAATCTTCCACATTTTTTTCGGGTAAAGCTTGATTATTTGGAATGGTGCTTGTTTTTGGTGTAACTAAATTGATTACTTGTGCCCCTGTATTATCAATCGCTCCTATAGAATATGAGGTTTTTGGAGTCGTTCTACTAATATGCAATATATGACTGACGTCTCCTATGACATTGTTGGTTGCCTTATCGATGGTTTTGGCGACATTTTTTATAATTCCATGGCTGACCTCGTGTACTTCATTGGTGACGGCACCAAGCAAGTTTTTTATAAGGCCACCCTTAGCACATATAAAAACCGTATATAAACAAAATATGGAAGCTAATTTCATTTTAACTGCTTGCACGTTTGTTTTGCTAACTAGAGCTGAATGTAACTACTATAGACGCTGTTACATTATCTTTAATTTATAATCAGAGGTTGAAAGAGCAGGGTATTGAGAGTAGATAGGGGACAAAATGAATTTGGAATTTTATTCAATTTATATATAATTAATTATTGTATTTATATATATAATTAATATTGATTAAATGTTGATTCATAAAAAAATCTTATCTTCTGTAAAAAAACCATATAAAACTATTTTACACTTTCCGAAAAATATTACATAACGAAAGAAAAAGCTTCACATTACTTCCCGCATACAGCATGGTAGACAGAAGTGTCACTCCGTTCTCCACTTTCCGCCCAATTTTGAGAGAGCGTGTTGAGTGGCGGAACTCAACGCCACGCTTTGTCTTGTTACCAGAGCGAAGAAATGAAATAATTTCTTCATCCCGAGTGGGAATCTAACCTATAACCGTCGCGTTTACATTCACACGCGCCACGACGAATAATTATATATTTTTGATCAATGAATGATATATTTTAATCGACTTTGCAGGTTCCATTACTTATTTCTTACTTATTTCAATTATTACTATCTTTATTAACTCAATTCAATTTTATCAACTTTAAAGTAAAAAAAACTAAGTAAAAATTAACAATTAATTTTTAAAATTAAGACGATATATATTTTAAATTATAATAAACTAAACAAAAAAAAAAAAGAACCGACTAAATACACAAACACAAATTCTAATTCTAATAATAGTACTTA
Organism: Dione juno; assembly: GCA_037127375.1. NCBI lineage: Eukaryota > Metazoa > Arthropoda > Insecta > Lepidoptera > Nymphalidae > Dione > Dione juno. The sequence continues at coordinate 4,297,879 of JAXRJS010000071.1, forward strand.
TATTAAATAATACCAGATTTTAAATAGTTAATATAAAATCATATCGAAAAAAACAATACAGTCGGTTTTATATGTTTCCTTTATCACACGATATACAAAACGGTACTAATATTTAAAATATGTATTAAAATTAGTGTACCATTTCTCCCTAAATTACTCACCGATGACCTTTAACTGTAAAATCATTTGTTAATGTCATAGATAGACAGATATTGTTGTTCCCGATCTTTGTGTACTTCCCTCATTATTTGCGGTATACCATATATATATAGAGATAAGAAAATATCTTTTTTGCTCTGCATTCTAGACGTAGTATGTTGGGTATCCGTGTCGTATATAATGGCGAATTTTATATAAACTATGGCAACATATGTGATATTCTTTTCATCTTAAGAAAAGATCTTCTCGTCATCTCGCCAGAATCGCGTTTAATCAAGCGCTGTCACACTGCGCCACAATGGCTTCAATTATATTTATATATATATATATATATATATATATATATATATATATATATATATATATATATATATATATATATATATATATATATATATATATATATATATATATATATATATATATAGTTAAACATATGGTAATGTGTGTAATATTTTATTTATTGATTTAATGCACTTTGTAAGCAGTATTATTGAAAAATATTAGCGTTCTGCACCTCTCCTACACATAAACTATGAGTGTGCCAAATTTTACACCCCTCGGTCCTCGCCATTTTCGCAAAAAGGGATGCAAAGTATTTGCTTCACGTATTAATATATAGATTATCATCACAAAGAGAGTGTGCGTATTTCAAGACGGAAGAGGTTATATATATATATATATATATATATATATATATATATATATATATATATATATATATATATATATATATATATATATATATCCGTCTTTAAATACATATATATTGATTGTTAATATGTTTGTTGTTTTTTATTTAGATCATTGATTAACATTTTAACATATTACTTATTACTTATTTTACTATTATATATTTTTATCTGAAATGTACCAATGCATAACATATTACTTGTCGTCAAAATAAAAACTAGACCTACTATTGTTTTTACATAAGTTGAAGTGGAGGCCGTCGAACCTCCTTGAAACCTAACCGCGATTTGTAAACATAAATTAACCAAGGAACAGCCGTTTTTGTAAATCTGTCTTAAACATCTGCTTTGCCAAACGTCTGTTGTATTTAACGATATTAATATTGAAATGGGACCAAAAAAGTAATGTAGGTATGATATGTATTAATAAGTAACTACTAATTATTCTCCATTTTTAGGGTTCCGTAACTCAAAAGGAAAAACTAGAACCCTTTGTTTGTTGTTGTTTGTTGTTCATTTGTCTGTCTTTCTGCCTGTTCGTCTGTCAAGAAATTATTTTTCAAGATCAAGCCGAAATAAAAATTAAATAACTATATCGATAATCCTTTGGAGGACAAAAAAAAATCAAACTTAAGAAGTTAACACAGCCAAAAGATATAGGCAAACATACTTCGCTTTGCCATATTTTGTAATCAAAATCTATAGAGTTTATAATAATTTGTAGTATAAACATAGGAAACACATCTGTAGTTAATTTCATACAAAATGAGTGCACTCGATAGCAATTTTAAGTCATTGACATGACCAGTACGACATAAATAAAACGGTTGGAATTTCGGTTTCGTACGATTCGCACTTGACTGATTTCTTTTTATTATCTGCACGCCTTATCCGTATCAGGGTGGCTAGAGAGAACGGGGTGCCAATTGCTACGGTCACTGCATACATCTTTCGCCACTTTCGCCACCTCGTCCACTATCCTTAACCTCTTCATACATGCCCTTCGGGAGTACTTCATATTTTTTACGTGACCTTCCTCCAGTACCTTCAGCATTATTTTCTCTAAGGTCAACTCAAGTCTCTCTCTACATCCCTTACCACTGACAATAAGTCTTCTTTAATTTATCTATGTATTTCCTTTAAAGAATTAAAAATTTCAAGAACTTGACGATAGAATCCAAATAAGTATTAGAAATTTAGTAACTACCACAAATTTTAACCCAAATAGTTTCAAATATGTTCGTGATGATGTCAAGTTAAATATATAATAAACGAAAGATGAACTTACTATTTATTATAACTTCAATAACAAAGTGAATTTGTATCGCAATACATTTATTTCAAAAAACAGTAAAAACGAAGAAGTTAAATTGACTTGGCGAAAATTGATTTAACACAGTTGTGCAAAATCGTGTAGTTTTTTTGGACTAACCTTCAAGATTTTATTTCAAATGAAATAAGTAGATCGATTACTTATTTATCTATGTTTTTGTTATAAATTGCACAATAAGCAATAACTTAACTATTAAATAGTAACAATAGTTAAGTTATTTTTTCTTACATTTGTATATAAATTATTACATTTAATATTTGTTTAATATATGTTACTATAAAAATATTGTAAAGTGAAATCAAATAAAATTATATTTTACCAAAAACCTTGTAATACTTCAAGTTTCCTTTTCAATCTTAAAACAGGTTCATTGTCCTTCCTCCACTTATCTTGCGCCCGCGTTATCACGTTGTCACTTCGACTTAAAATTCGTAAGTTTCATAAGTAATTCGTAAGTAAAAAAAATATATGACGTATTCTATCTATCACTACAATGTCAATTTTCATACAAAACAGAGCTCAATGCTGTGCTTTATTTAAGTAAAATATAAATTCTTCCAGTTTAACACTTTATCTTGGATATTTTCGTTGTGTAAACAAAAGAAATTAGTGTCAAGAAAAAATTAAATACATAGTAAATACATTCCCCAGTGTATAATATAACTCACAACCATCACTAGTGTCGCGATGACCTCAGACATAGCCAAAATACTTATCAAGAATATTTATATATATATATATATATATATATATATATATATATATATATATATATATATATATATATATATATATATATATATATATATATATATATATATATATATATATATATATATATATATATATATATATATATATATATATATATATATATATATATATTATATATATATCACACAAAAAAATACACGTGATATTAAAATACACTTTTGTTGGCAATGGTGGGCTTATTTCTAAAAGAAATAGCCAGCCAACCAGTGGAAGTGAATACCTGTCAAACAAACAGCGGGAAGAGGCAGCTCAACATCAAAAAAACAAGATTAAAAACAAATATTTCGGATTTGAACCCATTGCAGCCAGCTTACATACTTCTATCTCCGCCACGACGTTAATTTACATAATAAAATATATAAATATATAATTGGAGATTTGTCACACTCGCTTCCGCCATCACGCACGACACTATTCCTATGCTGCTCACGTAAGACAACTATATGAACGATTCGTTACGATTCGCCGTACTAGGAAATCTGGTACAAAACTTAAAAGCTTAATAGCTTCGTGCGTTAGGCTTATTGAGTAAAAATAGATACATATTAACGTATCAGTATATATTACGTTATAAATGGTAAACATATAGCTTTCGTGTCTCGGAGTGATTGCTTATAAATTATTTATAAAAATCTCGGTATTTTCAACATATAAGACTACACATCAAATTATTTTAGGAATGACATATACATATATGATTATGAAGTTATTTTTTTTATAATCCGGTATATTTGCTGGATGTTAGTCTATAATAATAGTATAAAGAAGAAAGATTTTTTTCTTTGCCAGGAATAGACTCGGAAACTACTGTGAGAATGGAATCTTACACTATCTGTGATGAAGATGATTAGTATTTACAAAAACGTTAGGGATTCAAATGAAAACGGGCTAGCATGAGAGCATCCCTGCGTGCGCTGCGTGAATAGTTAAAACTACGTAAAAACGTACATGTGCGCTTTATATATATTAAAGCTACTGTTTATAGCATATCAAAAAAAAATTATATTTTATAAGTTTTAAAATACGGAAACAGAGTGGTCGTGGCGTCATGCGTCGAAAGTATTGAAAAAGCTGAGAATTACAATATTATTTATAGTCTAGGAAGCCTCAACAAAAGAAAGATTATTATATGACAGGGCCTACCATTATTAAGATATAAAAATAGTGCAAAGAGCCTGAGAGATAAAATTGTTCCCTTCAAAAAGATCTTAATAAGGCCCGTGCCAGCATATATCACCCAAGGATAACCATCAATAACTTTTTTAAATTTCACAGAAAAAAATTATAAAAGGTCGCTAACAAAAACACTTTAAACAATAAACAGTATTATTTTTATCCAATTAAATTCACTAAATGCTTTGTGCATATATTGTGTGTCATAATAGCATTTAAGTGTATATGGTTTAGGTATATTGTTTATTAATGCAGAGACAGCACATCACATTTCCAAGAATGAAATACATTACTATAGATTTTGTCGGTTACTATAGATATGCTCGGACTTTGAAAGGGTGCACTTGTGCATGTAGATACTAATGTGGAGTTAGTGTGCAGTCTTCCATCATCTTCTTCTGGAAAGAAATTTAGAAGAAAATATACTTAATTTTATTACGTTGTTAAGTAATTTCTAAACGAACGCAATTTAGTTCATTTGGGCGAGAACCCCGAGCGAGTCGCTAGTTAAAATTATCATCGGCCTCCTTCATCTATGTAGATGATTTAAGTATTGCTGGAGGAACACTTTGGTTGATGGCTATGTAAGACTATTCTGGAGCGACAGGCCCTACCGCATACCCCACAAGAGAAGGAACTGAAGATCTGGTGGATTGGTGTCGGCTTGATGTTTCCTCCTCTTTTCGGCTCATGTTGGGAATCCGGCTTAACATACATTCATATATGCTAGTATTACATACATATAGTTAATATAAATATATATACAAAATTACTTATATATTAACTATTGTATTGTTGTTGTTTATTGTATTATACTTATTTACATTATTTTAGATGATATTACAGTATGTTGCTTATATGTTAGAAAAATAAATGAATCACTTACATAAATTTAAACGTATCATATTTTTTTATTTGTATGATTATAAATATAAAGTAAAACCTATTATGGTATGAAAATGAAGCTTTCTTTCTCTTAACCGGTTTAGTCAAACAACGTGTATTAGACTGCTTTAGAATAACAAATACTGTCTTGCACCATATACGGTTTTACAACCGGAGCCCCAATTACGATCACAATCGTGTCCTTAAAAAGGAATGACCCGTAATGAGAATGAATTAAAGATAATCCAACGATTTATGACTCATAAATCAATGTATAGCAGTTTTTGGATGTTATTTAACTGGATTTAAAATTTACTGGACTCTACTTGATATTTCATTTCAAAAATAATTTATACTATACTGTAGAAATATCACTTGTATTATTCTTAAATGGATAAATTACCCCGTATTGGACAAAACCTTGTTTATACAAAATTATTCTGGATTCATAACCCACTTATGTTTAATAATATACTGAATTAATTTAATAATAAGTAAATTAAGTTTAATAATACAATGAAATTTTATATTAGACAAAAAATATCAACCAAATCAAACAAAAACTCTTTCTAAAACATCCATTTAACAATCCCGTTAAAATTTCTGTAAGTCCGATGAATCCGAAAGTACAATATAAATTAATTTATATAGCTCTTATTTCTTAGAAAATTTAATGCAGCTGCTCTATATTGCATAAGATCAGTATAAATCTGCAGCAATGCAGTATATTTGGAAAAGATTTACACGGCTAACGCTGCCTGAAGCTGCCTTTAAAATATTATACCTACGTGTAGGTAAAACGAAAATGGTGTTTCAAAAGGATTTGAATATTAATATTCATGAACTATCGATCTTTTATAATGTAGCAGTTTGGATAATTTTACTTATATTTTTAATTATTAGCGTATTTTCTTTATCATGCACGCAAAGTTACTCAAAAATAGAATAGATTGTCTTAATATTAGGCTCTATTTGCTTACACTACTATATGTGAAAAAAGCAAAAGCTTTATTATTAATGAGTTTCAGGTTATATTTCATTTTACACGTAAGCTTTGGTCGATCTTGAACACCAAAGTTCACGAGGTTATTAAGTATAACATATTGTTAAATATAAATTTAATTATTATTCTATTTTAATATATGTATTAAAAAGGGCTTTCTTTGTTTCAGGATATAGCAGTAATGCCAAAGAAAATATGGTGATGAATCTTAATTTAAATAGGTGAGAACATTTTTCTTATTTTTCATTATCAGTATAAAATACAAATATATAAATAAATAAAAACAATGTATGGTGTATACCTGTACTTAAGTTTTTTTTACAATATTGTTAGTGACATTAATTTTTACCAACCAACTATGGGAAAAATGACATTAATACTTTGAGTGAATTCAGTTGAATCTAATATTTCTACTCAACGTTTGCGTATATAGAAAATATGCGTATATAGATTTTTTAAGTTACATTACAATACCTTAGGCTACTATCCCGCATATACATGATTGACCACATGTTAAAACAGGCATTTTTCAGCTTTCCTCCCGAATCCTAGACATTGTGTGTTGAGTGGAGAGACATATACCTACGTCATATTTTGTCTTAAGTAAAATAATTTATACCCCCGAGTAGGAATTGAACCCACAGCTATCGCGTCTACAATCCCACACTGCCCTATTTGATAAAGTTACTGTAATTTAGATTTATATTTTTATTAAAAAAATCCTAATTTAGATATTGACTTTGAATTGAAGCGTACCTTTTTATCTCGAAATATAAATTTAAACCTTTTAATAATAATTTATGTATTTAGGTCGACGTGCTATCGAACGAGATTATGCCGTGGGCATGTATTGTCATGTCAAATGCATTGTCTCATGGATGGACAGGAAGCAGTGTCATATCTTATTGTGAACGTTGTGTATGAGCTAATCGTTTCCACACCTCAGTAATGAGAGCATAAAATTTAACTCCTGTTAACTAAAAATACAACTTTAATCACAATTTTTGCGATTTTTACATATTTTTTTAATAGAGCACTTTAAGTGAATCTCTTTAAACGCGAATATTTTCATATTTTGGAAACCAAAACACAAATTCCACCTCAGTATACCCTTGACGATGGACTAAAGCAAAGTATATGAAACGTCGGGTTAAAAAAAATTGTATATATAAGACGAATTGAGATATATACAAGATTATTATGGTTAGTTAGTTAGTTTCATTAAAAATTTTATCTCAAATTATATAAATTGAGATTAAAGTATATTTTTTTATTTTATAGATATATGTCCATATTTTTGTAGTATATCTACAATAATATCAAAATAAAGGAAAGCTAGTGTTGACTTACAAATAATATCATTCTACATTTAAAAAATGTGAAATGTTAAAAAGCTTTTCTTTCAAACCTATATTTTCACTAGCGACCCGCCCGTTGCTTCGCCCACTTGAATTACATTATTATTTATTTATTAATAAAGTGAATTGCATTCGTTATCATAATTTGTAGCCCATATGTTATTCTGATGTACAAGCTCTATTACTGCAATGTTTCATCTACAGCTGTTCAGTAGTTTTTGCGTGAAACCAGAACAAACATCCATCGTCAAAAACTTTCATATATATAATATTACTATGAAGTAGGAAAATAATTTTAGTACTTACTTTGGTGCGGCTATTGGCTAATAGTAAGTCCTGTAGTAACGTATCCGCCTATATTTAGTACATTCTCTCACTTCAAAGAAAAACGTATAATATCTAAACTTAGCAGCAAGTAACACAATGAGCTCGGTGCTTAAAAGGAAAATAAACGTACAATCATTGAGTCACTAATGTACCTAAAGGACTTTATAGTAAATAATTTTGTACAACTAAAATACTTATTCACTTTCTCACTTTATTTTCTGTCTTTACAATTACATTTCCAACTTTTCGAGATATATGTAATATATATAAATAAAGCTATACATTTTTTAATGTGAAAAAAATACTTGAAGAAAACATATAAAAATTTGAACGCAATGGGCCTTGAACCCGCGCCTCATGGAAACCGTCCAAGCGTTCTGACCACTATGCGTTCTTGTTATGTAGGGAGATTTTTACAAATTTCGACGCAGCGTGAAGTAAAACCCGCTGCGTTCAAATTTTTATATGTACAATATTCATGGATTTAACTTAAATAACGACTATTAAAAAAATTTTTTTAGCTTCAAAGATAAGGTAAGATAAAAGGTTTCCATAAGGTTCTATATTTTTAAATAGATGCAAATATCTAAGTTTGCTATGAAAAAGAATTTAAATGTTAGTTAATATATTCATATATGTTTAAGTTTATTTGATTACGTACGAGCTACGACATAAATCTGATTATTCCATAGGGACAGGTCGTGGACGGAGTAATTCCGTAAGTCCCGGACTTAAATTGCAATTAAAACTTTTGTATTTGCGATTTTAAAGCTTACGTCAAGCATATAATTACTTTACCAATATTCCATGAATAATTATGTATGAAGAATGATTTAATTTTTGTAATCATTTCCGAAACATTGCGGTAAAGCAATTAGCAAAATTAAATTCTTAATCCAAAATATTTTCAAGAAAATATTATAATATTTAACAAAATTGACATGATTTGAATGGGTTAATTGAATTTTTTATATTTATATATATAAATTGAGGAATGTTTTTAATTTGGTAGTAGGTATAAGAGACAAGTTTTTCCTGTCGATTCCTACAATAACACAGAGAACAAGCAGTTACAGATAAAAAATGATAATATAAAGGTAAAAATTATATATAAATTTAATATTTTTTATTCGTATATTTTGTAAATATATTTTGATCGTTATAGTGAATCTCAAAAATGCTACCCACATGTATCGTATTACTACGTCACGATATACTACGCTATAAAGTTGACCCTGTAGGGTATAACAGCTGTCCTTCATTGACGTTTACGTTTAAAGCAGCTTAAATAATCTAGCTATATATATTTTTCCTCCTTTACTATAACATATATTTAAAATTTATTACAATTAATTATTAAACTTAAAATTTCTAAATCTTTTTTAGATTATCTTTTTAGTGTCACCTATCTAAATACCATGTAAATTTTTTTTAGATTATCTTTTTAGTGTCACCTTTTTCTAACATAGACGGGTAGGCAAAAATTTAAAGACCCACCACCCTTCACTCAACATCGAGACATTGCTTGATGAGTGAAATATTTAAATTATAACTATTAACTATTCCCTCGAGTGGAGATCGAACCCACGTCAATGAGATGGTCACGATGGTTTTAAAATTATATTTTATAATATATAGACAAATACGTTAAAGCTAATATTTAAGTGCATCTTTAATAAGCTTAAGTATATTTTAAATGTAACTTAAGTCAATTATTATCATTATTTAAAGCATATAGGTAGAATAAAGTATTATTTAACTAAATTCGTACTCTTTTACTCTCTCTCTCTCTTTCACTCTGTAAAATTATCTAAATTTCTAAAGACTCCACATCGTAATAGCTTTTGTGTGATTTAAAACGCTTAAAAGTAGAGTCTGGCATCAGTGCAGCCGCACGTGCGCTTGTTGATAAAACAAATGCAATCAGATAACATTAAAGTACACATTTAATGTACACGCTCTAATAATTCCTATTGCTCTGCAAGAAAGGTTATAATTCTTTGAATCTAAAAACACTGATACTATTTACTAAAAGTTCATATACTGGCTTTAGGTACTCGAAGATACTAACAAATAGCTGTGTGCATCAAGGTATCAACTGTAAGTTATATATATATATATATATATATATATATATATATATATATATATATATATATATATATATATATATATATATATATATATATATATATATATATATATATATATATATATATTACACTTCTTCTTGGCATTAGTCCCGGCTTTTGCCAGGGTCTGCCTTCCGACTGAGCCTACTCCACTTTGCACTTATATATTACACTATTTCTTAGAAATTATAATTAATTGTAAAATTTTAGTAAATTATTCAAAGTAATAATGCAATATATGTAAAGCCATAAAAATGTATATGCCAACATATTATGTGCAATCATACATAGTTCAATAGAACGATAATAAGAACAAGATTGTATGTGGTATCTTTAAAAAGACTTCAATTTCATTACAAGGCAGTATGAATGGATGCACTAATAAAGTACCCAATTAATGTTATGATCGTGCAGTGTCGTTGGAGCATTCAATGAATCGTCTTGTAATAGACGAAACAGAGTCTGCTTTAAATTGAATAGATACCTAATACGACTAAAATATATGCTTTAGAAATATAAGACCTATATACTACCTATAGAAATTGACAATTTTAAATTTTCAGTCGTATCCACTCAATTTGTATGAAATTAACTACAAATTTAAGTTTATAATGGTTTATTTCTGCATTAAACTTATAAATGATTACATTTGAGGTTTTATCCTTTATATATATAGTAAGTTATAAGTCTAGGTCAATGAAATACGACTAATAAGAATTGACAAACTTAAGTTTGCGGTCGTATGCACTCATTTCGTATGAAATGAACTACAGTATATGTTTGTAATGATTTTTTTCTGGACTATATCTATAAATTTCAAAATTTTATTTAATTTATTTCAGCTGAAAATGTAATAAAGATACAAATCAATAGTTTTTTTAATTACAATGTGCCCTTGAATTATTTGAACCAATACGTTTCAATTCTACATTAGGTACATAATTTGTCCAAATGCTGTATTTTACCACAGTAGCGTATAATTTATGATTTTATTGTTATTTACAGTTATTGAATTATTTTTAGGGTTCCGTACCTCATATGAAAAAAACAGTACCCATATAGGATCACTCTGTTGTTAGTCTGTCTGTCTGTCTGTCTGTCAAGACTTTTTTATCCAAGTCACGTAGAAGAATCAAGCTGAAATTGATATATGAAATGATAAACGAAATATCCAAGTCAATAACCTTTTGAGGCACAGTAAAAATCAAATTTCTAAGTCAACGCAATCAAAAGATATGAACGTTTATGCTTATTTTTTTTGTATTTTGTATAAAAATCGTCACGTAATCAAAATATACAGGTTACTTCCCGTCATCCTAGAGTTATGAAATTTGTAATAAGTTATACTATACTTATAGTACAACCATTACTAACTTATACTGTAGTTCATTTCATACAAAATGACTGCATACGACCGCAAACTTAAGTTTGTCGACTCTTATTAGTTGTATTTCATTGACCTAGCCTTAGAACTTACTGTATATATAAAGGATAAATTCTCAAATTTGATCATTTATAAGATTAATGCAAAAATAAACCATTAGCGACTTATATTTGTTGATCATTTCATACAAAATGAGTGGATACTAAAAATTAAAGCTTGCCAATTTCTATATGTAGTATTTTCCTCAGAATTCATTAACGTATTTTAAATTATATTCATATGAGTTTCATAAGAGGAATAAAATAATGTTAGGATTTTAAATATAACCGCAATACTTCCGTTAGTCCATGAAGGGTAAGCTTTAAGTGGATGAATTCCGGGTATTTGTTTAATATTTAAGTATCATATGCCATATTTATAAGGGTTTAAGAGCATGTAGATAGAGGGATGAAAAGAAAAAGGGTTTCATATTAGGCTCGAGTCTTCAACCTTTAACTTAATAAGCCCATCTGATGTTTCCAGTAAATATTTGTACTCTGTCAACAGCCCCGAACATATCGTCATAAGTATTGACGATTTTTAATTTAAAACCATTTTTGTTTCATTCGAAATATATGTTCAGCACATTAAAAAGTTCATATTTTTTCTTGTTAATAATCTAAAAATAGCTTTAATATCCATATAGGTGACCTATGTTGAACCAGGTCGCATTGCCTACAAATACTGTAATGCTACCCAAGTGAGAAAGTCAAACCTTATTGAAGTCTGGCAAGTCTAGATTTATGTTTATATTCTCTAATACCCTATTACATGGGGATAAGAACTAAATTGCAGCGATTATTACTATTTGCAGACGCCTGCAGTAACCTTTCAAAGAAATAAAGGTTTTTATGAACTGCGAATCCCAATTCATACTTATATTAGACTGCAGTATGCGGCAAGCTTAATAATGGATTTATATCCCGTTAGCGTAACGATCTAAACGATATGCTTGCATATTGAAGTGCTTGCGGTTTATAAAATAAGTTGATAGTGGTAAGAGAAAACAAGGTTAGATAGGTATACCTTGTTTTACATCTAGATTTTAAAATTATTATATTTTGCTTATAGTACATTTAAATGTACACGATAAAAATTATTAACTGGTAAACGGTAGAACTCTACGCCGTGTGTTCCGCGAAAGAAAAAATATTTCAAATATAAAAAAAGTCTTAGTAGTATTTAAACACGTAACGTAAATACAAACCACGATAAAATTAATAAAAAAACTAAAACTCAAATTTATTCACGCATTTCATTTTTTCTCTTAAAATACAACCGAATGAAATGTCATTGAAAGCCTAGCGTAAAGATCAAGAGACATAGCGTTCTTTCATTTAAAAAAATGCTAGATCAAAACGTATGTGTAACCTTCATCCTAACACCAGACAGACGAGCTAGGGTAGTTTTTAATTTCAGACAGAAAAATAAACAAAAAGACCACCCCAATGTTTAACACCGTTATCCGTCTGTCGCATCTATGTTGAACCTAAACGGCTTTAATACGTTTCTTTCTATTTTGTAAGGTCTCTGGCTGGATTTTACGTTTTAAATCTATTGCAGATTTTCCTTTTAGCTGTTATGAGAAATATCTACTTAGCTTTGAGAGATAAAATTATATATTTTAATATAGAATGTATAGAATAATATCTCTATTGTTTACTTGATACCTGTCGAGCTACTGTACTTTGCCTGCTAGATGATTAAGTTCCACTCGAAACAGAATTTTTTGTATTAAATAAAAATATTCCAGATAAATAGTTAAATTCTCGCGTATTATTTCGTACCTCACCAAGGATTTTAATTTTTCTTCAACAATAGAAAAACCAAATATCTAAAAACAATTAATAATTTTTACACTGTAATGTATATGATGTTGTAAATCTTATAATTGTCGTAATAAATCTTCTTAATAGAAATTACCAAGGCAGTAATAGGTCGTTTAGAAATAGAATCAGGTTAACTGTAATTGACCGTGTAAATCATTACCAGAACTATGCTGGAGCACGTACCATATTTATTCATAGCTTTAATAACTTGACGTTGAGAGGTCCTTTTATGTAGATTGGACTAAGAGCTTGGAAATATGTGAAAAAGAAAGATCAATTTAAAGTAATATGATTTATTTTTCAAATTTATGATTACAATCTAATAGTAAATATTAAAAGTACTATAAATGTAATTAAAGAATTTACTTATTGAATAAAACAAAATTCTAATATAAGTTTAATAATTTTATTTTAGGTATTATATATGTATTTGGATAAAAGCCACAAAAAAAATTATTAATCTGTATTTACTATTTCATGATTAGGTAATATTGCCATATTTAAAACGCACATTACAAATAATAAATAAATAAATAAAAGAAAATACAGAATTATCTGACAATAGAAAAATTACAGATAAGTAAAGGACCAAACTACATGCGGCCATTCTATATAAATATAACTTTTCAGTCATGGATTCTTTGGCAGACGTCTGAAACGGCGCCCAGTCGACGCGAGCGTCGCAACGCGTCGGCCCGCGCGGACTGACGCATTCGAAATTAAAGTGCCGAAATAAACATTTTGAATTAAAATAAATAAAAAAGTTAATAATCGTGATGTTATTATCGACTATAAAGTATTAATTGAATTTTTTAATCGCTTTATAGTTTAGTGAAAGTGTAAATATAGTGTAGTGCTACAACTAATGTGCTAAAGAAATATTGTTTAAATCTTAACGTAAATTGTTATAATAAATCAAATAAAAATTCACAAAAAATAAATAATAAAAATATATTGAAATTATAAGTGTTCACGGGATATTTTTAGATATATTCCATTGAACTCTTGAAGGATATAAAACATTAAATTCGCAGACAGATGTAATGAGAAAAGCACGCTGCTTAATTAACAGTTTCGCAAACGACATTTTGCGTAAATTATTTAAATTTTGTGTTTTTGTTGTCTATTTTACCAACATATATAATGTATAATTTCAATTGAATACGAGGTTACGTCTTTAATAATATTATACACGTCGATGATTTCAACTTAACCATGTTTTTGTTCAATGTACGGGCTTTTTTATTAATAACGCGTATATAACTTATTTATTATACCTAAATCTTACATACGTTTTCAAAATTATATGGTTATATAAAAAAATATATGCTTATCCATTTGACTCAAAGATACTATAAATAGACGTAACAGAATGAGTCTTCAGAATGATCCCTTAATTTTTTATTTTAATTTACAAATAATTTTTACTATGGGCAGACTATTAAGCTGACAAAATATTGAATATATTTGAACGCAGCGGGATTTGAACCCGCACCTCATGGAAACCGTCCAACGCGCGGGTTTTATTTAAGTATTTTCTCATCCTTAGTGTGGATTAGCAGTTTAAATACAATAAAAATATATAATATCAATTACACGGTAATTGGCGTCTCTGAGTACGACTGTTAGGGATAAAATGCCGTTATATGTAGATATATAATAGATATATACAGAAGAATTATGTCGCACCCCATTTACCTAGTTTTGTTGCCTTAGAATTGAAATAGCTCAGAATAAAGCTAATTTAAACAATTAGTCATTCATGTACAATGTAGTTTTCTCGATTTAGAGCAAAATGTGTATCTGGCCTAACAATGAGTGTTAATTATGCCTAATGAGACTGACGGTAATAATGCGAATATTGACTTTTTACTTGCCGTTTTCAGCTCTAAATAAAAAAAAATAGAATAAAAATTAAAATGAATTTACTATAGAAAGAATATCCCGATAAAGCGTTAAATTACATTTATATGCTCGTTTCTTTGTGAAACATGCAATTACTTATTACTGTTTGCATATTAATCTGCTTAGCAAAAGATTTTTTTTGGTATTTCAGCCTAGTCGGTTTGGTTCCTTTATAATATAATACTTCTACCTAGCCTTTTAAGTTTACTTTATCTACGTGGAAATATATTTAAAAAAAATTTTACCATTCCTTTATTTTTTGATGACTTTGTTAAACGAATAGAACCTGGTAAAACATCACTGCCTTTTCCATTTCCCTCTCACTTTCAGAGGCCCAACGTTATATTTTCATAGATTTAGTATTCGCTATATAAGAATCGGACAAACCACCACCGGGATGCCAGCATTAAAACATATCATAAGTCAAAACAGAATTGTAAGCATTTGGCACAGATTTAAATAAATTCAATCAGAAAGCTTATTTCGTATTGTTCGTCTAATCTCGTTACCGATAATCTAATTTGCTGAATGAATCTGACACGAGTGTCATTCATTTTGGCGTGCGGCCAAGCGACACATCGACATCTTTTGCCGAATATCCTTGGTTGGGTACAATACAAAAAACACTGTGCATTTCGTCTGTTTACATGTTAATGAGAAAAAAGTATGGATATTTACTTCTTAGAATTCGGCATTGTGTACCAAAGTTTCAAACTCATTAGCTTGGTAAAGCTAAATAATAATCTAATCTAACAAACTGCCTTTTTTCGTATAGGTATATATCACTGTAAATTATCTTTATATTGTCACTATATTTAGAAAATTAACAAATATTTAGTAGGAGATAGTTTGACTGACCGCCATGCTTGTTAAATATGTATTAAATTCACGTGTAGTACAAAGGACGGTGTCTTGTCGTGAAATATTTTGAAAAACCCCCGCAGTGCGCATTAACCGTGATGGTTGAGGCTTCCATCTGCAGTAGGGGAATTAATTATTTTTATTTTATTGCCCTAGTAAAATAAAACGCGTCTTTGAGTTAGGTTCAGCACGATCGTCGATGTCTCAATGTCAAAAAATCCAAAATAAAAATTGGAACTTAATAATGACTAGTTCACCTCTACCACACCATACCTACCATGAATCATTATTTTAGTCTGCCATACAATGTTTAGAAATTAGAAACACTGTTTATTTGTAACATACATATTTGATATTACTGAAATATAAAGATATTTCTTATGGTAAACCGTGAAAAGACATTCTGTTTACACGTTCACACTAGTATAGCATTTATATCGTTATAATAAAATGTGTTATAACAACTTTCATAAATTTTACGTAGCTCGTAAAAGCTTCATGTAGCTAATAATATAACGTGCGTTTAGAGCTTAAAAGGAATATACGAATCGGTAAATGTTGAAAACATGTATGTAACGTAAACACGTCATCGTGCATATACCGTTTAGGTATTGCAAAGTGGGAACCTGTGGGAGGTTCCTCGCAAAGTCACCTTGCAGATTTAAGGAATTTGTAGGAAGGAAATGAATTTCATTTCACGTGCTAGGCAGAGAGAATGCCTATCTGTTTTACATATTTTAAAGACAGTTTAGTTCGATATAAACCAAAAACTAACATGCGTATTATTTTCTATTTAAACAGAGAAAAACGTATTCATGGTGACGTTGCTCTTGCCGCTTTATATGAATGCACTGTTTTAACTACTCTTTACAAACGTGATAACATTGTTTATAATAAGTGATTGTACTAAAAATAAACAAAAGTATAAAAAAAATATCTATATCTATAATTCTCAATGGATTTTAAATTTATAATCATCACATGTAGAGGTTCAGGTCTCAATTGATTCACGCCAATCTCATTAAATTAGTAAATTAATTCGTTATATAAATATTTCTTTCGTTTAGTCTATAATTGATAATATACCTATATAATTAATAGTTATTCCTGCATTTAAATAGTACGGCGCGGCGTTGACTTCCGCGCAATTTCAGTTCAGAAAACAGAGTGTTCTCTTTAGTTTCCTTCTGGCTACCTGCGAAGTGCGAAGGAAATCGTTAAAATAAAAAAGTACGACAGTTCATGCTTAATATTCAGTGTGAATAACGTTTTTAAAATATATAAAGACCTCAGTCAAAAATTGTTTTAGCAAATAAATTATTGTAGAATTTAGTGATCACTAGATATCCTAACATTTAGCAAAATTTTCAAACGGATTCTGTTAACTTATTTACAATACAAATATACATTTGATAATAAATTATTCAGTGTGAACTGTCAAGATGCGCTACTTTATGACTCCTTTCTCAGCTCAAAACAATGTTATTAATTTGTTAGAGTCGCAATGCCTAGCAGAACAATAACAGTAAATCTGTCAATAAACTAAACTGGCTGCGAATCCAGAATTAGTACCACTTTTAGAACTCGCCTCCACCCAGTTATATGAAACCAATTTGTTATTCTTTGTCATTGTTACTCTATTTTACACACACTGTACTTTGTATTGAGTTTTGGTATTGTATAAAGTAAGTAAGAACTTAGTAAATTATTATATTTATTACTGCGTTCTTCACATTATGCGGTAGAGACACCAATTTTAGCTGTCCAGCAGGACTCTGCGTACCTCATTCTCCTATCCAGTATCGTTAGCCTCTTCGAACATGTCCTCCCATGTGTGGGTCTTTACATGACCTTCCTCCAGTATTATTGGTACTATGTATTCGAAGGTCAATGGAGGATTCTCTTTGTCTTTTACCATTGACACTTGGCGGTTGCCAGTACCTATTTTAAATATGAAATATGTCATAACTTTCCATCGTATAACTCCTAAGAATTGTTACTGTGTTTTACTATAAGTATACATTATACGTAACGTACGTAACATGATATATATATATATATATATATATATATATATATATATATATATATATATATATATTTGAGTTACGAAAATAACATACAAGATTTACCTGCTATATATAGTCAACTATACTTAACAATTATTTTTTTATATATATAGATGATTCTCTTAAATAAAATATTTCGCAAAGTCCATATAATGTGATTGTATGATGACGTGCAAAATTCTCATGACCATCATGAGAAAAGATTATGATAAATTAGATGTCAATCAATCGGTTTTCATCACAACATTGTCGTGCTAAAATTTTATTTCAATAAAATAAAATATACTTTTTTTTGTTATTGGGATAGAACAAAAAATAAAAAAAATAAAGACATACAATTTTGTATAGACGCATACATAATTGAGATTTTTATAAATTTTAAACTGATCGGGTTTATTTCACAAATAAGCAGCAAGTTTTTGTGGAAATGCTTGTAATATTGTAATTTGATTTCACAGTTCGATTACGTTTTAGATTACTCAAAACAAAAATACGACAGTGATCTTAAGATATTAAGGAAATTGAGATTTTTTTGCAATTTACATAATGCAGTGAGAAAGTTACTTAATTAGCTAACGCCCTTGGACGGGATCCAAGAGGCGCGGGTTCAAAACCCATTATGTTGTATACCCAGCACAAGTGATAGCAATTTTCAAACATTATAACTTACAGCTAAAAATAATAATGAAGAAACATTATATTAAATTGTCATATACAATTAAATATACTAGCTTTTACTTGCGGTTGCAAAATAACTGACGACATACTTTTAGTGTTCGAGGTAACTGAACGAAGGTACAATTAGCATTTCTCTATACTCTTAAACTTTATAATATTAATAATTAATAAATGCTATATATTTTATAATATAATAAATTAATAGATATCCACACTTTCAATGAAAAAAGGAAAAGCTTTGAAAAACAATTGCGATAAAAGTATAAAAAAATTACCTCATTTCATAAGAATAACAACATCTGTATCATATACGAGTACGATATATCCGGCCCACATAGGCGCTTGTCAACGCGCAGATATAGAGCTTATGGTGACCTACAAATACTAGAGAGATCGAAGTTATATTATTAGCTCTGTCTAGACTATTGAGAATGCTTTGTGAGAGCGGAGGCCGCGAGTTCAATTTCCGGGAGAAATAACATTTACAATAACGTGTAAGAATATACCCCCAAATGGGGAAATTATTATTTTTTCAACATACAAAGTGCGGCGTTGATATCCGCCACTGCTAACGTGGTATCTCGCGTTCTTATCTTAAGTTTGAAATTTCTGCCATTTGTGTGCTGAAATGTGAAAAAAGTCAACTGTTTAAAATTGGAATTTTAAAATTACAAAGCTTAAACTGATAAAGCTGATAAAAGTTTAAACGGTGTTAAGTAACACTAGGTACGCTCTTTCTACTCACACTGCTATTTGCAGGCGAAGTGTGGACCTAAAAAGTAAACTGGTTGGTGGCGCTAATCAGTAAACATTAATTAGCACATATATAAAAATAAATAACAACAATTAATTATATTTCACAATAATTAATAACTTTTAAAGCACATTGATATATTAATTTTTATTCGAGCTACTTTTGCAATTCTGAGGTTACGGGCGGTTTTTTCACTACATCCTCTATTACTAGCTTGCTTTTGCTTGCTACGGTTATTTAATTATCTTTAACGTATTAATGTGTTTTAATTAAAAATTAAATAGTTCTAAAATATTCAACTAATAATTCAAATATTTTTAACGCAATAAAAAATTTTGTGTTACCAATATTTTTTGTATCAGCATTTTATTTAATATAAATAAGAAAATACCATTATCTTTGCGTTTTGATTTCGCCAGGAGACCTCAGTGACTCTTTCTTCGTTTTGTTTTTAATTTATCACTTAGTTTGGTTTGAACACCCACTCAAAAGAACAAACCATGAGATTTTCTTAAATTTTATATTAATTAAATTTTATGTTACTTAAATACTAATTAATACTGTATCATATTCCTACATAAATATCAATATTTTCTAACATATTGACAATATATACTTCACTACACACTATCTTGTTGAGGGCCTCTGAATGATTTTATATATAGAAATATAGTATGTTACAAATTATTACTCGCGTAGCCCGTGGTTAGTGTCGCTTTATATTATTAGACGTGCCTGTCGCGTGTCATGTCTGTTGCGACTTACGAATACGTCGTGTACTTGCGTCACTTCTGAAAGTTATAAAAAAACTAATAAGCTTAACGCTTTATTCTGCTTCAGCAGGAGAGATAGAGAGAGTCTATTGTCAAGATACCCTATTCTCCGCTTTCTGCCTGTGGAATTCAACGCGGCCGTTTTTGTCGTCATAGCGGGGAAATGAAATTAATTGATCCTCCAGAGTCCATATCGAAATTATCGTGTGTACAGTCAGACGCTGACCCATTATGCCACTATAGTAGCATAATGGGTCAGCTTAATTTTTAAAGCTATAGCTTTAAAAATTAAAAAAAAAAATTTGTTTAGTTTATATTATCTAAATATCTTTTTTGATAGATTTTTTTATTTTTTTTCATTCTTCAATAAAAATTACGTTTACACTAATATGGCAGAAAAGGTTACTTTATTAATAATATATAATAATTTGATATTTTACAATTATTTTCAAAGACTGTTAAGATATGTTAATAACATTTTTTCTTACTTAAAAACAAAAAAAAAATTAACATAGTATCTTTTGCTATATACTAAATGTAGAGAAAGATATATGCTTTATGTAACCACTGCATTTTGATGCTGCTCTATATATAACACTTAACTCCGCTATTCGTACGAGGATTACACTTTGAACAAGTCCATTAGTGTCTGTCTGCAGACGATTATTGCACTTGTCACTTTCTTGTAAGCTAACGTAAAGCTTACGTTACTACCAAACTGTGTTACAAACATTTTAAGTAAGAACTGGTTTTTTTAGCTTCCTCTGTATCCCCCATAAAGTAGGGTAGGGCAGAGGGTACCCTAGTGTTGAAACACTCCACTCTCCGCTTTCTGCTAAATTAATAAGAATTAACAGAAATACAAAAGTATATAATGAAAATGGGGGCATTTCAATAGAAACTAATTTTGAGGTGACGGGATATTTATTCCGTCTTTGTTGAGTTGTTAGTTCTAATCCTATTCAGGGAATTCAAATACCTATTTCTATATAGATATTTAGTCAGCATATAATCATCTCTTCTTTTTCTTTTGTACAACCAGTCCTACATTAACACATACACAGCCAGCCAGTTTGTCTGTAAAAATTGCTTGATGCAATAAGACCGCCTTTCATACTTTCTATATTTCTATGTTTCTATTTTTTTGTCTTTATCTGTTTCTATTTTTCTGTTTTGTATGTGTCCAATAAAGTATAAATAAAATAATCTTAGTATGGCGTTAGTTAGATAAATTACGTTACGTTACGTAAATAAAGTTACTTTGTAACCTAAACGATTGTAATGAGGCTTTGAATATTGTATAATGTATAAAGTTTCGAAGTTGTTCCGAAGGTGTTCTTTTGATAAAATCAACACGCAACGCTAACTAGTTGCGCTACGTTTTTTTTTCAAACTGAAAATTGTTATCATAAAGTATAACGATTTTTTATTATTATAATCTTAATTATCATATTCACGTTGTGGAAATGTAACCGTGTGAACCCACTGGAGGCAAACATGTATGTAGATGCGTGCTAAGTGACTTCAAACATTGTGGATATACGGATATTTTATGTTTACCTTCGTAGAGGAACCAGTAGTCCTCTCTTCGCCTCCTGCTCAAAGTCAAAATAAACTTTAATATGTGATACTAATGATATAAAACAACTCAACACAGTGTTTATTAGTGTTAAACATTTTATGTAATGGAAATGGTATATGATACGTAAAATTTATTGAGTAAACGATAATTTTAATATTTAGATAGGTGTTATATTTTATTATGAATATCTTGGGCTCTTTCCTTATCTAGTACCACCTTAAATATCCTAATTTCCTTCGAAATACTAAGAAGTGACAGAATTTGACAGCGGCGTGTACGTACATATTATGATTGTATCAGTATTACCTATTATATTACCTATATATTTTAGATTAACTGATAATTTAAACAGTGAAGTAAATATCTCCATAAGAGTTTATTTTTTTAGGAATATCTTATAAAATTAGGCTAAATATAGGCGAAAAAGACTATAAAAACAATGAAATTTCAAATTGTGTCTATCGAGGCTGTTACTTGTAGGCCACTGTATAAAGCTTATTAGTAGGAATCTAGAAATATTATCATTTAGTGATTGATATAATTTAATGCAATTACTTACTATCTCTATCCAAAGACTTTAGAAACCTGATATTGTGTATTTATATGTTTATTAGTTTTTTTGAAAAATTTTACAATTTTTGATTTCTAACAATGTATAACACTTTTTACTCGTATGAATGATTCGTTGTAGATATGAAGTTGAAAATTTAATACGAAAATACGATTCCTATTGTTTTTGTTCATTCCTATATCAGTGTATTACAGTCTGTGTTAGCTTAAGGTTAAATATAAGGTCAAAGTATTACTTTTAGACATTAGATTGTATTGATCGTGTTAATCTAGACGTGTAAGCTCACGACCGATTTTAGTTCATTGCCATCAAGACATTTGTAACTATATATTTTATTTTTATAAATGTATACAAATGTCAAAAAGTCACTAGTTAAGAAAGTAAATTTTAAAATAGCGCTTGTACAAAACGCTTACGTTATTTAAAAGAGCAAGTAAAGCCATAGAGAAAAGAACTACTCATACTAATAAAGAAATAAAATAATTAAAAAATAGTATATATTAAGAAATCTCTGCATCTAGCAGAAATAACGAAAAAAATATTTAATTTTACATCTACCATAAAAAAAATTTCATCAAATAAATGTAGGTTAGTAAAAGATCAAAAAAACATGTTTACTTCAGTTGTAAAACGCCGGGGAGGTAAAAGCTTCGACATAAAACCTTGACCCAGTAAAGTGTCATCGACGAAAATTGTCAAAAGCATTTATTTTTGCCTATTATTGCAAAATATTTTTTTACTGTCAGTTGTACAATGATAATAATTGCTAATAATTAAGTTTGTTGGTTTAGCTAAATGCTGTTTCTCACATATAGCAGAATTGGCCATTTTACGCATAATTTTCGAGACATTGCGTGCGGAACTCAACGCTGCACTTGTCTTTTTACCAGAGCAACGAAATGAAGTTAAATATTCTCGTTTACGGTTAGACCTTGTGCCACAGCGCCTCAGTGCTCTTATGATTAAAAAAGTTAATGACCCAATGATTTAATGACAGTTAAAATTCATCGTAATAATATTTAACTTTTAAAAATTTAAAGTACGCTCGCTGTTCGAGCTTTCGTGTACATAAGTTATGGGTTAATTTTTTTATTATATTTTTCTTACTTTGGTGTAGAATAACATGTAAAAAGATGTTAGGATATCTAAAGTAGGCACTATTAACAATATTTCTATTGATATTATCATCAATAACGACAGTCATAGAATAGTCATAAAAATTTATAATGATCTGATCTCATGTCAAAACCATGATGGGCGAGTTCGTGAATTACAATTAATAGATTTTTAACAAGATGCGGGCTTACAAATGTTAGGCTGTCATGATATTATTTATTTATTGAAAATAAATGTTACACATACATTCATATATTCATATAATTAACGTCATGTAGATTACTTGAAAGGGTCTGACTGTTTAATTAAACCCCGACGTAAAAATGGGGTGTTATATATTTGACGTCGATGTCTGTGTATGTGTCTGTCTGTTTTTGTCTGTCTTTCGGACGAATCGACCGATTTCTTTCCGTTTTTTTTATTCGGAAGCCGGTTTCCTTGTAGTGGTTCTTAGCTAGGTTTGCTTAAACTCCATCTAGCAGTTCAAACAGTATTAACTTTTTTCCAAACTGGTGTCAAGAATTTTTGGCATAAACTTGAATTATTTACGTAGGGCATTTTTCATTTATTAGCTTTGGTGGTGAATACAAATTCTACTGATTCTAGTCATATTTAGTGCAGAATTAAGATATGTACCTATTAAAATATATTTCAACAGAATATAGTATAATACTTTATTTACTAAATTAGAGTTACTGCCTCGTCGTTGATGTCAGTTAGTAGTTGTTGTTATTGTATTGAGATAGATATCGACATCGGACAAACGTTCAACAAAGCTTTGTAATGTATATAATATAATAGCTTTGTTCCGATTTCCATTGTCAGAATAATAGCACTAATTGGAGAGCTTTTGACCCCTATACTTAATTTGGGAGCTTGATCCACTCGTAACTTATATCGGTCATTTGAAAATTCAATTAAGAAACACTGTGGTTGCCGCTTTAATTGTTGTAAGGAATGAATCGTTCTATTACTTTCTTTATATAGTTATATAAGTACGAGAAAGATTTTGAGATCACTTAGTTGATGAACATTTTTGAAAATACTCAGATATATTTAAAAAAAATCAAAACTATTAAAAATATATTATAAAAGTCCTTACAATAAATTGTTATTTAACAGTACCTATTTACCTACTGTTCCGTTTAATTTTCGTGTAACTCTAAATTAGATTGAACTAAATTAGAAGTTGCAAGAAAGTCAAACTTTGAGTTTTCCATGAATGCTAAGTAGTTTTATTATTATATTAAAAACAAATTTTTTGGAAGTGATTCGACATCTAAATATATACGACAATGACGATGTTGTTAAATATATGGTGACAGCGACATAGCTGAAGAATAGTTTCCTCAAGTATGTTAATGGGCGTTTGGTTCATAATTTGCTTTTTGTCAACCTTTCATTTTGGATGTTATTCTTAATAATGTAAGCTAATTTGATTGAATTCGTAAAGTGAATACGGACTGTTCTTGTTTTCATATTTTTTTAGTACATTAACTATTGAAAATAAAGGTTATTTCATATTGTTTGACGACATTGATTCACTTTATAGTCAAAATTTGACCTTTCGTATAAATAACAGAAGACGTCATCGTGGCACAATTGCTGTGGGCTTATATTATTATCATGTATGACTTTACCCGGTTTTATCGTCTTTTCTGTTATATCTGGAATAGAACATAAAGTAAAATGTTTATATTACTTTAAATGGATTCTATTGATTTTTACTAAAATTTTAAATTGATTAAGTATTATATTTAATACACAATATAAACATAAGATATGCATGAGATAGAAAAAAGAACATATAAATGTAATACATACATATACATACATACATATACATACATACACATATATATATATATATATATATATATATATTTATATATATATATATATATATTACAATTTATGTTAGTTTAAAATCAAAGGGGCCAATACGTCTGTCCCGCGTAAGCGGAGTCAATGATCGATGATTCATCTCGTGCGCTTTGATTCCCACCTGGTGATATTTATATACAACTGGTACACACAAATTTAAACTTTAATGACCATTATATAAGAATATTTGAAAAGAAATACACAATATTTTGTAAATTTAATAAAAGGGAGAGGCAAACTTAATGGCAAACAATAATGTAAGAGACAGAATTTGAAACACTCAGTCTGTCACATTTCCTTAAATGAATGACGAAAAATAATAATCTTATTCCGTGACTCCGTGAATATTTCGTGCTTAGAGTAATAAAGTTGATATATTGTCTCTATAAATGTCGAAACAAACTGAAAATTATGTTCAGAACTTAATAAAAACGGTTTGATCGATTGAAAAGCTCGGAAAAGTTTGACTTATGTAGTGTACATAATTGGATTATAAGCGCCCACTAACGTAGCTAACTATAAACTGTTGAAAGTTCTGAACAAGTTGAGTTTCATACGTAAAATATATTTCGTTGGTAAAAATGTACTATGTATATTGTATATGTGAATTAATGTATAGGTATAATGTAATTTTTTTTATTATAAATGTATGGAAAGGCTGTAAAATTGTACAATAGTATTGGATTTTAAATAGTTAAAGTGCAATAATAAGCATATAATCTATTAAATTGTTTAAAGTTCTAGAATACATAATTACTTAATATCATATTGGTAGATACCTTTAAAATGAATTTGGATAATTTAGATTACTATCCGATCACTGACCATCTATAAAATTATGTTCACGATCCTATTAAGATTAGTAGACATTATAATTTTAACCTATAAAATCAAATTTTATGTTCTTTTATTTTGTCCTTGAATAGACAAAATATATCAGTTATTATGTTTACAGCAAACTAATAATTTTACTTGTAATCATCATTACTACCAGCCTTCGTCCACTGATGGGCATAACCCTCTCCAATAGCACGTCACTCAGCTTAATCTTCAGCTCTTCTCTTCTAACCGTTGCCAGCTAATTTCTCCCCTGAGCGGCCTTCAACTGGTGCACAATACTGTATCAATGTCATCCTTGGCCTCCGTATGTTAATTTTTAATATTTATTTGAATGTTAATTGTGAATATTAATTCGATAAATAACTTCTTATTGACTTGTCTTCTATAGCTATATGTTTTGGCATCTACTCAGCGTGACAGTCACAAAGTCCTTGAGTATACGAAACGATTGTGAATTCATTAGTAATCATGGGAGTGCTTTCTGAGATTTAATTTTCCCTGGTATAGTTAAATACAATTTGACTTTGAATTTCATTATCCATCACGTAATATCTAAGATTAGTATAGTGACATATTTCAAAGTTATAATAATACAAGATACAGGAGATGTGTAAAAAAAACGTCATCATAATAACAATAAATACGTGGAAAAGTACTTCAAAGACGTTATTACTAATTTTGTGAGAAAATTTCATCTTTCAAGGGCTATAGACAAAGTTAAAATAAACATGAGACCGTCTGGATGCTGGGCCGTGAAGAGTTTATCTTGGCGTTTTATTTTTTTATATTTTTTCATACTTTTACTTAAATGTAAGTAAGGCAAATGTTTATACTAAAGAAACATAATAAATTTATAAAATGTTCGTGTAGTTTGCTTTAAGTCAATAATTGTATTAATATTTCGGTACGTTTACAATATTATATATATTCTATGTTGATATTATAAAATAACATAGTAATATTTCTTCTAGTTTTCTCTAGAATTTGAGGCATTATATGTATTGAGTTGGAAAACTTAAAGCTGTGTTTTGGTTACCATAGTGGAGAAAATAAAATAAACAAATGCTAAATACGTGGCGTGTATTTTATTAATATAAAAAAAAAAAACATTTAATATGATCTTACGACATATAGATGAAAACACTGTATATGTAATGCTTAGTAATAGAAAAGCGTAAACTAACATTTCAATGCTCCATAGGAGACACCTATTCAAATAAGCTTGACTGAACTAGTCAAGACTGCTTTAGAATACAAATAAAGTAAAAACACCGTTTGACTCCATTTAAAGTGGCATTGTGTTTAATTTAACATATTATTAATATGTTATGTTTCTGTTAGTTGTTAGATTTTTCAACATAACCTGTGTATTAGATATTTGTAAATGCTTTCAATATATATATTGAGAATTAAATTTTCCATACAATCGGTTAATACTGAAGTAATATTGCGATTATCTTCGCATTTTTGTACCATTTCTAATATATTACAATCTAAGCTTCTAATGTCAAGGTTCCTCCACGGTTAAATGTTTTAACGACAATAACAAAAAGCAACATCCCTAATGTTATCGGCGCCTTTGTGAGTCACGGGCTCACCGGCAAAAAACGTTTCCTACGAGGAATGTGAGTTCTTTCACGCTCGGGACGCAATCGCTTTGACGATTTAGAGATATTGTGTGGCATTTTTGCCTTTTTACTCCAAATTTAATAAGATATATTTTTATATGTGGAATTTCGGGGAACGTGCTGCTACTAATCGCAATTTTGGTCGCTATTTGTATTGATATAAATTACGAAAAATAGCTGTATAAACAATAAAATTTGTAACATAGTAACATATCACTTAGATTTTCTTTTCAATTTACTATTTTCTTCACGAAAAATTGACTATGAATATGGATATGGATGAGAATGTATGTCTGTGGATGTCGTAGACAAATCGTAGTTATTGACGATTTCACCTAATCCTTGGCCCTATCGTTGAATAGTCAACCTTATTTCATCAAATCGTAAAATAGTTTACCTTCTGTACTGATAGAGTACCTTCTGTACCGATAGCACGTTTTTACTCAATTGCGTGACGCGAAGTGAAGGAGGGTAATGTGTTTATTAGTATGCATTCTATGTATGGATATTTGTGTCTATATGGCGTTGTAGTAACCAAACGGGTTGATATTTTTTCATTTTAAGTTAAGAGGAGAGGACCGTTGTGGCGCAGAGGCACAACATCTGCCTGTAAACCGGACGGTGTGTGGATTCAATTCGCAATCGGGGAGAATGAATAATTTTAATTTTCGTCACACTGGCAAAATACCTTGTTGCAACATACAACATACCTGGCAAAATACCTTGTTGCTCGGCGTTGAACTCAGTCACTCAACACGCGGGAAGGGGACGGAGTGTCTTAACACTAGGTTCCCTCAATCTAGGGTTCCTTCTGCCTATCCTATATATATATTGATTATTTGACTGCAGACTGCCAAAGCAGAGATCAGAGATCTAATCTCCACGATATTAACTCCCTTGGTGAAATAATAAGATTGTGAAAAATTAATAAATAAAAAAGTATTAATTTGATTACAATTCTTTTTTTAAATTACCTAGTTTATACTAAAAACTCGTATGATAAGATTGTCACATATATCAATATTTATTTAACATTTTATGGGCTTCTTTTTACGATATGACCAAACGTTAACGGCAAAATATGATCATCAATTTTACTTTCAATTACGTGTTCTTTTAATTTTGAATAAAATGTTATAAATGTAATTATTACTATTTTTCACAATTTTTTTTAATTAATTTGTACCTCAAAGACATTATTACTTAGCTACTTTGAAATGCTGACATTATTGTGCTTAGAAAAGCTACCACAAGCCATTAATAACCATCAAAAATAATTAAAATAATTTTAATAAAATAAAAATAATTTTCAACATACGACTTATAACAACACATACAAATATATCGTCACACAAACATTTCACTGTACCATAATCTTATCGAATACATATCATTTGTATCTAATTGGTATACGCACCCGTATTCTAATCTAACTTTGTTTACATTATCATATTTCAAATAGGTTAATACTTTTACAGACACGATTAAATCCATGTGTTGTTTGGACGTCTCGTAAATATTTTCAAGATTCACGCTCGCGAATAAAATATCTAATAATATTCTTTGAGTATATTAATATAAGAAAATGGTTACAGTGCAAAAAAAAATTCGTTCACGATAAATCGTCGATAGTAAATAAATCACATTGACATTAACTATATTGAAAAAAAAGGGCGCGAAATTACAACAAAGTACTCTTTTTTAAATCGCAATATGCCGTCAGCACTAGAAATTGGCCCATTCAGCCAACCGGAGTGGAGTGATTCAAGCGACTCCTCTGAAAATCCGACACCTTTGCCTCAGCTAGGATATTTTGTACCACTAAGGTCCAGGTGTCGCTGCGACCGATCGACGCGCCATGTGTGTAGGAGAAGCAAAAGGTAATTTACATAGATATTTGACTGTATTGACTATATAATTTTAATTTATTTAATTTTATTTATTTAATTGGTCTCATTAAAAAGTAAAACAAGATCTCTACAAAAGTATGTGTAAACTAGAATTAAAAACATTTCATTATATATTTGCGTATATGAAATATACACATTTCAATCAGCCATTTCTAACAAAGTATTTAACCAATTAAATCAGCTTTGCCAAAACTCCGCGTACATTCAACCATGAAGAAGTTTAATATAGGTTGTTATAAGATACTATGTACTTGTATATCTATTCAATATAAAACAAAGTCGCTCGTCAGCGATATGCCTTATAAGCCTGTATGTTATAAATTCCGCAACGGATTTAAATGTGATTTTCACTTGTAAACTACAAAGTGATTCAGGAGAAAAGTTTATTATGTCTCACGCATATTACAGATTAGTCAAAGTACGCTAGTTTTATAATATCTAAAATACATATTATAAAAATTCAAATATGAATCAATACAAACAATAATTATGTTTAAGTCACTATGGGTATCAGATATTTTAAAATATTACAATCCAATGAATTTATTAGCTCTATTTTTATAAAACACTGCGTTTAGTTACGCTCTGAAAGGAAATAAAAATCCCATATTAATATTTTCTATACATTTTTTCCAACAGAGAATCTCCCCGGTCCCGTCGGTCTGTGTCGCAATGTTCGTGCAACAGCGTGTCGAGGCGCTCCTCGGCGGCCGCGTCCCCCATGCCGCTGCCCACTCTAAACAACACCATGGAGATGTACGTCGAACCGGTTGTGGAAGATGTAAGTCATTTCATAATTATATCAAGATTAGGATATATAGGTTTATCTTTGTAAAACCTTCTATACCTAAATATATTTTGAATTTAAGCTGAACCTATTTGACTAGAAGTTAATTATATATAACTTGTGTGAAATCTAATGCTCAATAATTCTGATTTTATCATCTAATATACAATATTTATATGTTATAATATAGTATTTTACACCTAATTCTATAATAGAAAGTTATATATTAAAAACAATGATTTTTACATGTATATTTATCAGTGCATTTTTTAGAAGTGCCAATTTATACACAAGGTATAATAAATCTGGCTAGTTGGATTCGCTTTAAAAAAATTAGGCGTTGATTCTTCAATATAAAAAGTATTTTTTGTTACATCGTAACAATCAAATTGAGGCTGTCGTGGAGCAGTGGCTAACTTCTGATATAAACGCGATCGTTATGGATTCGACCTCTGCTCCGAGGAACTAATTAGTTTCATTTCTCCTCTCTGGTACAAAAATTGTGGTTTCGTTGAGTTTTTCGAAATCATTGAGTTTCGCTACTCTACACGCATTTTCTAAATATGTAACATTTTAAAAACGTTACTTTGCCTACCCTGTTATAGAGCGGGATGCAGCTCGAAGTAGATAAAAACCTTAGAAACCTGAACCAAATGAAGCAATGAAAGAAAATCTGCAAAATTTATTAAAATATTATTAAGTAATGTTACATTTTGTAAAGATGGCTATTTATGATTCACATCGGTAACCTGAAAAATTAAATATGGTTAAAATTTACAGTATTCGTGAACTTATGATTGATTGAAAAGAGAAAAATTTGAATCGTTTAAAACCTTAAATTTTTTCATAATTTAAAAAAAAAACCTGGTAACAAAACTTGTGTTGCCATCGTCTTAAACAATAAATTATTGTCGTGTTTAACAACCACATACGAGGCACATGCACAATTAATTAACTTCTATTATTACTTAAATTAAATTAATTTAATTGAAAATGAAAATATAGTATGGATCATGTTTTTCATAACACGTTCCAGCTAATCTGACCTTCCATCTTAAGAAATACTTACTAAAACATAATCTTATTGTTATCATACATCAAACTGCTCGTGTCTGTATTTCTGGAGGACTTTTCTCATTGATTTCGCGATTTGTTCCGGTCTGCTATAGAAAAATTTATGCTGACTGCTCCCTTCCTCGTTGTAAATATCATGGTCGACCGAACCTTTCGGCGAAATGAAGAGTATTCTGCCAACGACCATTGATTAGATTATTTATTTGGATGAACAAACATATAACAAGCTAATCGATTTTGACTTCGCTGTCAAAGTTCGTTGACCAAAGTTAAAGATGTCTACGTACATACGTATTCTATTATTTTCATTATATATAATAGAGCATTTTTGTAAGTTCAATACGTAAAAAGTGTAGGAGACCGACAGTAGATTAATCAATTTTGTATTGAAATTAAAAAGAGATGTTAAAATGATTTAAAAATCTTATTGTAACTGAATAACAAAGTCCTCGTACATTGTCTCAACTAAATGTTAATTTGGAACTCTATTATTATTAGAAGTTTGAGAAGAAACTCTATTCTAAGTTAAACTTACATTTTATTCCTTTGGAGTTTAAATTGTTTTAAGCTTTACTTATAAAATAATATTTATATTTCGAGGCTATCGTGGTTCAGTCATAATATAAGCGCGATGCTTGTGGGTTCGATTCCCCCTATGAGAAGAATTATTTTAATATGTTCGCTCTCGCATGACAAAGCACGGCGTTAAGTCCTGCCACTCAACATTTCGCATTGTCTCGAAATTGGGCGGATAGCGGAGAACGAAGTGTCATTAAGTCCGTTATTTAGTTCATTAAGTCCGACGAATTGAAGGTAATTTCGTAACAGTAAAACACAAAGAAGAAAAGGACTTTTGTGCTCAAGCAAGTATACTAATTTAGCTTATTAGACTCTCACTTCGAGCTTTGTTACGCAATAGCGTAATTACCACTTTCGCAAACCAGTAGCACTGTCTACCTATCAGGTACTATTATTATGTCGGATTTTAAAGATTCACTTTAAAAGGGTTGAGAATCGTGTAATTAAGCTTTCAAATTGACTGCTGTAAGATTTTATAGCATCATAAATGAAATACACCTTCAATCAGTTACTCTTTTTGTATATAAAATAAATAAGGAAACAGAGATGTAATAGATATAGAAATGTAATAGATATGTACATGCTATATATTCACTATAAAAAATAATTTGTCATGTATTCATGGTGAGGTGGGTTCACCAACACTCACACCTCTACACAATTTGGCAAAATAATACAAATATATTGTTATGTCATTAACGACTGAGGAGAGCCTGCTTTGATAACCATAATTCCTAAGATTCTAACACTATATACTATATATACTAAATGAAACAATTGTAGGTTTCAATTTTATTCTATATGATATTAGATACTTACCGAGGAATGTAAGTTCCATCTGGTGAATAATTATTATTTTTGGGCTCTTCTTCGTCCACAAGATTGACCATTACGAAATGCTTACTAAGTGATTGTATTTCTGCCGAATTCGCAAATTTAGGTTTCAAGTTCTTACATGCTGAGCACCAGGACTTGTGTATAATTACCATTACTGGTTTTTGATGATGGGTCGCAATCTTTAAGCCAGAGTCAAGGGAACCCGCCCAAACGTAATTATTGCCAAATCCATTATCCTTGCCATCTAAACCTGAACAATGCACTTTGCTGAAAACCAGCGCGAAAAAAGTTTTTGCAAATTTTCCCGCCGCCATGTCATATTATGGATGGATAAATAAATTGTAACAAATGAATTTAAGTCAACTGATATAGTTTATGCCGCATTTTAGATGAATTTTTTATACCTCCTAAAGTTCAGCCATCTTGAAAATATTTACTAAGTAACTTGACAATGAACTGACATGCTTTTATTGTTTTAAATTTTATTATTTTGATATAAACCTCATTGACTGAGATTAACTTGTTTCTACTGTGCAGCAACGCCATCTGTTTCAGCTTTCTAAAGTTGCGTGAACGAGAATGTGATTGCTATATGAAGTTTAAATGATAGAACACAGATGGCGGTACACGCGTTATTTTCAACTAAAAGTGAAAACTTTAAAACACTATTTGATTTTTAAATATTAAAACTCGAAGTAAATTAATAATTTTGCACGTATATTTTTATACTAATACTATTAATAACGAATTAAATGTAACCAAGTTTTAAGCTGTTCAAATTATCCATTTGGGTTAGTTAGATGGGTTGTTACGTTCCTAATTTCCGAAAGGGTTGCTTACATTTTTTTTTATTTGAAAAACACATTGGCATGTCTGATACCTATAGCATTACTATGGGGTGTAAGACAATGGACACTTTGGTTGCATACAACAACCGCTTAATGCATTGATGACAACTTTTCAAACTTAGTCATGTGTATCGGCGCATGCCAATGCGTGTTCGTTTTTCTCTAATTTATAAATTGTTACACATGTGGCTTTATTCATATTAACTACGAATAAAAAATAAAAATTGTTGTGATATATTAAAAATATATTAGCAAAAAGCGATATAAAGTAAAAATAAGAAACGTATTATCTATTACGCACAAATAAATCACAAATGCAATAGAATATTTACAATGTTAGTAAGTGAAAGATAGCTATATGTTTTCATTAGTTAAATAACAATAGTTTTTAAAATAATTTCTTTTTTAATCAATTCTAGTCCTCGAACAAACTAACATATACATTTCTTTCGCTATAGTGATGTTACGCTTCACGTACCCTATTGGAAAAAGCAGATAAACTATGATAATTATATGTAATGTGTACAGGACCATCTGCAATCAAACGCTTTTGAAATCGTGAACAATGTGCTCGTGTGCCAGTTTCGGCAAGGAGATGCTATAGGAATATTTAAAAAAAATACCTTATAGCAATCTCGCTACAAAAAAAAACAAACACTCAAGTGGCTTATTTTTTTAATAAAATAAGTTCTACTTAATTAAACGCGATAATTATTTTGACACTTGGATTTTTTTTATTATTGTGATTGTGGCGTTGTCTGTAAGGTGCAATGATTAATTTGTATGGAGGTAATCGTAATAGAAACATCTATGGGACTGTGCGGTCCATGGTGCCTCGGACAACGCCCATAGCGAATGTTGAGGACGTGATGTTCACGCCACCATACTTTTATCATTTACCGCCCCTGCCTCAGCCGTTGAATACTTTCCCTGGAAGAAAGAGGCGTAAACGGGTAAGAATATTTATTGATAAAATATATCAGTACATATTGTAGATATTGAGAAATTTATTTAAGCTTAATTTTTATATTTAAAATCTTATACAAGAGTAATTCATAAGATTTGTATTTTCAAGTTTCCCTCTAATATTATCAAAAAATTACATTGAAAAGTGAAGGATTGTATGCAAAAAAATAAAATGGCAATCGTAAAAAGGTAACTTACTGCATACTTAACATAATTATTTACCCGAGTTGTCTACGCGTTTCACCCGATATCTCTCTATGAATAAAGACATCAGAGTGTAAGACACGTAAAACGACGTAGAAAACACGATCAAGTCGAATAATAATTTCTTTCCATTCATTATTAAAAGAAATTGTTTATTATATTTTAAAAGTCGTATCGAAAATTCATTTTAAGTGACAATTATCTTTATCTTTTTTTATATTTTTTATTTTGACAGTTATTGCCAGTGGTTGGATTTAAATATTTCAATTATGTATATTTTTTTCGAAATAGATATAATTTTTCCCATTATAAGTTTTATTTATATTTTAGATCATTACTTATCGTACTAGTCTGAAGCTTTAAGCAAATGGTTTTTTGAGACAATTTAAAACTGTTACACACATGAAAAATAAAAAATATAGTTATATTCATAATTTTCAGGGCAAATCGCAATACATTTAACGGATAAGGTAATTGTGATATAATTATTATAAAACGGAAAATTAGTTGAAAGAAAATTTCTGTTTGACTTCAAGGTAGCCTGTACAGTATGTTGCTCAATGATTTAATGTACTGTAAAAAGCGTATGTCGTTGGAACACGCTGAGTATACTTGTAAGTGGAGTAACACCTTGTCAAGTATCATCTTAATTTGTTGTGTTCTGTTGGTGGATCATCATAAATAAATAAAAATAATAAAATATTTTTTTGTTTACGTTTACCTTATGAAAGGCTGGCTAGATTTTGATCATCGCGCACTTTTTTTTTCTTTGTTTTACGCTACGCTATAGAAACAAGTCTCGAAAGAAAAGTTGTAACAAAAAATTCATTAAATACTCTAAGATGTGGCCAAGCTGAAAGTGTTTTATGCAAATTGCATACTTCATAGACGACCTACATAGTAGTATCATTACCTTATTACCACAAGATATCATTTTGTTTTTGAACTTCCAAGTTATGAATGTTATTTACAAATAGATATATTCAAAATTATATTTGTTATAGTCCGATAGTTGAAAAATAAAGGAATCTACATTAAATTACTCGTAAATTTTATTATAAATCATAATTAATCTAAAAAAAAAAGCTATAATTACCAAAAAAATCCACACTTTATAACTTGCACTCGACTAAAACATACATTTTAAATAATAATAAATGAATAATTTACAATCAATTTCACATTTTTGTTTAGTCGTACAGCACGTCTATGGCTCTTCGTTTGTGGTGGTAACGTCTCACGCCGAACACGATCATCTTTATTATTATAAATCCAAATATTCGTATTTTTTTTCTACTAAATACGTTTTTCTTTTACCAAGTAATGATAAACAGCAATAGTCGTCACGGATACAACAACAGCTTTAATTATTTGCTCCATTCTCGTAAAATATTTAAACAAAATTTTAATTTTAATATCGCGATTAAATTCAATCTAGTTGGTTAAGTATTTAGGCATTTTTTCTTTTTTACTGATAAGCAAGGTGGCCCTGGCCATACTGGCATATATGAGAAAAAAAGTTCTAATGGATAGAAATGATTAATAAATATGCAGGTGAAATTTTTAAATTAATTATTTGAATTATTTTATTAGTTTATTTAATATTCTATTACATGTGTCTCCTGGAGCGGATTGCAGATTTATGAAGCAATAAGAATAGATTATTTAGAATGTTAAATATATTATATATTTTTATAAAATACACAATCTCAGTTTGTGTAGCATTTTTACGTTATGGTTTACATGGTTCCAGCTTATCTGGCTTCTTACACGTACTTTTTTTAGGAGGTTCCTTAGGGACTTCTGGTTTAATAATTGTTGTTACATTTCTTTTCGGATTAAAACGTCCAAAGGCATATAATACCGCGACCGCTGACCCTACAGCTGCTGCGACCACTTGTAAAAATTCATTTTTAGTCCTTTCTCTAAGATTTCCCGGTACTGAATGTCGATCTTTGGCAATGGCAAGAAAGTCTTTTAGCGGAGTCAAATGCCATAAATGTGTTGGCTTGTTACCTCTAGGTCTCATCAACATTTTAGCTAATAATTTTGAATTCAAAATATTCATAGCAAATAATCTGAAATATATATTATCATTATAAATAAATATAATGATTTAATATGTATAAGCTTATGAAAATTCCACGTTACAAAAAATTTGACGCTATCAAAAAGTACACTTAAATAAATTAAGTCTATTAATTAAATTAAAGTAAATTAATTTAAAATAGTACCATTGTAAGAAATTTAGAGAGATCCTTTAAATTTTGTCCAAAATAAACGATTCACAAATAATTTTTGCTGTGGTAAAAGTTACTGACAATTCATGTCATTTTATAGACTTATTGACAATTAGTTATTTAACATAAAAGCGATTTATTTAAACAAAATATGTCCTATTTATTATAAACTTTATTATAATTTTTTAAATTTATTACAATCTTTTATTTGTATTATTTGTTAAAAAACATACTTTTTTTATTGCCAAAGATTTGCCTTAATAATATGAAAAAATATGTTTAATAATAATACAAATTTAGAATTTGTTAAAAATATAAGAGTTCACTTGTCCCAGATAACCAAAAATAATAGTCTTTGACTTATAGTCGAGGGTACACAAGAAGCATGGTTGTGTAAGAACTTTCACTTGCATTTTCAACTAATGCAGTAGCCAGTCTACCAATAAATTAACCATGGAAATTTAATTAATAATATATTGGAAACTTATTATTTGCGAAGCTATTAATATGAATTAATCAACAATCATTATGCAACAATGATTTTATAAAAACTGCTAAAATAGAAAAAAAAACTATACTGGGAACCGTTTTGCCATTAATTGTAATTTGAACTGGAGGATTTTTTATCTCAAAAAATTCATTAAAATATTGTTACTATTTCGGCCTATTTAGTGAAGGTACTTATATCAGTATATGTACATATAGTATGAAAAATCGTAAAACAAATTACATGGAGTTCAGGTAAGAAACCTTGTACTTTTGGAAGAGTGTATATTCTGAGCTAGACGAATAATTTTTAAATTGAAAATAAACCTCATAACTACTTGAACACTATTCTTATTTAGGACCTTAATCAAATGTTTTAAAGCTTAAAATTAAAACTAGTTTTATTTTTTAGTGAAGCATTAGTCCCGTGAAGGATCGTGCCTTTGCGGCCTTCACCAGAGATGCACTGAACCGGTTCAGCCTATCGATAGGGTCAATAATTTCTTTTTGATTTAAATTGTCGATAAAATATTTTAAATAATAATAGTCAATAATAAAATGAAGTCAGAACTTATTAAATCAGTTAAAGTTTATCTCTATAAGTAAGGTTAAAGTATATTTTGTATTTAAGAATGGAAGCGAATCGGCTCTAGAGTCGTCAGATAGTAAAAAGTGGCCTGTCTAGTGACGAGTGCGCAGAGCTATTATGTTTTTCAACTACAACTTTCAAGCTCCGAGCCTCCGAGTCCGTGCCTTGTAGTGGGAGCAAAACCTGTAGATACTGTTCGCCTACTTCGAGCCAGAGTACCTGCTCTTGCGTCGTCCCTTTCCCTCTCGTCGCGAACGCGTACCTCCACACCTTCCATCTCAACGCACAACTCTGGTATGCAAAGATTGATAGCGTATATGACCATTTGGTTTTGAAAGTCCCGAGAAATCACGCACGGTTAACTTTTCGCCGCCTGGCGTCCTTAGTTAGGATCGGACGGACGTGCTGGTGTAAAACACAGCCTCAACTTTTGGACTTTACACAATGATTCAACTTACGTTCATTAAATGCAATCAACAAATAGTTTTTTTTTATAATATCGTAAGCTTTTACGTTTCTTGGCTGTGCTAGTGCTAGTAGTGGTTCGGTTTAATTACTTAAGTTAAAAAAAATTGTAGTTTTAAGTAGTTTTAAACTGAAATGTGTAGTGATATCGGCCAGTGAGAGAATAATGATACAGAGATGGATCCAATGACAGACAACGGATTAGTAAACAATTTGAACCATGTCCGGAGTGAGTCTCAGGTAAGTCGTAGGTATCGATGGAGCAAAACACGTTTGCCGTGCATACCTGCCTATGAATAAGTGCAATGACTCCCCAATTATTTGTTTGTTTTCACGGTTAAATTGTGCGCCTATATTTGTTTTACCTTGAAAGGTCAGGGTTGATTTTTAACGAAAAGCTTTTTCAATTTCTAATTCTATTATCCGAGGTCAGAAGTGTTTTACTTATGTCCTATAAAAACTTTTAAATGTTGAACGACAATTTAAATATATATATTTAATCATTTTCTTACTTAATATACCTAATTTATAAAACTTTTTAGGTATAGGTACATATGATGAGGACATTCTTTATAAGATTGACTTTAATCATATTATTTACTACAATAAGTATTGATAAATGAAAAATAAACAATAATAATCCAATACAACCTAATATCGAAAACATTAGATTTAGACATATATGTACATATTTATAAAAACAGCACTACATACACTTACATCCTTAACACGCATCCATGACTCCAAATTCTATTATATTCTATGATAATGGCTATTTACAAAATTCATCTATGGCACATCGTTCCCACATTATACAATATTTGTAATTATATGACGATAGTCACTTGTTATTATTGTAACAGTACGCATTTAATGTCAGATAGTGTTGTATACTTTAGAATTTAGATTGAACTTGCATTCAAATTACACACATGCAAATGCGATTGGAAATGGAATACGATTAGATTTTTAATATCGTATTTATTATGCTATGATAATATACTAAAAAATATGATTAAATTGTTAATACTTGTTCTCAAGCTGGTTTGATGATTAATGTGATCTATTTTTTTTAATTTTTTTAATCCCTCGACTCGATCTTTAAAAGGAACAGAACTCCCCTTTGTTTTTATTTAAAATATTACTACGGTAAAATATATATATCTATTATTTTTGTACTGGGATCATCACAAAACCAAAAATATAAAATTAGAATAACTTATATTACATACCAAAATAAGAAAATCTATTTGAATAATTCACCTTTTTTAAATAAATTAAAAATATTATGTAAGTGGATGTTATCAACAAATATCGCTACATTTGAATATTTATATGAAAATCATCCTTAAAATAAAATTAACATAAAATCACTTTCGATTCTTTAATCTAACGACACAAAAATTTATCAGAGGACAGTATTGAAGCAACACTACTATATTTTTATGTATTAAGTTTTTATACCATACATTTTTTTTAAATCTATATGAAACCTCCATTTTCATAGGTCATTATTAATAGTATATACTATCTATATTTAAAAATGACCAAACATATAGACAAAACACTAACACAATAAAGAGCCGTATAATCAAATGGATCATCGAGTTGAAAAAGATTCCATTTTTTGTTGGGATTGTTCAAAATCGAAGGCACATGTCAGATGACGTCATTGCTCCCGCCACAACCAGTTTCGCGCCAATTCGCAGCTGTCGACGGCAAAGCGGTTGGGCTGCAAATAATTTACCCTTTTTATTTTGTTTTTCTTCGTCGGCCTCGAGTGCCTTTAGCCTCCGAGATACACCGTTAACTCTTCTAATTATGGACTTTGGTTTTTATAACATTAATATAGTCTTTAGTACCTGGAAGATATCACGTTTAGTTTGTCCAGACTTATCACGTTTTATATCGTGTTTGCAAGTGACTGAGTCATCGGCGTTCCCACGTTAAAAAATATCCGACGCGCTCATAAATTCGGATTTGAAGTACATTTAATCCGTAAAGTGATTCAATTAACTAGTTGATCCGTATGATTTTAATATTCGATGTCAATATTGATTCAAAAAGTACTGTGACTATCGTTAAAAAATTACGAAATTGAACATAAAATATTGAATTCTAATATAGTAATCTAATATTTAGTGCTGAATAAAATAAGTTAACGTTTTAACACTTAAATATTGACTATTTGTATGATATTTGCCTACAGAAAAGTTTTATCAATTACATATATTATTGTTAAATGTGCAAATCATATTGGAAACAATCTAGACGTGACCAGTGACCAGACCGCAGTGCGCATTACAATTAGTACACCTTTCCTAGAATATGTAAAGGACTCGAAGCATTTATTTTAAACACTTTTACAATTTTTGTCAAAAACGCGGAAATGTATTCATTATATTAATATATTTTACCTCATTATTAAAAATATTAAAAATATTATATTAAAAACTGAGTGTGTTAAATTGTAATCACTTGTTCTCTACAAAAATATATTGCGTCTGTGATATAATCTAAAACAACAGGTATTTATTTATGATCAGAATATTCAAAGAAGATAAAGCGACACATCGTGAATAGAATTCGTTATAAATCGCTGATATAGGCCACCACTGCTCCTAGACTTCCTGCTGCTAATAGCGAGAATAACTACGATTGCACACTTGCCACTTCACTCATAACTTGCAGGTATTTAAATAGCTGTTAATGTTC
The DNA here is from genome assembly GCA_037127375.1 of Dione juno. Lineage (NCBI taxonomy): Eukaryota > Metazoa > Arthropoda > Insecta > Lepidoptera > Nymphalidae > Dione > Dione juno. Next base: position 4,339,328 of record JAXRJS010000071.1, read on the forward strand.
TAGATTACTCTATATAATTAGAGTGGTTGGGACATGATTGAATGAATGCAGTGGTTATGGCCTTCTTTGAACAAAAAATATACTAAAGATGTTTGGTACTAGATATTAAATGTCAAAGTCTGTTATAATTAATCGTAAAAAATACCGAAAAAATGAACGAACTTTTAAGTTAACTGTATCAATGATAATTAATTTATTTTTTTTTGGCTATACTCATTTAAGTTCAAGTTAAGTTACATAAAACATTGGTAAATAAAACGATTTTGTTTATGTACAAACGATTAACATTTATGTATAGTAATTAAAATGAAATAATAAATAATACTCGATTATGTAAATATTGTAGCGATAATTAAAGTGATACTTCTTACAAAGCGGTGAAATTCTAGTCATTAAATAAACAAGTTCGGACAGCTTTCATTGGATGAAAGTTCTCAAGAGGCCAAGTTGACGGCTGGCATATATCACGTTAGTTGGCAGGTTCATCAGGTAACACGAATACGCGATGATGACTACAGGTAGATATGAGTATGCCGATAGTATATAAGGAATCTATAACTTATTTCATATCTTTGTATATACCTATCTAAAATGTGTAGAACATTATGAAAGACATTCAATACTATTTAATTCCAATTATATTTTCATCTATTATATGACGTAATAAACCATCGTTATAGTAATATACATCAAGAAATAAAAGATACATAAATAGACGTATTCTGCTTTGTTCATAATAACCCCCATTTAAAGAATCAAATACTTAAGTCTCGTTTAGGCTGCAATTTAGGTTCACTAAGCTTTATTTTCATACCTGTGTATATTTATAAATACCCCCGTTGCGGTTGAGTACAATGAGGCAGTTATAACGTGCTTATTACACAGAATTATATTAAAAAATACTTTAATTTTTACTAATTTCATCGATATAACATATGCATGTAAATTAAAACTTCAAATTTATCGTATTATTATTAACAGTAATTTTCTCGAGAAGACACTGTACAGCTTTCTTAACAACCGGTATTATAGTTGAAGGAAATTGGAAATTTAACACCTTATAAGCACCAACGATGCGTAAATAATTAACTTGACGTTTATATTAAATGAACATGTCTGATAAATTTAAGAATTTAGCTAAATAGAGATAAAGCCGTTGTTATTGTAACAAAACAATAGATTATACAAAAGTTATGTTCTTCTTTTTTTATAAATAAAAAAGTGGCCGAATTCAGAGCATATAAAACAACAGACAATGCAATAACAATATATTTGTTATTCTCTGGTTGGGCTTCCCATGGCAACATTCCCAGGACAGTAACTAAGACTTTTAAACACAAAATCTTGGAGCTTAGATAAACTTGATATGAAATAAAAATGAATTAGACAAAATATTTGTTAACAAAGTTGTCAGCATACAAAATGCTTAACGACAATAAAACGTGATTTTGTGATAAATTATTTCATAATATGCCCTTCACCGGTAAACATCAATCTAATGGGGTTGTATGACAGCAAACGAGTGGAAAGCTGTGCATATTAATCTTTGCATAATATGATTGCACCCGATTCGACTTTTACTTTCTGCCAGACCGGTCAGCTCAGTTAAGTTGGTTAATGGTTCAGTTGGAATCGTCTGAAAATGAATTGTAGGATCTTCTTTATATGTATTTGCATATTGAATATATTTATATCCTTTAAATATTTTAATGCCTTTGTACTTTCTTTGTTTCTTTTTTTGCGATTTAGTCCTCTTAGAGATATTCTTTATAGCTGCACTTTGACTAGATAAAGATATACATATATTTGACTAGATAAGAGATAAAGATATACAAAGGTAGTGTAAAGACGTCCCCGTCTTGTGTGGCCATGGAAGAGAATTGAAAATAATTCATTCCCAAAAAATTGGGATCGAACCCGTAACTGCAGCATGTACAGTCACACAAAACAAAACAATTTTTTTTTGTATCAGATTTATTCAAACTTGCAATAATCGCTTTAAGTTCATAGTAGTGCATATTATAGCATTTTTTTTTCGTTTTTAATATCATATAAAAATGACGCGAATAATTAAATATTAAAGAAAAACCATTAAAATTTCAAAGAATTTAAAGGACACGTAATTCAAAAGAATATTTAAATTTTTCTACATTTTACCTATTGAGATGCTGTTTAACCTAAATTGGCCCCGTAACGAATTATATTTCTATACCTATTGAATAGATTTCCATATCATTATAAATTCAGTCGTCAATGGTCATTGTTAATAAATATGTGGGCGTATCCAGCAGTACCGATTTGGTATTTCTCGCCAGATATTACAATATCATATGACTGTATTGTAGCTAATTAGATATCATGTATAGAATATTATTTACTATTTACTTTCTATTTTGACAAGCTATATAAAATTAACTACAGGAAAATAATTTAATTTATTTAATTTTACAAACATGTGTCAATATTAATTTTAAAATGCCTGCAATGGTGGTATATCGTATTATTTCAATAGTATTGGCTAAAATAATAAAAATCAACGCTAATAATTTTGTTTTTTCATATTTTACATCATAGAAATTTTAAGGAGGAGATTGTACTACTCGTTGAATAAATTTTATTTGATTAGTCAGTTGGTAATTTTTTAAACTATATAACTATAAGATTAATAACTATAAGAACTATAAGATTAATAACTATAAGAACTATAAGATTCATATTAAATTCATATTGGCTTTTAAAATTTTGTGTTAATAGTAAATCCGTGTAGTAAATATCCTTTCAACAGCGAAAATAATATTACGATAACGTGAAACGAAACGCAATACCTTTGTACAGTCAACCAATAGAAAGCGGCATTGCATCGTCACACGCACGAACTTCAGGCAAATCTTTGTGACTTTATTTATAATCTGTACTTATAATGTGCCGGTGACGGGTGACGTCCATTTTGACAAGAATCACACATGAACATGTGTATTATTTGAGTGAAGATTTACTTATATTTTATATAAAATGGCCATGTTAGCAGGTCCTCGTCGTAAACAAAAAGTAATTAACTTACGGGCAAAAAATAATGATTGGAGTAATGACGTAAATAAATTCGGACAACGGATGTTAGAAAAGATGGGATGGAGTGCAGGAAAGGGGTTAGGTTTGAAAGAAAATGGTATTGTTGAGCATGTCGTAGCAAAATATAAAAACGATGATAAAGGACTTGGGTTTGAAGACAAAAACGACCAGTGGACAAAACATGAAGATGATTTTAATACTTTACTTGCAAATCTATCTAATGGTAAGTTATTTATTAGTATATCTTCTTCAGATATGTTTACCTTTTTAAGAATTTCTGTTATTGCCCTTTTATTTCATGAATTTTTTGTTCCTTATCTTTTAAAGGTAGTAATATAATAATAAATAAAAATATATTGATAAATATTCATTAATGATTGTTATTTTTAGGGGATGACAATAAAGAATCCTTACATAGTGGTGTTTCTTTAGAAGTTAAATCGAAAAAAAGTAAAGCTCGCATACATTATCATAAATTCACTCGAGGCAAAGACATCTCTCGGTATAGTGAAAAAGACTTGGCCAATATTTTTGGGAAAAAAAGCTTCAAGGAAGCTGAAAAAGAAGAGCTAATCAAAGAAGATCTTAAAGCATCAGAACAATTTTTTACAGAAAAAGGTAACATGGACGATTATTTTAAAAATAAAATGGCTGCCTTAAAATCAAAAGGCAAATTACTCAATGTAGTAAATAAAGAACCTGAAGATGAAGATTTATCTGATTTTGCTTTTAAAGGATTCACAAGTACCGAAGATAACATTGTTAACAACTACAATACAAATAGCTCTGACTACACTCCTTTTTCATTTTATAATACAAATGAAAGTAAACAAAATTTAGTTGAAAAACCTCCAATGATTGTTCACACAGAAAATATAATTAATAATAAGAAAAAGAAAAAATCACCAAAGGTGAATATTCAAGAAGAGGTAAATGATACACTTCAGCCTTTATCTGATGATATAGAAAATAGTGAGGTATGTGTTGAAAAGAAAAAATCAAAAAAGGATAAACATAAGTTACAAGAAGAGGAGCAAATTGATGAACCTCCTAAGCTGAAGAAAAAAAAGAAAGACAAAAAAATTCAAAACAAAATTGAAGAGGTGGTACAGGAAGAAACACAATCCCTGAATGAAGATTATATCCCAAAAAAAAAAAAAAAAACGAAAAAATAAAGACAAAAATCTATAAAACACTTGTTTAAATTTTTTATGCCTATAATTTTTATTGTTTGTAAAACAAATATTACTTCTTTATGAAAGGACTTATAATTTAAACAAAAAAACTAAATAACTTGGGCAAGAATTTGCATACTATTTATGAAGTTTTACCATTACTTTGAGATTTATACCATATATAAATTTTTTATCTAACAGTATGTCCATATAATGTATTAATTTTGCTATCTTCAATATATTTTAGTAAAATTATTATTGATAAATATTGATTTCCTTGTATTTTTTAATTAATAAATATATTTTCCAAGTTGCTTCTATAGAACGTAACAAAATATAACGAAGTGAGTATCCGAGTCGCTTGATAACTTGGCGGCGGCCATTTTCTCGTTGCTATTGCGCAGTTGGTATTATGTGCGTAGTGACGATGAATTCAACGTGCTTAAATTATCGAAGAAATATCTACTTTATTTGTTACTTAACTGTATGGTGTAACATATGAATTACGCTTTAATCATGTGTAAATTTTCATCTAGTGAAGATTATTAGTTAAAAGACGTGAAATATAACCTCAAAATAAAGTAAAATATTTATTGTGGTGTTTTCGATATAGAACCAATATAATCATTGTGCATCTATGCAGAGCTAGCGAATTGTCAAACTTGTCAACATACACGTGCTTCTATTATTGTGATAGTAGTGCCTTTTATTTTAATTAACTATTGGCTGATTTAACTCTTAGAACACTGTTATAAGTGTGAAATTAAAGTGCTCTACTGTCTGATCATTAAGAAATAATTTAATAATAGATTGCATTTTATGAAATGGTTGTACAGCTAGAGTCTGAGGCACCGGAGGAAACTGACATCCAAAAACACACATTAATGGAATCTAAAAAATATATTGTTTTTAAAAATCATGTACGCGAATTAAAGGATCAACTAGTTAAAGACAGTAGTATTGAAAGTGTCACGACAAATACAGGAGAAGAAACAATATGTGCCAAGAATAAGCGGCTCGAACAAAGGTCTTCGTCTTCAGATAACAATCAAGTTTCATTTATGTCAAATGATGATTTACGAGAGTTAAAAACAGTTTACAAAAAATGTAAATCTGTCATAGCAAAAATTGAGAGAAAATATGGATATTTACTAGATTTAGATGACGAAAATGAAAATGTAAATTCTAAAAAAAAGAAACTTAACCCAAATTACAATTATCAACAGGAATGTACATGCATCGCTAATAAAAAGATTTTATTTACAGAAGATGGTGAACAACTATCACAAGTACAGAAAAAAATGGAAAATCATATATGCAGTCACAATAATATAAACTACAGTAAAAATGTACATGGAAATTCATATGAAAATATCGAAATAGATTATGATACTGTAAATCCTATTTTGCCAGACACTATACAAGAGCTGACAGAAATTCTAAAGGATCCTACAACAAGAGCAAACCTAAGGAGTAATGTAGTTGAAAAAATTAAATATTTGCGTTATGAAAATCTTAATACTATCCGATTCAACAAGGAATCTTTAGTAAAACAATTGAAGTCAAATCCTGAAGAAGTTTTAGATTTTAAAGGCACCAATATATCAACTCTAGAAGGTTATCCAACTAAATAAATTATTTGACACTAAGATTTGTTTTTTATTTTATTTTGTACACAGATTACAGGTATTTTTGGTTACATTTAAAAAAAAATAAGATTATCTATAATTTAACAATATTTTTTGACTATAAATATGTATGGAAATTTAAGAAACCAGATGTATTCACATTAATTAATTACAAACCACAACATATTACTAATACTAAATGATTATTTTCTAATTCAGTATTTTATTAGTAGCTAATTAATACTTATGACTGTGAACAACTTCTTGATTTTACAAAATATTTTGTATATAAATAAAATAATGGGTGTTTATTTTGGTACTCCACTTTCTGCCCAATTTTGAAACATTGTGTGTCGCAACTATCTTGTTACCAGAGATGAAATTAAATAGTTCATCCTCTACAAGTGGGAATCAAATCCACAACCGTTGCGTTGTGCTGTGCATTTAATAAGGCTGGGCATTTTTCATATAAGCCCTAAATGAAATTTTATTTAGATATGTCTGGGTGGTTAAATTGTATAGTCAAACTAATATATTGTAGCTGGATGATTTCACTTTGTGGATCAAGCCCAAAGGAATTAAAGGATTTTTTTTTTCACTGTAATTCACTATTGCTTTAGTGTACTACCAAAATATTTTTAAATAAACAAATTATATAAACATTTGTTTCAATTCAATATAAAATGTAAATTAAAATTTAAAAATATTATATACCTATTAAAATATCATTTTTAAGTGACGAAACTTATAATTATATAGTAACGTTAAACTTTACGCCTGCCTGTATCAGAAGCCTTGGCAATTTAACCCACGCCTCACCGTATATAGTAGCTTAAAATGTACCACTAAGGTGTAAATATTTTAATTGTCTAATGTAATTGAAGCCTATCGTGTCTAACTGTGAATACGATTTCCACTTAGTCGTATGAATTATTTTAATTTTCCCACTAGGTAATACGAAGAATGAATGAAGAAGAATACCATTTATTTTCGTTTCTCAATCGACTTTCGTGTCAAATTCGGACAGAAAACGTAGAGCGGAGTATGTAGACACTAGGTTTTCCCTTTCACCTACCGTTGCTTTATTCGGTAGATATAGTGAAAAAAGTAATGCGTATTATATTTATTATTTCTTCACTTGCTATACAGTCGTTTGTGGCAAAAACTTTATTCAATAATAATACCTACTTGAATTGCTGACATGTGTCGCATCATAATTTAGTATATTGACAGGTATTTGAACACAACTCGCCAATATAGTCTTTATACGCTGCGTTATTATGCCTACAGCCTACAGGCTTCGTTTCACTTTAAATTTAGTAGAACCACCAAGCATAGAATGTACATTGTCTGTAAAGTGAGCCACTAATGCCTTCAGTTGTGGAATGTGTTTATAATATAATTAACACCTTATAATGTCGACAATAGGGTCTAATTTGACTATATATGCAAAGTGGCTATCGCCATGTATAGGATTGCGGGTTGAATAACGATGCCGTACAATGTTTACTGCGTACGCGACAGCTTTATGAAATAGCTGGAATTCGGTTTGAGGTTTTCTGCGTATTTAAACGACAGGTGGTATCGATTTAGGTAAATAGCGGTGAATGTAAACAGGCAAACGTTTGCCATTTCACTTAAACTACGTGTTCCCTTATTATATCGACACATCACAAAGATATTTTTAAATTATTGTCGCTATTTAATAGGTTTTGTCGAATATACTTTAGTAATAAAGTGTTATAGTAGAAAATAACAGACCCATAGTGCCCATTTTAATTTGTACTCAGCAATGTACTGCCTTCGAACTTTAAACAAGCACAAGGTAGAGCTGTAATCTCATATGGCGCGAGGCGGCGTCATCGGTGGACGCCTACGATAGAACCTTCTGCATTCAATTATAATAATTTTATAAAATAATTTTCTTCTTATTTAATACCAAAATGTTTTTAAATGTGGTATCGGTGAAAATATGAAAATAATATAATTATTCATAATAATGTAATGCTGTAGGTATGACTAAATATTTGTGCCTTTTTATTGTTTGAAATTGAAAATAAAAACTTTAAAAAACACATGTGACTAAATTAGAAATTGTATCAATTTTACTGAGTTAGTGATAGTGCAGTTAATTTTCATGGACACAGTTTACACGAAAATGAAGTTGGATAATTTTGGATTTGAAAAATTACAGGTTCGTTAATTTTAATAACTACATGCATACAGTTATGTGTACAACACTACTAATAAATGGAAAACATGATAGGGACATAAGTAGTCAATATTTCATATAAAATAATTCAATTAATATCCTCTATAAAACATGCCTTTAGACATTATCACGAAAGTATTTTTTTTTATGTCACCTACTTATTACTTTTTGATTCTCTAAATACATACCTATATGCTGAATAAAAATGTATGCTAGGCACTGGATAAAATGTAAATGTGGGTCTGTAATCTTATTAGTTATTGGTGAGAAGGCAAACTGCTTCTTGAGGTACTTACAGTTCCGCCTAACGTGCTTAGTTTAGGTCACAAGAAAGGTGTGTACTTTTGTATTCTTAGAATGATATTTAGTCATTTTGTAGTGTTGTATTGTACATATATGTAGAACACTTGTTAATTTAATATGAACAAATGTGAAATGGTAATGTTGTTTTATGGGTAATAATTCTAAACGTTAGTTAACATAATTGATTGAAAGTTTGTTTAATTTTGACATAGTAATTCTAAAAATATGAAAAATATGTTATAAAAATTAAACTGAACTAAACAATCCCAAGCTTACAATTTAAGTTGCATAAGTGGAGATGTATGCGTAGGAGCGTTTTATGGCCTTACAGCATATCCAGACTTCGCAATCTGACGACTCGTTTGCTTTAATATATTATATAATAAACATTGTTTTTGGGAGATCACATTGACATTAATTGTTATTGATTAGGTGCACAAATATTTAAATGGTGTTTCCCCTGAGGTTAGGGGAAATAAGCACTATACTATATGACTGAAAAAAGTTTATACTTATTTCTTTTTGTGGACCGTAATGGCACAGGCATAGCCTCTACCTGTAAACGCGATGGTTTGTGGGTTGGATTCCCACTCGGGGAGATTCTATTATTATCATTTGCTTTGTTCTGGCAACAAGACAAACTGCACCGTTGAGTTCCATACTACTCAACATGTAATGTATTGAAAGCAGGAAAGCGGTGAACGGAGTGTCTTAACGCAAAAATATATATATATATATATATATATATATATATATATATATATATATATATATATATATATATATATATACATACTCTACAGAGTGCATAAAATCGTAGCTTGTAAAACGAATATATTATTCTACAGATCTAGAGATATCATCAAAAAATACTATATTAGTTTATATTTAATTGTGTATATCAACAGTAATATTACTGTTGATATACACAATTAAATATAAACAGTAATATATAATTATATAATTAATATTAAATGATAAGAAAACAAAATAATTATAAAGTAAAAAGTGTACAGGCTAATTGTCTAGTGTTATAATAGATTTCAATAAAAAAATGAATATATTTGATAAATTAACATTTTTCGAGTGGGATTTGAAGTGCGCAACATTAGGTGTCGATCCAGCACACCCTAACGCCACGATGGCATCATAGAAACCGTTGCAATTAAATCTCTATCACATTAAGGAGTGTGGGCTGTCGGATGTTTACGAATGCAAGCATAATCAAGAACTCGTTAAGACATGGAATGGCGTGAATAACAATGCACTAATCAATTAATGCCACATTTGGTTTTCAGAACGATGACATGTTTTAGCAGAGTTTCATATTAGATAGAAAAATACTAAAATATAAATACATTGCTCTATTGTATTGTAAAAAATGTTTTCCATATCGAATATTCTTAATTTATTAGTAAGTAGATACAAAATCTAATAATTAATAATATTCTATTTAGGTGTATTTTTTATATAATATATAAATACTGTCTATTTAAGCTTTTAATTTCCTATGTAAATACAAATAGACACTTAGACATTTAGATTTTGACATGCGATATATTGACGACGACGACATTAACACGAGAATACTTTAATTTACCATGAAGGTTTTAAAACTTCTATTATATAGAAATATGTTAATCCTAATAACTTTACCTAATAGAATTTTCTCTGGTTTATCATTAAATTCTGTGTCCTCTAAGACTAATCTGATCTGTTTACGGTGGTACGGCTTCTACACCTTTCATATGTATTTTATGGAATTGATTCATATGAATATTATATATAGATTCATAATTATGATATGTTTTACGATTACATTTATTTATAGGGTTTAGTTTAGGCGTTTAGGTTAGACATCTCGACGTACACTAAATATATTTTATATAATAATTATTATACATCCTTATATTATACATCACAGATTTTACATCACAGAATCTGTATTTTTGGATAGTGCAGAACGATGTGTAATTGTTGATACAGGATGCACTACTTAAGGAAAACATTAATCAAAACAACACAATATGAACGCATCGGGATTTGAACCCGCACCATGTTTCGTGCTTTCTTCATCACGCCGAGTCGTTATTCATGTAACTTTTTTACAACTTATTACGTTAAAAAAATTAAAAATAATAATTTTCTCAAGAAGAATATGCTTCTTACATCACACAATGGAGTCTAGAAGTTCATGAGATATCAATAAAAAATATTAAACATAGCTTAATATTTTAAACGGAAATATGTTGACGTTTCCGTTCCGAACAACGATAGAATTTAAAATAATCTATTAAAGAGATATCTAAGCAAATAAGATTTAATTTAAAAGGTCGACTTTGCAGGTATTTGATTACAATAACATACCTACAATCATAATGTTTTTCTTCGAGCTGCTTCTTTTAAGGTATCTAAATTAATATTTTTTATCAAGATAGTTTCTACTAATTTCATGACCGGCAGAATAGTAGACGGTTTTTGTAAAACAATTTTTGTTGAAACTAAATTGGGTGCCATTTTTTATTGTGCTACAGAAATATTTGTAAGTGTTAAGATAATTTAGGTTTTAAACGTACCTTGTTGTTAATAATTTTGTAGATTTTGAGTACTTGTTATAATGATGTATTCAATGTTTTGTGATTAAATACTTAAAAGAAAACATATAACAATTTGAACGCAGCGGGATTTGAACCCGCGCCTCATGGAAAACGGTCAAAGGGCTCTGACTACTAACCACCGGGCTTAAAATGTGTGTGATTATTTTAGTAACCTAGCTGTGACTATGCGCAATGATCATATTTTCAAAGATATTATAAAAATATTCTTCAAATGGAGAAGTTTTTAATTAATATTCGTTCTGAACCTGTTCAAAAAATCAATGAAAATTTCAAAAATAATTTGTACTTTTACTAGATACGGTAACAAACATAAAAAAATAACGTGGAATTGAGAACATCCTTTTTGTATTAAAGTCGGTTAAAAACACATACCGCCTTATCTAATGTGCAGTCAAATAAACCTTCCCTTCACTCGGCAAGATGGAGAAATGACTAATATACCTAGCAATATGCTAGTAGTAAATAAAGTGATGTCATGGCAAAAAAGCGCACAGGTTAAAAACGTTTTTAGATAGATTTATATAAACTTATTTGAGATCTAATACAAATAAAAATGTCATCATATCCCATCGAGATTTAATAAACATACATCAATAGAAGGATGTTAAACGGATGCATGTATCACTTAATATTCAGTGCATAACGCACATTTTATATTACCGGAATAATACATATTACCGGAATACTATAAAGTTCACTCTAATAGAACATTTTATATGAGTCATACATTTTGTCGATGAATTCAAGATAAAATAATATGCAATAATAATAGTTTAGCTTAACAAAAATATATACAATAGAGGATATTTTACAGCTATGCATTTTATATTATAAGTAAAGCTATTTTGGAGGCAATAGAGGCAAAACCTTGGCATTCCATTTGTTTTTACAAGACGCATACATAAAACGTGGTAAAAATTAAAAATAATAATATACAAAACTAATTTGTAATAGTTATGTTTTAGAAATTAAATCTATTTGTATATTATATAATCGTGTCAACACTTCAAACTAAATCTTGATACCAACATAACGCTATTAACAATGCAATACCTTAACTTAACATGACAATAGATTGGATGCTAGGATTTTTGGTGCAGTTCTTGTCGAAGCTGCTGAATTCTGGCTCGGTTTATAAATACATACTATTAATATACTATAAGTACAAAGTAATAATGTATTGCTCTACTTTAATATCTTGCTAATTTATATTGAAATTTACTCAAATTAATTTGCATAGATCATTTTAAAAATAAGATAATAAAAGTTTACAATTATTAAACTTAAAAGCAAAAATCTTTTGTATGTAGGTAGATGCTTAAATTTTTCCTTTTTTTAATGGCCATTTAAAAAAAACCTTCCTCAAATATGATGACCAATATCGATGTAATAGGATTTCTAACCAGATTATAAAAAGTTGCGCAACTGTATCGGTATGTCTAACAAAGTAACAAAGGGTTTTTTTATGCAATATATCGCTTTATCTCTCGCAAATGTTCCGAGGTCATCCATCGAAGCCCGGTGTTAGACTGGTCACAGTGGTTTTTTGTACTTAAGTTAAATTACGACCAACACACAACAAGATAACTCAGAAAGATTCTCGAAGATCAAATTATTATTTATTATATACTTATACACTTTTTTTAAGTTTCATGCTTTACCCAGCACATGACAGGGTAGGCAGAGGGTGGCTTGTGTTACGACACTCCTTTCCAACTCTTTCCGCCTCTCGAGAAGTTGCTTGTTGGGTGGCGGAACTTAACGCCGCGCCTTTGTCTTGTTATCAGAGCGAAGAAATTGAAAATTAATATAGTCCCCTGACTGGGGTTCAAACCCACGACCGTTGCATTAACAGTCAGACATCAGTTCACTGCATCACAATGACCTTGACTTTTTAAATACTGTTTATATTTTTATTTTTAATACTGTTTATATTGTCGTAGTTACGTTACTTTTTTCTCCGTAGTTAGGACCAGCCATGTTATAATTACGCAAAGATCGCATCATATTTAAATCTAATAATACACAATAATTCATATAACAAACCAATCTCCACAATAATTGTGCGTAATGTAGGTCATTACGGGTATTCTAGTGTAATCTGAGAAATAGGGAAGGGCAGGTGGAGTATCCATTGCACTTTGCAGTTCAAACTTGTTTCTTTGTTTACATAACTTGCTTTGATCCTTTGTGAAAATACATATCGAGTTCTTATTACTGGCTGAGTACTGTTATGTTTGAAAGACCACTCGATGACCTTTCTTTTATCGTTATTTCAAATGACGAACGAAATCTTATTATCATTTTATAAGTGAATATTTCAACATATCTAATTTTCTATATATAATATTGTAAGATTCTGTTCAGTAGAATAATATAAGGATTTACTAATTCAAAAATAGAAAAATAATATTGTGCTAGACAGTTCTATTATGGACACAGACTAAAGGATATCGCGTTAATCCTTTCGATTGAACGTATTGTACAAAGATGTCTTAGTTACTTAGAATAAGGAGGCGAAGCTGCAGGAACTATATAGTTTTTACGAGATTTTATTGTGAAAATTTCAAAATTTCATTCCATTCACATTCCACAGTTCATTCTCTACTATCCACACTATTATAATAATTACAATTCTTACTGTATATCGGAACCCAATTAAGTAGCAATATGTCTTTTTTCGATTTACACATACATTAGCTTAAATTGTTAGATATGGTTTTAAAATAGACTCTATCTCTAATTGTTATAAAATATTAGTCTGTTTATTTATTACCTTTTACTTTGCTATACTAAATTCAATTATGAATGTTGTTTTTTCAGACTGCGGAACGTAACTCCGGCTGGGAAACACACAGGGTTCGATTAAACAGGGTACCTAGCTACGGTTTTGGTATCGCCGTGTCTGGGGGTAGAGACAACCCGCACTTCGCGAGCGGCGACCCTTCCATTGCTGTTTCCGACGTGCTGAGAGGTGGTCCGGCAGAAGATAAACTACAGTAAGTATGCTTTTACGTTATAAATGGAAATTCATATTTCGTTCTTTTTTTAGTCGTACACTCATGGCAAAGTGATCGTGGTCAGGAATTGGTCGGCTCCTGCTCATTTTTCGTTTACTTAACGTTATATAGCTAAAAATATGTACTAATATATTTATTTTGCCTTTCCTCAAATTAAAGTATACGTTTTAAATAACTCCTAAATGTTATATACAATAACTAAACTAAATGAGGTAGGTCGTCAGATCCAGTTACACTAGCCTCTTATCAACTATAAAGAGTTATTTCGTGTTGCGTGGCGGAATCTGACGCTGCGCTCAATACAGATGATTAGATGGCGAAAATACATATTTGATAAATTAAATTTTCAACGCTTTTTACATTTAAGCCTAGAAATATCTCTCTCAATGAGTCACGCTATACTATCAAATTGCGTTAAATCTAACGTTATAGCATACAATTATACTGTTTGAAATTAAAGCTTGACATATTGTTTTTATAATTTCTCTCTGTCTCTCTCTCTCTATATATATATATATATATATATATATATATATATATATATATATATATATATATATATATATATATATATATATATATATATATATATATATATATATATATATATATATAAATAAATAAATAAATATACATTAACAAAGTTATTTATACATAGTTTGTCAAATGTGTAATAAAAACATCCTTAAAGTGTTTTCCATTCTGCCTTCACAGAGTAAACGACAGAATAGTATCCGTAAACGGAGTTCCCTTAGAGAATGTGGAATATGCGCGAGCGGTACAAGTGTTGAGGGAGTCAGGAGCCACAGTGTCTTTGGTTGTACGAAGGCGAGCTCCAGCCCCTCCCCCTACAGCTCCAACTACCATCAAATTGACGTTTACGAGGAATGGCAAAAAAGAAGGTATGACTGCTGCTGTTTTTTTTTTGGAATTGCAAGCAACTGTTCACTTACCAAGTGTAACAAAAATCATAGTAGAGTAATCAAATCTGAAAATACATATACAGATTAAACAACAAACATATACAGATTAAACAACAAACTACTCATTATCATTAACTTATATATAAAAATTTCAATAACACATACCTACTGTATTTAAAAATCGATTTATAGTATCTTTAATGAACATTTTTAGGCAGTATATTTTTGTTCAAAATTGTAAAAAATTCTGATAATGCAGTTTCACCGTTTCGACATGTTGATGTTTACGTTTCTGTTCCTAAAATTATTGGCCATTTTTCTTTAGTGAATCAATCATCAATCTTTAGTGAATCTTTTTATTTATGAATATTTTACCTAGGATATGAATTATATATAAAGTATAAATATAAATATGACTAAATATTATAAAATTATATCAACAAAGGTTTTATTTTAAGCGTATGCCAGTTAAACATTTAAATTTACTATAATTGGCTATGAGTCCAAGTAACTGTAATTACACTATTAGAATAATTGCGCTACGACATAGAGCCGACATACCGCCATTTCATAATGAGACCGTTGGCATTATATTAACTATGCCTTAGTTTTTTTCACTTTCAAAACATAAATATATGTTAAAGTGCTAAAGAGAAACTTAAGAACTCAAGTTTTTTATTCAGTCTTATTTGTATATTGTGTGAATCTTTAGAATTTAAAATAACTGACATTTTAACTTTGGATAATTAATGATATAGTAAAAGAGGGACCGTTGTAAGATTTCACATGATGATCTTGCGCTATGTCTCAAATTTGGCCGGATAGCGGAGAATGGAGTGCCTAGACACCGAATCTCTCTGTCGGCCCTGCCATAGTGAAAAAAATAAATCACAGAATCCAGATATTGATCAATCATATCGTGTTTTTCTTCTCATTGCACAAAATGTGTATGTGAAAACTAACACCAACAACTTTAAAACACCACTTTAACATAACAACTTTAACACCAACTTTAAAAACTAAAAGTATTATATATCAAAATTTTATTACAGATTTTGGCATAGTGTTAGGCTGCAAAATCTACGTAAAAGAGCTTACAATGCGAGCGAGAGAACAATTAAACCAAGGTGGACAAGGATTATGCGAAGGAGACGTCATAACTCGTATCAATAACACAGCTGTAACCGACGCGATGACTCTTAAAGAAGCCAAAAAGCTCGTCGAGTCATGCAAAGATCGCCTGAATTTGGTCGTCACCAGAGAACTTATTAGAGAAGAAACAGTCTCGAATGGAAATTATAACCAAAATAACTATAGCAGTCTCGGTATGTATAAAAATTGTCTTTAAGTCTGATTTATATGATGAAAGCTTTTTTTGTAAACAAAAAAATTGCTAACATACAATAAGATCTTTTTGCCATTATTTTTATTATATGTTTATTTGTTTGTTTGTGGTTCACATCTTTTGATAAATAAAAAAATAATTAACGTAAATATTTACTTGTACTAAAACTTAACATAAACTTAAATCTGTTATCCTTATATTCTTACGATTCATTCTTCCAATTTATGATATACCTATTTCTTGGCAGATTTTTATTAATAGTAGATAAATGTCGCATGGTAATGTCATTACCACGCAAACCAAGGGCACAAGGCTAGTGAAGAAAACCTAGTAAGGCTCGCATCCATGACACAATACTAAACTCGTTTGTATTATTGACGTTATCCTTAACCTTACTCGGCCTTCTTGTGTAATATGATATTTAGACAATTACAATGAATGTGGGATGCCCTTGGCCCTTTGTAATCGCTAAGGAGCAGCCAAGAAATTATATTAATTGGACTTCTTAAGTACCGCAATTGAAATTACATTGAGTTTTTAGTTTGTCGACTGAGGACAATTAGGCCGTACTACTCTTTGAAATTAAAGAGACCCACTAATCAATATTGTGTAAACAAACCAAGCGGAGAAATTTCTTGACAATTTATTTGATTATCCCTGCCTACCGTGCTTTATGTGAAACAGTTCTACTAAAACTAATTAATAATAGTAAAAACATATATTAAGAACTTCGTTTATTTACACAGATTTCTCTTCAGAGGCGACAACCCACACGTTTCCCACTAGTGGTGATACGATGTCATCACCTTATTCTAGTAGCGGACAGAACTTGTATGTAGCGGCACCCGTACGTAGTGATAATAGACGAGGAATGTCTCACGATGAACAGCCTCCAAGGCCACCTCCGCCTAGGAATGATGGTAATTTCTATTAGACTTTCCTTCTAAGATCCTTTATAGATTTTTTTTTAGTTTAGTCTTTCTAGGACCATGTTTTAAATCTTGTTGCCAATAATAAAGTATTCTTGATAGTTTACTTTATCAATTTTGTATATTGAATTATTAATAAATGCATAATGATATACATATTTCAATAGTCAAAATCCTAGCTTGAATATTATTTAATACAATAGATCAGGGTAGGCTAAAAGCTTAACTATCAGAACCAGTAACATTTTTGAATTTGTTTTAAAAAGTTTTACAAAATGAAAAAATAATTTATTAAAAATGTATATATACAATTATATGTGTATTTCATCCAAATTTAGTTTTTCATTTACTATTTTTCAGATTACTATAGTAGTCGAAGGCAGTTGTACGAAGAGGAAACTATGCAGAATCCAAGAAACAAGCCACCGTTAGTTAACATGTTTGTTTTATTTTTAAAAATTTTTCATGGAATAATTTTATACGGATTAATTCCGTGTATTTTAAAAACTTTTTTATTATTTTACCATTTTTTTTATCGTAGTCACTTTCGTGACAGACTTGAAGCTGATAATTTTGGCCTAATACATCAGTATACGCAATAAATCTATTTTCAATAGTATCATTTAAAATACTCTAAATTATATTTAATGTGTAACAATTTCCTGATAGCGCTTAATGAAAGATATTATGTTTAAAAAGATAATAATATAGATAGATATCATTAGGTAATAATAATATAGATAGATATACACTTAAGAACAAAAATAAGCTTTACATTTGTTTACTTTTTTTCGTCTTGCTCTACTCTACATATAGTCATCGTTGCGATTACGTTCACATACCATGATATAGAGGCCATATATAGAGGTATCTATAGTAAAATTGACACGAATATAACAAAAAAAAATTTAAATTTCAGAAGTGAACCAAGATTAATAAGCTTCCAAAAGGAAGGTTCAGTGGGCCTGAGACTGTGCGGCGGGAACCGCTCCGGCGTCTTCGTGTCTGGAGTCCAGCCGACGAGCCCCGCCGCGCTGCAAGGGCTACAGCCCGCTGACAAAATACTTAAAGTATGATTATTTTACAATAATGATATAAAATTAAATTTAGATTCATTTTAATTATCATTTTTATGACTAAGCCTACAACGCTCACTAGTTTCGGCTGTGCGTTTTTTGTTTGTGAGTTACGCGCTATAAACCGCTAATTATGGTAATAATTGTCATTTATTAGTAATAATTAACACTGTTCTCCAGGATGTCTTATAAATAAATTTAAAAGCCTTACCGATTTTTTGAACAACGTCACAAAAAAAATCTTTAGTTATGTATTCAAAATTTAATGTTAGCACTCGCACATTTTCGAAACTACTAGACAGACTTAAGTTAACCTTGTTTTATTAATCCTGGGAAAGATATAGGGCTTAGTTATAATTAATAGAATAACTGATTTAAAACTATAATAGATCAGCTAAACTACTTAAATGTGCACTTTCGGATGACATACAAAACTTAAACTCCCGTAACATCTCATGTAAAACTTTTAAGTAATTGCGGTCACTAGCTAGTACTTAATATATATTTTTCACAAATTAAAGGTGAACGACATGGAAATGAAAGGCGTAACTCGTGAGGAAGCTGTTTTATATCTACTCAGCTTACAAGAGCGGATAGACCTGATAGTGCAGCACTCGCCCGACGAGTACAACGCTGTGGCTAGCGGACAGATGCGTGAGTTTCATATTCGATATAAAGCTATTGTAGTCTATATATTTTTTTCACTTATTATAGTAAGCATAGAAATATTAATAGATAGTAGATTAGTTAACCCACTGTGCCTCAAATGCCATTGCAATCTCAAAATATTTTTTATACATATAAAAACTTTCAACAAAATATGGTCTTTGCTTTTCTCTCCATTTACAAAGTGAATAACAACAATAACGTTAACGCCACCATATACTCCGCAGCGGGAGACTCGTTCCACATCAAGACGCACTTCCACTACACGGAGCCGACGGAGGGCGAGATGTCGTTCCGTTGCGGCGACGTGTTCCACGTCATGGACACCTTGCACAACGGGACCGTTGGCGGCTGGCACGTCTACCGGATTGGTGAGAATTATTTAACATATTAAAGGGGGAGACTAAGAGGTTAATGGCAGTGGACGAGGCGGGAAAGAGGTATGCTCCATTCTCTCTGGCTACTCCGCTAGGGTTAAAGCGTAAAACCATGAGATGAGATTTTTAAGATATTATTTATGTTTTGATTACTGTACATTTTTCTACGTAATACTCGTACCTATACGGGATTAGATTTGTTTGATTTTCTATTTTAATAACAGTGTCATATTATGTATTTCTACTAAAGTCCTTGTTCGTTTTGAATTATTTTCGTTTCACAGCTGGTAAGACTATTGGCTCGAATATGAAGGGTAAGTATATGTATAGGAATACGGAAGAACGGTATCTCTCGACACTAGGTCCTTTTTGTATACAAAAGCTAAAAAAATCAAATCTATTGCACATACTGTATAATATATAGTAACAAATTTCCTCCACTTTCTCAGGTCGGAACAACCAAGAGGTACAAAAAGGCACGATACCAAACAAGGCGCGCGCGGAGGAGCTCGCGACCGCACAGTTCAACGCCACCAAAAAGGAAATGTCAGGGAACGATGTGAAACATAATTTCTTTAGACGAAGGAGATCCACGCACAGACGGAGCAAGAGTCTTGGGAAGGTATTGTGCATATATAAATATATAAATCTGAATTAATTCTAAACTATTTGCCCGACTATTATATATTGGATCAACTTAACTTACTTGAAAATTGAAAAATAGCGTCAGCAAGTAAGTACGATGAATGCGGTTCAATTCCTTCGAATCAAATTCCATCGTTAAATATTTGAATGAGCAAAGATGACGGATTCAATCCCAAATCGGAACTCCATTACTCTGTTTCTCAAATAAGTTTATTTGAGGTAATAGAGAAGAG
Source organism: Dione juno (assembly GCA_037127375.1). NCBI lineage: Eukaryota > Metazoa > Arthropoda > Insecta > Lepidoptera > Nymphalidae > Dione > Dione juno. The sequence goes on from JAXRJS010000071.1 coordinate 4,359,547, forward strand.
TGATCTGTTACTACATTTTCTCTGCATATCTTCTTAAATACGGAATATACACGAAGATAACAACGATATCAATAACATTTCTTAGACATGGTATGGTGGAAGACCGTCGTGGCGGCACAGTGACTAAACGCAACGGTCGTGGGTTCCAATTCCACTAGACGTAATGAACTATTATAGTTTTCTCGCTCTGGTAATGCAAGCCGTATTGAATTTTGCCAATTTCTCAACAATGTCACACGCAATGTCTTGGAAATGAGTTGGAAAGTCTTAAGACACTAGGTTCCCTCTACAGCGTGATGCTAGAAAAAGATAATTTGATCCATAATTCCAGGAACACTGGGACGAGGTGGTGCTCTCAGACAGCATTAGCAAGTTCCCCGCGTACGAGCGCGTGGTGCTGAAGCAGCCCGGCTTCGTCCGCCCCGTCATAGTGCTGGGCGCGATAGCCGATATTGCGAGAGAGCGCCTGTTGTCTGAGAACCCTGATAAATTCGCTTCACCTAGTAAGTTACATATTATTAATAATAATGATATCTTTTCTTAATTTGATATTATAATTTTTTAAACAATCAAAACTCGACCCTGAACCCTCGAACCCTCTTAGATGCAGTCTAAGCGGCTCTAGCCACTTAAAACGTTTACACGTTTTCTAGAATATTTTAGTTTCCTTAGTTTAGAATAACACTTAAAAAATTAAAATATTGTCATAATCTTATTTCTTATTATTTCTATTATTTCATTAAAGCTTTATAAATTATATAGAAGTAATCATTTTTCAACTCATACAAAATAGTTTCAGCCTGTGTTCTTCCATATTTATATATTTAAAATTTAGTTGGGCGGAAGTAGTATAAATAAATTATAATCGTCACAATTTACTGAATAGTAACACAATTTAATACTATTATGACACAAAGACAGTCTTTGACTGTTCACTGGTAGTGTAAATAGCCAGACACCGCCATTGTCACAATACTCGTAGTATCAAGTCATAATGTAATCGAATTCAAGTTCGTTCTGCCACCACAACGCAGATTAAATCACGAGGTGAAACAAAAAACCAACAAGTATGTTTAAAAAATTTTTTAAACATTTTTCTCTTATAGAAATGGACAGCACACTAGAAGACAGTAAATCCAAATCCACTGGCATCATCCGCCTGTCTAGCATCCGTAGTGTGATGGAGAGAGGCAAGCACGCTCTGTTGGACATCACGCCGAATGCCGTCGACAGATTGAACTACGCCCAGTTTTACCCCATTGTCATATTCTTGAAAGCTGATAATAAACATATTATAAAACAACTGAGAAGTGGTTTGCCTAAGTGAGTAAATAAACCCGCATTAGTAACATTTTGAAAATTGATATCGTTAGAAATTGACGAAAAACAGCTCTTTTTATTTCTGTCTTAATTGTTAAGATGCTAAAAACAATCTTAGACCACTACAATATTTTATATTAAAATTCTGACTAAAATTTTCCTATTTTGTCGCCATAATTTAATATCCAAACCTAACCAAGCAGGTCAGCCCACAAGTCGTCCAAGAAGCTCCTAGAACAGTGCCAGCACATGGAGCGCGTGTGGGGCCACGTGTTCACGCACTCGGTGACCCTCAACGACGCCAACCAGAACACGTGGTTCAGCAAGCTGTGCGACCTGGTGCAGCGCACGCAGCAGCAGCAGCTGTGGGTGTCCGAGACCAAGGTCAGTGTGCGAGCGAGTGGGTAGGATCAATGGAGTTGCTCTTCCTTATTTAAATTTAGAATAATTTATTAACTTCCTTCTTATTACGATTGTTAAGATAACTATTGTTGATCTTATAACATCATTTCGGATGAAATATTATTTATATAAATGAATTTTCATTTATTTTAATGAAATAATCACTTTATTCACAATATTTCATTCCGCCACATTAATAATGATCACGTTTTTATATGATAAATTTGTTAGTACATATTTATACTATGTATATAATTTATAATTGTTGGGTATTTTTATTATTTATATGATATGTATTAAAAATATAATTCAGTATAAATCAACAGTAAATTGCATCACGCTTCGGGATTATTAGCTTGGTGAAGGTACTGGGTGCATTTAGTATAATCATATGCTCTATGTAACTTATCAAGGACATATAACGACGACATTTTCTATTGATATATTACTCATAGATACGAATTGAGATGTGCTTTTCATGTCGTTATATTTCTTTTTTTTCTATATGTACGTATTAAGCATATTAACCAATTTCTTTCTGTTCTGTCTTGCGGTGTAGCACGTTGAAATGGTGTCGGACATATATTTTCCTCAGCCGCCATCTCCTTACCCCGCTTTCTATCCCATATCATATCCCATGAATTACTATCCACCGTCCCCCCAAAAGCCACGCACGACCATCTCTCCATCAAACTCGAACACTAAACTTACTAACCGCCAAGATATTTATGATGCTAATAGAAATCATGTTGTGCCATACTACTATTCTGAAACTATGCCTTGCATGCCAAATAACATGTACACTGTGCCCAAGTCTTATCCTCATAGAAATAGACACGGTTTACTTAGTCCATATGATGAAAGAATGAATTTACAGAGATCAAAATTGAACCCTAGGCTACAAAATTCCAGTATTAGTCCGGATCTTTCACAAATTTATAATAGAAATTCGCCACAATCGTTAAGACCGTACAGTGTATTAGAAACGTCTACCAAATCTCCTGTCCCAAATATTCAAAGGCCCACTTCCGTAGTTCCAATGTCTGATAACTTTAGACCAGCTTCGGTATTTTTCAAAGATGATGTTAAAAAATCCAATGATGTGCCGGAATGGAAGGCTCGTCTTCAGAAGGACATGTCAAGACCTGTTTTGGACAAGCCTATGAAGAAAATATGCTTAATTCCTAACTGTAATTGTAATGATAAACCAATAAATAACCTTAGATACAGTGAGTCGCGAACTCTCCCGTCTGCTTCTGTGAGATCTCTTAACAAAGTGAAAAATCTTTCTCTACCAACTCTCAAATTAGATGAAATAGATAAAATAGGCAAGGAAGATGACATTGGCGTAGAAAGGGATAATGGTTCTATAAGTAAACCTATTTCTGAACAACACTTAGGCTACGTTTAGCTTTAATATTTTGTTCAAATTATTTGAAATGTTACCATTAGGCTACTGTTTGTCTCTATTATATTTCATCATAATATTTATTGCATGCCGCTTATATTTACTTTGCTTTTTATCATATTGGCTACCTATTAATCATTTTAATATTAAACTTTAAGCTTTATATTCAATGTGCATTTTATGTTATTTTGTTTACAGAATTTATTACAATGTTTTGTCATTTATTGATTTTAATTAAATAAGTAAAGTGTGAATAATTTTGTAAATATGATCAAAGATCAGTGTAATTTACCATGTTTGTTGATAATAATATAGACGTTCAAATAAAATTACTGAGTCATCAATATTAATACACGTGTATAGTAAAATTTATTATTCTTTTAAAATTTTATTTGAATGTCAATTTTTGTGTGAACCTTTGCATTAATCTTCGCAGACGCTAAAATATTTTAGTATCTGTTTGAATTTGAGCAATCATTCATTTGTCTTGTCTTGTCACCCCATTCCATACCCACCCTCGACGCTGCTCAAAAATGGAACTTGCAACACAACACAAAATGGCGGGCATTCAAAATGGCGGAAACAGACGCCAGAGCCTTTGTCCGACGACTTTTTGTTCTCCATGTCGTCGAGTTCCGAGAACAGATTATCTTACGCGTCTAGTCCAGAAAGTGACTTGGAAGTGAGTCCACCAGCTCCGAGACTGGTGAAGTCGTCATCAGATCCATCGATAGCAACCACCCAGGACAATATGGATCGCGATGACGATATGAACCAGATACCCGATGGAGTACCTCCACCTTATTCGGTAAATAGATCATTGCTTATCAATCTTGAACATAATTTTATATATTCTGTGTTTACAAAATAATTGAACTTCAAAAAAAGTCATAGCTAATCATGTCTTCATGCTCATTTATTCGTTTCCTTTAAACAGATTCAAGGCAATTGTCCATTAAAAAGATAATAATAAAGAATGAAAGCAAATTAAATTAAACATTTTATTAATAAATCCTACTTTTAAAACAGCAAGGCGGTTACGACAGTAAATACGGGTTTGCAAATGGCAACGCGCAAACTAACGGCAATCAGGGCATGCCCAATGAGACGCCTTACCAGTGCATGCCGATGTCGAATTCTCCTCCACATTCACCTTTATATGGGACTGGTTGGTATTCGAAATGCATATATTGTAATCATATTCATAATATTTTTGAACTAGGTGTTTCTGAAAAATATATATAATAAAAAAATAATACTGAAGAAAATATTTTACCCCTTCATAAATATATAAAGGGCCTAAAGAACCGTAAAGATCTTTCCCATTTCGCTTGAATATATAAACTACTTTTGGATGATTGATACCAACATAGATAAATCTAAACAAATTGAAAACTATAATCACCTGTGCTTAAACACTGTTCATTAAATTTTTAATACTACCTACTACTACTACTTTTTAATTATAATAATATGAAATATTAATCCACAATGCCATCGTGGTGAAGTGCGACTTGTTGTGACTAATAAAGCATTGGTTGTGGGTTCCGTTCCCACTCGGTAGAATGAATTATTATCATTTCCTTGCTTTCGCATAACAAAGCGCGCCATCGAGTTCGCTACACACAATGTCTTCATTTCCTCTGCTTATACTGCTATTTGTGAGACAAAGCGTGAAGTTAAAATGATTGCGCCATGATACGTTGTGGTACCGCAGTGCCCGAGCTGCCGCCGCGCAGCACGGCGGTGACGCGGCCGGCGGGCGGCGTGCTGCTGCCCGCGCCGCCGCCCAGCCGGCACCACCCGCTCAAACACAACCCTAACGTGAGTATCTGTCACCTACAGTCTACTATCCTAATACAACTTCATTTGAAATATGTATATAACACGGCTTCGCTCCCATACACAAGTTGAAATTATTTATTTTTGGCCCGAAATAATGAAATATCCGATGTAGTCTCCTCTAATAGCCTATTGTCTCGCTAAATGGACTACCCAACTCAATTTTATTTTTCAATTGGACCCAGTACTTTTACCAAACCTTTCTTAGTTTTAAGTTGAACGTATAATCTATTTAAATATTGTACTATGAATGAGTTACATTTATAGTACAATATTTAAATAGATTTATTTTCTAAGATATTATACTAAAGTGGACCAGGACTTATGAGATGTAAATACATTCGTAATATAAAGATAGGTAAATAATAATAATTAATATAAATTGTCCTAATATAGTACTACTATAATTGACCAACAAATAAATAAAAGCTAATTTATTACCACAAAGAACCGTCCAAGTGCCCAAGAGCGTCTGTTCGGGGCGCCCAAGGAGAGCGACGACGCCACGTACAGCGCGCGGCCCGCGCACGGACAGGGCTCCTTGGACAGGCACAGACTAACCAATAATCCTGTAAGTTAATACTTGTTAGTAATATATAAAACATTACATATTTAGTAATATATAAAAATCAAGGACATTAATCGAAAAATTTTATTATTTTTAAAGAGGTCTTGTATTTTTTGTATACAGTCTTTTGTATACAGAGTTTACGTGTATATATTTTAAATATATTATTTACAGCGTGATTATATCTAAACTCGCGGTACACGTGGAAAAAAAATATATATTACATATAATAAACAGTAAATCCTTTCAGCAAAACCAATATGAGGCAAGTCCAGCATACGAGTACAACGGTAACGGCAACTCGCTGGGCTCGTGCCGGCTGCCGCCCAACGCGCCGGACGACCTGAAGGTCGCGCCTACTATGTGAGATTAAATATTAATATATAATCTGTATTTATCTCATTCATATTTTGTGTTTTATGTTCATTCATCTTTTTAACTGATAATACTGATAGTTTTATTTTGAATGACAAAAAATTTTGTGCTTGTAAATATTTATACATGTACTTAATTTTCTATGTCACTCAAAGCAATTCTAAACGGTTTCGTAGTTAGACGTGGGCGAAGTGAATTCTTTTGTTCTTGTAGCACAAAAACCTTACTAGATCATTTATTTACAAATAATAAGCAGAAAATCTTTTCCAGTGAAATTGTAGATAACATAAGTGTTGAACACTTTTGGGAGCTAAGAAATAAAAAAAGCCGTGGATAGGCTTTTGCCCACGTCTAAATTGTGTTGTTTTTGCTCCAATGTTTATAGGCATAAGCTTTTTCGTTATAGTAACGTCTATTATCAAATGAGATAAGATAATATTGACAAGTGCTAAAAAAATAAAAATAATACTTTATTGGACAAAAAAATATAGAATACTTTAGAAACAGTAATATATATGTATGAGTGAATGTGCAATGGCGGAATTATCGCTGAAATGGATCTCTTCCAGGCAACCATTATAATTAATATAAGATCAATAGTAGGAACGCAGACACTAAATCAGAAATAAAAAAAATCTTATAAACTAAAATCTACATTTTACGTATTGGCTAGATTCAAGGGCAAGAAGTCCTTACTTCAAAGTAATACTAATAATACAAAATATCTCTTTCTATAGCAAAATGGACCCCCCACCCAACCCCGCGCAGAGTCCACAACGCAACTCTAACTCCCACGAGCACAACTCTCTCGACTACAGTCGGACAGACACCACTTATAGGTGAGTTCATTTTATATTATTGTCTCTTTCGCTCTTGTGTTGTGCTATATATTTCTGTCTCTATCGCACTAATAAAAATGTTACTCGAGTTAATTCTAGGGATATAATTTTGTAGTAAGTAGCGATGTACTTGATTGTGTAGTTGTTCAATATAGTGATGTGAAGTTGAAATATTTGTGTGGTGTTAAATAACGCTGTAAGGCACGATGGAATCGACAAAAACAGTATTTTTGTATGATGAATTACTAACTACTGCTTAATAGCCGAGTATTACTTTCATTGAGAAAAGTATTAGTCCCATATAAAAAAAGAGTAATCTGTATTAAAATAAAATATTATTTTGTATTTTTGTTAAACTATTTTCTTTCAATTAATTCATCTAAAACTATTCTTAATATCTTTATATGGCTCAGCAACAATTAACGTTGAGACCATCATGGCGCAGTGGAACAGCTCTTGACTAGATAGGGTTAGGGTTTTGGGTTCACCACTCGGAGATGGGAAGAATATTTTATTTTATTTCTCCACTCTGTTAAGATGAAAAACGCCATTATCTCGAAATCTGGCGAGAACTGAGAACAGAGTGTCTCGATATTACTACTTATTTACAGCGTGAACATGAAAAAAAAAACGTTTATTAATATTCTGCTAACATAATAAGTTATATCTTAAATTCACCCAAATCGCTTTTAAACAGAGCATAGCGTTTATTTCAATAACTATGGTGCTATTATATTTATTATCTATATCATTAAGCTGAAAATATTTTTAATTTTTTTTTTTTGTATTATAATCTGTAATAGCTTTGTTGTAATATTGGTAATACTGGGATTTTTTTAACACCATCTTACTAAGTCATATCATTTTACTACCTGCTTATTTTTTGAAACCTATTGTCTGAAGTGAACAATAAATAAATGAAAGTACTTGTTAATCCTCTTATTTTTATCTATTTTTTAAATATATAGAAAATATTTTAATTTTTCTTTAAACAGATGTAGCTTTTTATATATTTTACAATATATGTTAAATCATTTATTTCTTTTTATAAAACAACTATATTTTCTAGTTGATAAAGCTATTAGTTGAGACTTGTTATATCATTTATATGTATTAAAATATATTATTTAAACTTTAATTTAAATAATATTAGCCATCATAAAAGCAATATTAATATTAATCACAGGCCACAAGACAATTACCGTACACCGCAAACGCGACCTCCCATGAACGGGAACAGTCCGCACGCGCAGAATTCCCATAATTCACTAAACTCCCATAACCCTCCAAACTCCCACAACTCCCTTAACTCTCCCAACTCCCACAATCCGCCTAACTCCCACAATCCGCCTAACTCCCACAATCCGCACACTGTGCCCGCAACGCCGATGCACGCGCGGGGACCTTCCTTACCTAACGTGCCAACTAATGACCATGCTAAGTATAGGTAAGCTTTTCTAATTATCATTTTCTTACCTTTTATTTTTTACTTAACTAATGTTTTTTATAAATTTGTATAAAAAATGGTGAAATAATAAATTTTCTCATAATATTTATTTATTGTATGATATATTATAAATTTCCTGACAAATTGTCACTTAACATTAAATATTGGAATACTATAAATTACAATTATCTTGTTAAAAATATACCGTTTGCCAAATATGTCATCTCTGCGCATTAGTCAACAAATAAAACATAAATATAGAAGGAATATAAAAGACCAGAAACCAAAATCCTTTAAATTTATATTTTAGTGCGCGCACCAACTCAGCATCACAGGCGGACTACAGTGGACGAGCACCACCATACAAGCCGGTGCCACCCCCCAAGCCCAAGCACTACCGGGCCCCTGACCCCCTACCCCATCCCCCGCACCCTCAACATCCCCAACACCCCCAAAATCTCAACCACGTCAACCACGGGCACCCCCCACACCCACCGCATCCCAGGAATGGGGTAAGTTCCATTTATCTTTCATGTATATTTGGTAAGACAATGCGTGGCTTTGAATCTTCAACACGCGATGTCTCGGATTCAGGCGGAAAGCGTAGGGGAGAGTGTTTTGATACCAAATTCTTTCTGTCTACACTGTTATAAAAGAAAATTCGTAAAGGTAAAAAAATATAAATGTATATTGAAATGAAAAATAAAAATAGATTAAATATTTTGACATTATTTAAAAAAAAAATGTATCTAAATACAAACTACCATCTTTAAAAAAAAATTTATGGTATATTATTTTACTATTTTTGAATATTAAAAATAATAACGTGCCATGCTTCCGTCCATGAGCTTGTCGTGACATACATTTTATAATAGCATTTTGTGCTCTGCGCTAATTGACTCCAGCTTGTACGGATTCCAAGCGCAAGTTTAAATCCTTGCTCCTACCTTCGGGATATTTATAGGAAATACTTGGTAACAAATTTGTATATAAAGAATTTTATATTAACAAAACATTTGCGACATCACGACATGTTGATTCGACGATTCAAAAGTGCATGTAAAGTCTATTTCTATAAAGAATGTTCTGTATTGTAATTAATACCATGAGGCTATCGTGGCGCAGCGGCACAGCATCTGACTGTAGGCGCGGCGATTGTGAGTTGAATCCTCACTGAGGGTAAATATAATTATTTCCTCACTTTGGTAAGAAGACAAAGAGCGGCGGGAGATTACGCCATAACATATGTTTACCTTTGCTTTGTGAGGGATACAAAGTAAAAAACAAAAAGCAACAAAAAAAATGTCTTTTAGAGTATGGAAGCTGTTCCGGGTCCGGTGGGTACAGTGGGCGTGGGCGTGGGCAGTGGGACAGTGAATGCGAATCCGCATTATTCACATACCCACTCGCACTCGCAGCCGCATCGCGCATCACACACACATCCTTACCACCAGGTACGAAGTTATTTAACTTAAGTGTACTATTTTTTAATAATACTTATATAAACATATAACAGCAATATGCTATAGATGGAGTCCATCATGACACAGTCGGACAATTAGTCTGTAAGCGCGATGGTCATGAGTCCGATTATTTGAAAATGAATTGCATTTCTCCGCTCTAGTAAAAAATTGAGTTCCACCACTTACTTACAATTCTGTCTTACAATTTCTGGAATTCAGAAGAAGAAAGGAGTGTCTTGACTTTAGGGATTTTGCCCACCCTGCTATATGCGGGATAAAAAGTGAAGCTAAAAAATTTGATACAGATATCTGTTTACTGGTTTACTTGTGGTCTGATTTGGTAATCTAACCGAATAAAGTACGCAAAGCTTATTCTTAATTATAGTTAATATTACAACAGCAAAACATGTACGGGGCGCAAATGAACCCGCAGTCGCCGCCGTACTCGGGCCCGCCGCCGCACCGCGCCCTCAACCTGCCCCACAACCCGCACCTCATAGGTACACGCAAACGTATTATACTTAGATTAAAAACGAATTCTTCTAATATAAAATAATAGAAACTATTTTTATATCACTTATTTTTATCTCTATAAGATGTTACTTGTAAGACGAAAGTCTTTCCCATACTTACATAGGTACAGACCTAGGTACAGGTAACGAATGCCCCAATTTCACAGGGCCTTCGAATGGCCTCTGAACCGTTATAAATTGATATATGTTATTTATTGCTATTCAATTGGATTCCAACATCCACATATCCTACGTACTCTCGTACGTATCCGGTTTTTGCTTTTCTCGCTCTGGTAAGAAAAAAATATTACGCGTTGGGTTCCGCCACCTAACACGAAATTTCAAAAAATTATGCGAATGGGGGGGAATCGAGTGTCTTAACATTTATTTTCCGCTGTCTACCCTGCTATTAGGAGCAAAAAGAAAGAAACGATTCTTAGCTTCTTAAAATTTTCCAGAAGGGAAGTTGAGTAACAAATGATTTTCAGATTTAGCCGGCAGTCGAGAACAGCGCGGCTCAGCGTTCGAGTTGTATAGAAAGCCACAGCATATGCATAATATAAGGTAATGTCAACTTTGTTTTGTACTCGCACTAAATTATAGACAACTATGTTATATTGTGCATGTTTCTAAATACCATAGAAAGGAGACGGTGATACAATTTTTTTTAAATAGGAAGTTCATTGAACTATAGAATTCTAAGTTCGCTTTTAATTATTTTTTTTAAATATTTATTATGTTAGTTTTAAAAAATATGTATATTTTCAGTAATCTCTTGTCGACAGGACCTTTTTTTCTTTTTTCTTTTTAATATTATAGACACGGGATTTTTATATTGGGTAAGTATTATTATTAGATATATATGAATAATAAAAGCTTTGTGACTTTTGACTTGAATCAATAACTATCGTCTGTTTTAAAGTATTAAAATTCTTTTAAGAGTTTTGTTTGTTAATTTTAAAACCATTATATGTTTGATTCCTTTGTAGCACCGTCTCTAGGACCTTAAATAAACTCAGATCTTTACCCCGCCCTGTACAATTTGCTCTAACATGCAAACACCAATCGCTTCACAACGACTAACAATGTCTTGTCGGATTATAATTAGTATGGTATCGTATGCGGTATTAAATATTATACATATATCTGTAACATATTATATTCTATCGGGTGTTTACGTTTGAATACTCTGTACAAAACTATTGGCAGTGCGTGTCTGCATTTTAGTGCAATTGTTTTATATTTGAAGCATATTGAATTAACTTGTCAATATATCTGTCTTTCTAATTTTTTTATTTATATTTCTTTATATTATTATCATCCTTTTTGATTCTTTTTTGTTTTTTTTTAGTTATTATTTGTATTCCTTATTTATTTATTCCACTTATTTTTATTTTATATGGTATATTATATAATCTATTTATTTTGTTTTATCAACGATCTTATTTCAGACATTTATTTCAATATGCTTTTAACAGTCACGAAATTCATTACTTATAAATTATTATCATTGTCAGTCGGGACATTTCAGAATTTTCAATATTCGATTGTTTAAATATATATTTTATCAGTATTTGTATATATTTATTATATTACTCCTAGTATTGATTAATCTGAGGTGTCCATATATCAGTATCATTGAGTAACTAAGTGGGTGTTTTGGTTGTGGGTTTCCGCAGCTCCGACGCGATGAACTCCAGCGTGGAGCCCGACGAAACATTCTCACCAAAAACTAAAAAGAAATTATCCAAAAAGCCATCGTTCATTAAAAACGCCGTCCTCGATTTATTCCGCTCGAAATCCAAAAGTCAAAAAGTGTCTCGACAGAAATCACTTTGTGAGAGTGATTTGCAACAGAGATACGCACAACAGATGCCAATGCTGAGACGTGAGAAGTCAGACCTCAGTGATCTGACCATACATATGAGAAATACGCAGATAAGAAATCAAATGTTGCAACGCAGCAACTCGTCTTCATGCGAAAAGCCAGTTCTGAAACCGATTTTAAAACGACAGAGTTCATTTTGTGATGATAGAAATGGCTCTATATATACAGTTAGAGACTACGATACTAAATCCACAGTCAGACAGCTACGGAGACAAAACTCCATGTGTGAAATAGAAACTGAACCAAAAGTTACCCCTTTGTTACGTAGACAGAACTCTCTCATAGAATATAACCGGAGGGGTGTCTATAGTAACGCCAGCTTTAATATGATAACCAAAATAGACCCGATCTACCAAAGACAACAGCATATAAAACATGAACCCTTTTACCCAACCCAACCTCTACCTCCAGAACCTATATACCAAAGCAAAGAACATATTGTATATGATCCTATTCCTAAGCCAAGGCGAACTTATGCTTCCTTATATGATACTTCAAGCGAAAACCCTTACGCTACTAGATCAGAAATTTCAAATCAGAGCTTTGAAAATCCTTATGGAAATAGAGATACAGTAGCTATGCCGCTCTTAGAGTCCCCTTATGCTACTAGAGCTGAATGTGTAAGAGATGATATATACGCTACTCGAGGTGAATTCACGGAAAATCCATACGCAATAAAACAGGACATTCCTAGTAAAACTGAACCTCCATACAGTGAATCACCTTATGTTAGTAAGGAACAAATGCTCAGACAAAGAATGACGCCTGAAAGTCCCTATACTACTAAAGAGGATATGTTACGATCACGTTTTTCCGAATCACCGTATAATACAAAGGAAGAAATGCTAAAACAGAGATTGGATACGACGTCGTTCAATCCAAAAGAGCCAATGTACGGTAAAAGAACATATGATCCGCCCCCAAGTACGTCTTGGTCGGAAAATACGTATGCAACTCGTCCTGAGAGAAAGTTGCACACACCAATTAATTATCCAGGCAGAATATCACCTATGAGTAAATGTATGAGTGAACCTCCTTATGCTACTCGAACCGAAATGATGGCAAGAATAAATCAAACAGAATCACCATATGCCACTCGGTCTGAAGTAAAATCTAGTTGCTCTGATAATAACTATAGCACAAGATGTGACTCTCTAGATTACTCCCAACATATAAGACCAGCCTCAGCTGAATGTACATATGTTACTAAGCAGGAAATACTGTCACAGAAAGCTGCTTTACTCGCTAGTAAAGATCCTACATATGGTAAATTAGAAGAAAAATTAGAAATTATAAAACAGAGAAATCAGGCAAAAAAGGAAAAGATATATCAAACTAGGGTTGAGGCAAAAGAAAGTGATATTGTGAAAAGTAGAGAGCCGTTGTATGTTTCGAAAAGAGAACTTAAAGATAGTGTTATATATGAATCACACCAAGAGACTAAAGATATTCAGCCCTCAGTCAGCCGAGAAAGTAGCGCCAGAAGTAGTCCGTATGAGTTAAGTGATGCAAATCACTTGTCTCGACGAGAACCGTTATATCAAACGCCAGCTGAAGCAATGAATGGCGAATGTGAGGCATTCCAAGAAATCGATTTTTCTAAATTGCGATTGACAGAATCTAAAACTGATGCAGAAAAAGAAAAATGTAAAAATTTAGAAAACAATATACTCAAAGGGGAGCCTGTATATGCACCAAGGTTACATGGCAAAGCTGATCATATTTCAAATGCGCTTAAAGTAACATCATCACCAGTACCTTATGAATCCACTACCTCTATGGAAACTCATTATGCATCAGAGTGTAGTATGAATTTTGAAAGTAAGCCACAAAGCACTCCTTACACTTCACAAGATTTACATGATCGTTCTTTGAAAACTAATCGTACCGTCACTTTTTGCGAGAAAATTATGGAAAGAAGTGCAGAGAATAGTCAAGATACATCAGATAATGTATCTTCAAGTAGAAACGAGACGACTGTAATAAACAATGACAGCACAATTGTCAAAGCTGACATTTCAGAAGCAAATGAGTCCGGAATCAAAGTAGAACAAGTAGCACCGGACGGACCTCATACTACTTGGGGTATATTTGACAGCGAGGGTGGCGTTTTGGAAGATAGGAACTGGGGCGTTTCTCTCATAATCCCGCCGAAAGCTATCGCTCCAGGCATCAAGCAAAAGATCTATTTTACTGTGTCCGATCCGAGATTGAGTCAGCGAGTGGGGGGACCTCCCATCGATATGGATAACGGTAATGCTTTTGTAACGAAGCACGCGATGAATGTAGTTGCACTTACTAATTGGCGATTAACGTTTGCAAATGGAATGACATTTTAAAACAAAAATGGGTATAAATGGATAGATTGTTTGACCAATTTTTTATTTGTTGTATTTTTATATATTAAATATTACACATATTGCATGAATAGAGCATGTGAATAATAAATGTAGATTAGCGCATAGTGTGAGTTTACCTCGATTTTTTAAATGAATACTATTTTAGGATAATTTCTGACAAAATAACTAACCACAGCACAGCACCTCTTTTGATATAATACTCAATATTGTTCAAAAATAATTACACATTAGTTTCTATATAATACATACCATTTAAAATGTACATTAATGTAACTTCATTCGAATCATTTTTATGTACATTATTCATTTAATACAACACTAACATTGGGTGAATTGATTTGGTTGTTTTTGCGCAGTTTCTACAACACAATACACTCGTACTTAAAAATTGAAGAGAAGAGACGAAAGCAGTTCTACGTACACCCGACCATGTGATCGTATGTTTAACAAAGTTTGATTGGCGCACTGTACATATATATGTGCAAACACAAACATGTTATCTGTTTAAAATTTATGCCTTTTGCATTTTTTTTGTCTTTTTTACAGTTGGTATTACATGACGAGGTATATGGTGATTTATGGTGCTTGGTGATATTGTTCGTCATTTTCCGCTTTGCTTGTCTAATCCTTTGCGTTAACGTGTTGCGATTTGTGTTTGTGTTACGTTTGTTGTTCTATATAAAAATATAATAAAAATCATTTTCATTTAATACTTAAAATCTGTTTTGTTTATGATCAAACACATTATCTATATTTTGATTTTGCACTTCACTATTTAAGTATTTTCACTATCTACATTTTTTATTTTCAATGATATCTCTCTGTTACTTCCATTTGATATTTTTCCTTTATGGTGCATTTACAAGCTTGGCAAGCCTCCATAAGCTCCAAGCCTTTACAGATGCTTTTATTTGTGTCTAAAACCCGACACTGCACTGGTGCAGGTCGATAATAAGCGAGCCCTCACAAACCAAACCAAACATCCCATTTACTCGCTTGTATTTGTGGCCGTTTGCAGAGCCTTGCCAAGCGTGTAAATGTATCATTACATATATGTAACTACAATCTATGAAATAGATACTATAATAAAAAATACAATAATAACGTTCTGAACAGGTGAAGCAATGCTCTCCCCACTAGTGATGTGCGGTCCGCAGGGGCTGGTGTTCCTGCGGCCGGTGACGCTGCGGCTGCCGCACTGCGCCAACGCGGTGCCGTCCCTCGGCCTCACCATCAAGGCGACGGACACGGAGGCGCACCTCAGCACCGACTGGGACCAGATACACTTGCCCGCGACCACCACACTTAACACCGTCGCAGTCAAAGTCGACCACTTTTAGATTTATGCCAAATTAGACATTTTGTTAAAACAACCAGTGAAATTATCATTTATAATGTTTGCATGTTATTATGCGTATATTATTTTGTTTGTAGGTAAAATTTTAATAAGTAGTAGCGATTTTTTCACGATAAAGAGCGTCGTCAAAAATATTCACTTCAATAAATTAATTTTTAAGAAAATTTCACCGCCAAAATACAGTCATACACTTTTTGGCATTCACCCACCTTAACTCATAAGTAATTAACATACACTAAGTGGTGCTAGTGACAACTCAACGTTTGTGTAAGAAATGCATATCGATAGGAATCTCCATTATGGAATGTAACACGAATTATACGTTAATTAATTAATTAAAAATCATATTTAACTAAATGCCTTACCCTAGATTAGTTATTAACATTATGTTCATTTATTGTTATATTAGTGAGGTACTCGTCTCGTTAGATGTGAGCCACAGAGTAAAAATCGCATCCGGATTGGCATCCACAGATATTTAATGGTTATTTAAAGAGTATTCTTGCAATTACTTTGATATTTTTTGGCTGAACGCCATAGTCATACGCCTATGTTATGTATACGTAAATTAAGAATACGTAAGTGGACACTGTATGTATATTTTATTGTTGCAAGTGATTCGCTAATTTTACCTATGATTTGATTATTAAATTTATATGTAATGTAAATTATTTATTGTTTTATTTATTTTCATCCACGACACATTTGTACATACAATTTATATATATATATATAGATATATATATATATATATATATATATATATATATATATATATATATATATATATATATATATATATATATATATATATATATATATATATATATATATATATATATATATATATATATTTCAGTGTTCGCGTTTACAGTCAAACATCTAATAATGTCAACATAATTATAATGGATAAAGGAATCGTTAAATATTTAGACTTAATAAAGATTAGAGAAGAGATTACTTTACATTATATTCTTAATAAAATATTATACATAAATAAAACTTTAGACTGATTCAAGGGTCTGCTGCGTTTTAATTAAATATATATAATTATAGTTCAACTATAAAAGTATTTAATGAATGAATAAAAGTAGTTAAGGTAGTTAGGTTAAGGTAGTTAAGAAAAAAAGGTAGTTAAAAGTAGGTTTAAGATTTTTTTATAAATTAAAATTTATCTAAGACATTATATTTCATATCTCAATAATAATATAAAGACATTATGAATACTTTTGTGAAATATTATTCTTTTTGAATAGAAATCATATATATTATGTAAATTTTTTTTTTAAATAAGGAACTATGACCCACAATTTCATTTGCGTGGATTTTCGTGTTATATCCTTTTGTTTCCTCTAATTTCGGCTGTGCGTTGCCTGTCACTTTCTCAGTGACGGAAGTTCAGAACCCACTTATCTCTAATTAGTGTTGTGTATACTATATATATGAAATTCGTCAACGATAAATATTCCAAGTCTCGCAAGCTTGCCCTTGCCGCTGTAGTGATTTTTTTTGCATATAGTGTTTGCAATTTCTCACGGACAGAATACCATCTTCCCTTCTCAACCAATGTCGCTGTCAAGGCCAGTAGGTAGGACTCACATCATTTACCTCACAACCAAAAAAAAATCATCAATAAACTGAAACATAAACAAATAATATCCAATATGTCAATAATATGTCCTCTTCGTCTTAATTGTAAATATATATTTGTCCTTGCTATAGGGGAAAGTTGATGAACCCGTTTTTGTCATCTAATCTATTTTTATGTTGTATGTACCTTTTTACATATAAATTTTTACCTCAGACAACTTGAAATTTGTGAAATGATCTGTGCTCGACTGGCACGCTTGGAACGCCATTAGAGACATAGAAATAATTTATTCATCTGTATAATAGGTATAAATTATGAAAATATTCAAGACGAAATATAATATAAAAATCACCGCAAATTCAACTGACATTGACCTCAGCTGACCACACGCAACTCTAATGTCTGCATTTAAGAAGCAGCTAGCAATAATAAAATGATTACATATTCTCTATACACTATTAAGATAAGAAGATTGCCTTAAGTACGATTTCACAATGTTGTTTTTCCTAAAACTACGATAAAGCCCGTAAACAGTTTAATAAGAAAAAAGTAAGCGTTGTAAGTAATATTAACTTTTCAGGCTATAATTTAAAAACTAGCTGTTGAATGCCGCTTCGCCCCTGTTGTCAAATATAAATAATTCAAATTTTATTTGACATTTGTTACAAGTTGACAACAGGGGTATTTAAACACAACATATTCTATTCATACTCGAGGCAATTCTGGTATAGCCAGCTACACCGAAACCATTACCCCGATATGTAGTATGGCCTATATAACCTATCCTTCCTCCATAAATGAACTATCCATCATCAAAAACCGTTTTTTTCGTCGAACCATACGTCAAGTGCGAATAGCAGGTTTAACGCACTAAGGGTTCCGTACTTATTTCATAATTGTATGTATTCCCCTGGGGAAAATACAAAAATTAACTAACTTAAATCAGCGGTCATCCACTAATTTTGTATGAAATGAACTACAAATATATGTTTATAATGATCTCTTGGAACTAAAGTATAAGTGTGTAATAGTTTTTTTTTTCTATAAATATTCAATTTTCAAATTTATTTCTTTCTTTGTATACTGTACTATAAGTGCAAACTTATTGCCAAATTTCAAAACTCTAGGTCACCGGGAAGTACACTGTTGATTTTTGATTACCCAGTGATTGATGGCGAAAAAAAAACGTTTATAATCAATTTTAGAACGTACAAAGTACAGGATCGCCACAAATGAAATGCATTTCTACTACTGTACTGTATTCTTGCAATATTTACAATAATATTTTGCAATAAAAAATACTATTATTTAAACACAACAGTAATTACAGATATCATATAGGTTTTCGACTTCACAAAGTTAATAAACCATTTATGGCACAAGGTATACGTAACGTTAAAAAAGTCCATAAGGTATTTCAGATCTGGCACTTGAAATTTTTAAGTTAAAATTAAAAACGTATTATCACAAAAAGCTTACTATTCTATCCAAGAATACTATGGTGATATTTGTATGTGAACAAAATGCTTACTATGTAGGCCTATGATTTTAATATATTTACTGTAAAATTATATTTTAAATTGCCCAAATGCTTAGTGAGAAACTAACTGCAGGCTCTTCTCAGCAGACCCTGCCTTTGGAGCCAATTATAGTTTTGTGCAGGACTGACAAAACATCTATATGTAAAAGTTCTTGTAATGGCCTTATTCAATAAAGAATATTTTGATTTGTATATACGTGTCTATACCATTTAAAATGTTCCTTGCTAAAACGATTAACTCATTGACATGAGGTAAATGTAAACATTGCAATAAGTTTAAGTTGAACATGAAATACATACATCTATAGAGAGGATAGTTCCTCTCCTAACGAAATGTGGAATTAAACATAAACACATATGTGATTACAAATCGCTCTTTGGAAACTGTGATCATCGTGAGATAGTAAAGGGTCATTAATTGTCAGTTTGTAATTATCAGTGTGTTGATTGCTTTAAAAGTCAATTTTAGTTGTAGATCATTTGTAAATGAATCCGTTCCCACAAAAATAACGCCATACTACTAATTATCGTGCCAATTCTATTCTCCCGCTGAGCGATATATAAAATATTTTAGTACAGATACTTTATATCTCTGTATATATCTGTCTTTATATCTCTGTATTATGCATTGCGAAAACAAGAATTGATATAGACAATTTTGACTAATATAAATATTCCAATAGATGTTAAATTTTTATACCAATTTATTCATAACGTACGTGAATGACAAGTAAAATATTTTAAAAAATAACCCTAGCTATTTAAATACACAAACAATTTAGTCCGTTCAGAAACGCCTAGAACTATTATACTAATGCATACCTGAAACTTTAAATAAGTACCTTCTTGGCTCATAAACCCTATCATTATTATTAAAAACCATATTCTTATAAATTTTACGACCTCTATAATTATTATTCAAATGAAAGTTTAACGAAGACATTTTAATTACATTTTACAATTTAAGATGTTTTAAGCAATGTTTCCACCCAATAATTAATTTGTATCAAATTAAATATTGCGTTCAATGCTAAATTAATTACTATATTATGTAAGATACGTAACGAACATAAAACGGTGTTTATGTTCGTTACGTATCTGTATTATAACGAAGAAACAGAAAATAATTTCAGCCAAATAAAGAATAAATGAAAATAAAATAATACAAAAATATTTTTGGTTTTATTTCACAAAATATGTGTACCAAAGCAACGATTGAGAAACAAATGTTGAAAAAGATTCATCTTAATTCTGAACTCTATAATAACTACAAGATGATAGACACCACCAATTAAAAGCAGTTATAGTTTTATTTGAATACATAGTGAGGAGGTTTATGTATATACATACATAATTGAAATTGTTGAGAGCATGTGGCCTAACGTACAGAAAAGCATGTATTTTAAAATTACAATGAAATAAATCGCAATTATTTTACCCATTTTACACGTATAATACTCTGTGCAATTCACAAGGGGATTTAGAAGATGATTATATTCACAATTTACTTTTTATTACTGTTGCGTACGCGCAGGTCAAACGTAGGTATGTGTTGTGAGTAAGTAGGGCATATATTATTATAGATATCTATCGTAATATAACTCATTATGATGATTTGTAAAAATCAAAAGTAATCGTGCTTAATAGTAATGCTATTTACTTAAGTTCCATCACTCAACTCTCTATTCTGTGTCGATTTATGAATATGAAGCTATTCATTATATTCTCACCACATATTGTGCAAGTTATTGTAAATATATGAAGAAATATCTATTTATATATGGAAATATTAATAACCTATTATCACTAGTAAGCTAAGAGGCTTTAAAAGGACCCACCTGGTTAAAGTTCCTAACTTATAACAACGAAAACGTGTACATTAGAGCTACGCAACAAGACAAATTATTCATGACATAAGTGTGCTGCCGTCGCACAAATGATACTTTAATACGAGATTTCCTACCTATCCCCGCGTGTCATAGGTGAACTTTACATCGTGACTGTAATTTTGAAACCTTACGGTTCTAAATTAGCAAATTTTTAAATTCCTGGTGACCACGCTTAGGCATGCCGGTCTCGTCCTCTGCAGATGTTATCGCTGGATTTACGTTTTGTAGTAAATTTATCGTCGGTCACTCGGCTATGAGGTCTTTAAGGCCATTGTCTAAATTAAGTATATTTTTTAAGTCTAAGTATATTTTCCATGTGATTATATAACATTAAGTAAATAAAATGATTAGAATCGAGCCTTATCTGTTAAGTATGTAGTTACTTGACTTAAGATCATCATAATAAAATAAACTGACTATCATAACTTGTAAAAGCGTATGTGTGAAATTTCATGAGTGGTTGGTAGAACTCCAGAATATCACAACATTTTTAATGGCGATATCTATAAGGAAAAATCAAAACTCTTATTTATATTATTAAAATAGTTTTATACACGTTTTTCGGACTTAACTCGGACCGATATATGTATGTACATACACATTATGTTTCTAACCAAAATGTTATTATTTTTAAAGATAAAGATTGAAAAATAATTGGTAGATACACATATATATGTATATATAATTTGATTACATATACATACATGTATATGTATGCATAGAGTACAAACATAACTGCTATATAATAGTTTGAAAAATATCTCCATGACAGTCGAATATTTTCCCATAGAACAGTGTCAATTTATTATTTAATAATTATGTGCATTAGCTCAAACAGAACAGTTTATATATTAGATATGGTTTCAATGTTATTTTCCGCTTAATTTAAACCTTATATTTACTAGGTAGAAATAAGAGCTTGGACAGTAGAAGTGAGCGGACAGTGAGACACCTACACTTGGATCGCGAGTCTCAAGCACTGCGCTGATGTTGACCCAAAAATCCTGCATGCGTATGATGAATCCATGGAATGTTTAATAGCTTATTCTCACAGATAACAATTCACGATTCATACGACAAGTATCGGGGTAGAGAGAACCAAGTGCTAAGACACTCCGTTCTTTACTTTTCGTCTGAATTCGAGACACTGTATGTTGAGTGGCAGAACTCAATTCAGAGGGCATTGTCTGGTTACAGTTGGGAAATTAACGTGAAAATAATACATTCCCCCAAGTAGGGATCGAATCCATAATCATCGCGTGTACAGTTAAGACACTGCCCCACCTTGCCCTGATCCCACTATAGGTATTTTGAAGAATTTAAAACATTTGTTAAATACTCTATTATTACTATATTATGTTTCATTCAGTTAATATATTTATATTTTGCTAAGGAGCGCCTGAATTTGTAAAATTACTAAAACAGGATATGGCCATCGAAACCAACAATTATTTATACAAATTTCTTATATTTTATACGCCGTACAATTGTCTGTGTCTAAGCTTATAAATAAATTTAACATATGCATAGAATCATTAACTATGAATATATACAAAATATAGTAAAAAATATTGCATTGCAATACAAAAATGATTAAATACTACTGAGTTTACGTGTATAACACTTCTTTCTTTATTTTTTATTCTTAGGATCTAATCACTATATGGATGTTAAAATATGAATTCATTGTCAGCTGTGTGAGCGGGAATTTCACAAAAAATCGATACCGCCAGAAATCGATCTATTGTTCAATTGTAATATGAGTAATTTAGACGTGCTGACGAAATACTTCAACACATAAGCATGGTGATCAGATATCTAAGATAAAATAAAGGCCAAATATTAGATTGCTACCGTATTAAATTTGTAAACATTGGTCTATAAAATTACAAAGTTGTGATGTACAATCATTATTGTATAGGAGGCTCGTTGAAGTCTTTTATATGTGAAGTATTTTATTCAAGTTTTTTTACTAGGTGACATCTACAGCCAACACCAACACTCATACTCCCTGATTAAATTTGTATTTAATTATAAAATATTTTCGATATTATCAGCTTTGACATTATAATAATATTCTTGAAGTGTTTCACACTAAGGAAAGAAACATATAATAGGCGGCGAACACATCACCAGTATCCAAAAGGTGTGGGTTCGAATCTTGCCACCTTAAAATTTTATAGGTTAAAATATTTAATAGATGTCACCCTGTCTTGCCAAATGATCATCATTATTATTAATCTTCAGAATAACATTCTTAGGGATCAAGGTATCGGAAAAAAAATCTTGCTACAGAAATACTAAAAACAAAAGAAAATTGTAACAAGTATATAAGAATTTCCATATTTAATTGACTAGAGCGCTTGGATGACATTGAAAGGTGCGGGTTCGAGTCCTACTGCGTACAAATTACGTTAAAACGTTACTCAAAAACATTTTCAAAATATTTAACATTGAGAATTACTCTAACAATATATTTCTAAAATATACACGATTTGGTTCAAACTATTGTGATTTGTCCATGAGTCACCAGTTACATCATAGGGCAAAATTAAATCACTCAGGAACTATTTGTCATTCTAATTTACGGTTCAGTATGCGCCCTTTTAAATTACTTTCGCAAT
This sequence comes from Dione juno, assembly GCA_037127375.1. Lineage (NCBI taxonomy): Eukaryota > Metazoa > Arthropoda > Insecta > Lepidoptera > Nymphalidae > Dione > Dione juno. Next base: position 4,382,972 of record JAXRJS010000071.1, read on the forward strand.
TAATATTCCATGTCACTTAGTATCTTATGTTAGACAATTATAACATTAGCGGTTGAAAATGTCACATCGTGATGTTTCAACCCCAGTTTATTTATCAAAATTGGATATAGCTAAGTTGTCATGTAGATATTTATTTAACAGGGCCACGGAAATTCAGGAAAAAAGTAGACCAAAGCATTTTTTGACATTATTATCTCTCCGAGTACCATGCGCGTATGCGGGATACAACGGAAAGCAAAAAAGTACCTATATTTTACATATTTTTCTTGCCTGTATGTAAAGGTGACGGTTGACCTGGTGAAGGTTTCAACCACCAAGCTAGCTATTTAAAACAGCTAGTTAAGAACGAATTAATGATATTAAATAAAAAAAGATGCTTAAAATATATAACTATTTTAAATAAATTTAAGAGCACTCAATCGAAATATATTTGTATTCCTCTCCATTAAAATATAACAAAATGCATGAAGAGTTGCGTGGTCCGTAATCTCATGTGCTAAACTCGAACACCTTTTAACAGTTTTACACGACTTCGTGACCTCTAGCTGTCGTGTGACGTAAACCCACATGCGGAATCGTTAAAGCTTGTGTACACTAATAGATAAAGCTTTATATTATGAAAAGTTAAATTATCTTTTAATATATTATAGTAAAATATTGATTTATATTCTTCTTTAAAGCTTTGTAAGCTCAGCTCATTAAGAAATTTCGATAAAATGTTTGCGAAGTTATTGCTAAATTTATTTCTACTGTACTTTATTGAAGGATTTTACTTTTAAAATAGTTTGGCTTACTAAGATAGGTTAGAAAGAAATGAAGCAACAGCAATTTGTACAGAATATTTATATATATTATTAAAAAAAAACATTTATTTTGATATAATAAAAAAACATTTAGAGCTGAATAGCTCTAAAAAAATATATTAAAATTATAAGCTTTCCAAAACTACAGTGTAAGTGTATCACGAACCTAAGCAAGTAGATGCATTGTTTAATTGGTGCGCTTCACAGAAGATGCAATCACGTAGGTGTTGCACTGATGAAGAACGTACGCGCTATTTATGCGCTTTGTCTGATAAATGTTTACAATTCCACTGACCCGCATATATTTTAGTTTCTACATGTTTTCAAGAGAGTAACATATTACGTATTACATAAATAATGTCAGCCAATCTCCAAAAATATAGGCGATATCGATAAAAAGTCGCTATTAATCAATAAATTGATGTAGAGTCACAGACACTATAGAAACTAAATTAAATCCGAATTGTCTCCAATTGTCCGACTAAATTAGAAAGTGATTATTTATACTTATTACTTACAAATTATGTACAAAACGTACTTATATATATCCTCTAAGATTTATTAGTAATTTATTTCTTCGAGTGGGAATCGAACCTGCAACCATCATGCTTATAGTTTATACTGTTTTATTGCATCACGATGCCCTCTTTACAAATCTTTCTTTAGATAATGCTTTTCCAAATGAAGTATAATATTATTATTAAACTTAACATAGTGGCACGATTAACAAAATAAATAGTTTCGGAATATAACAATTTAGTACGAAACGAATAATCGTGCACTCTTACTTACACTTACATCCAACTACTTTCAGCTTAAGCCAGAATCGGAATTTCCGTGAGAATTTCTAAAATAAAACTGGTATAAGTTTTTCAATTAGATATAGCTGAGTATTACTCATTAAGCAGATTTTTTTGACATACTAAGATTTATCTAACGTAATTTCATAACATTAAACATATTCTCTTTTACATTGTTTATCTTTATATTAAAATTTTGTAAACATAAAGAATAAAGAATTATATGGTACATGTATACGATTTTATTATTAATATTTTTTAAAATTATTTTAAGTCTTTCTGACTGTCACTGAATTTCCAGGGTATAAAAAAATGCTATATTAAAATGATATCAATGCACAAATAAATCGATTGACTTTAGCAAATTTCCTACCTAATTAGCTAAAAAAAAACAAATCCTTAGTTAGAAAAGAAAAAATGGAAAGTATTTAAGCAACTAAGGGCAAAGTTGAGTCTGTATTGCGAAGTGAAGTCTCGATTTCAGCGTCAGTAAATAAGTTATTTGAGCCTCGTTACCAGCGCTACGTGATGCGCACATCGAGACAGATTTATAGTTTCATTATAATATGTAAGAATAGGGTGGCTAAATTATACTATAGCTTTTTATTATGTTAATATATATTATATAGAAAAATCTGACATGCTTGTCCAAGATTCTTGTTGTCAATACACTGTATGTGACAGATAAATGTAAGAAATTTGTATGCACATATACGTATGATTGATGTAATCTTTAGAAAACCATATTCAATGATTTATATTATACTAACCTTTTCCCATTTCTTTATAGTTGGTTCTTCATATGGTATTATATAGTATATTTTGCAGCATATTAATCATTTTCAGCTTTTATTATTTATAAAATTAGCCAGTTATGTTGTCTCTAACTTAGTACAGTTACAGATTCAATATATAAAAATCACATTATCTTAAAAAATACTATTTATGGCAGTTTTAGCGGGTTCGGGGTTAGATCAGTAAGCTGTCTTTTGAAATATCTATATAGAATGAAAAGATTTCTATCTAACTTACAAAATATAAGCTTACAATGTGCACTTTATGGTGACCGTAGATCGAAACGTAGTAATGAAATAAAATACACGTTAATTTAGAACATCAGTCATGTTAGTCCTTATAAATAATCGCCTCATAGTTTTGAAATTCACGACTGAGAACGAGCAAGTTTTGTAAATTTATGCGGTTCCTGTTGCACCGTTCTATTTGATTTATATATTTTATTATTCACTAAAAAGAATACATATACTCCAAAATGTACAAGGACACTAAATACATTTATTTTCATATCTTTTTTTGCTTTATTTATGTATTACCAATGTGCGGAAGAGAAAAGCATCAAATGAAATGAAATATGTTCAAATACAAAAAAAAGGACCGTCGTGTCGCAGAAGCACAGCATCTACCCGTAAACGCGACGGGTTGTGGGTTCGATTCCCGTTCGGGGAGATTGAAATATTTTGATTTTCTTCGCGCAAAGCGCGGCGTTGAGTTCCGTCACTCAACACGCAATGTCTTGAAAAGCGAAAAGCGGGGAACAGGACGACACGTCACGACATAGGTCCCTTCTGCCTACGGTTCCCTCTGTCTACCCTGCTATGTGAAGAATACAGCGTGAAGCTAAAAAATATCCATATATAAGTATAGTTGTAAAAAATATATTTTTTACATGCATGCATGAAAATATATATAATTTATTGAGATTACGAGAATGATACTTTTATCATCCATCAACCGTCATGTGTCATGCGTCATGCCTCGTCCATCACCCGTCGGCTGTCACCCATCATCTATTTACACATAACTCTTTTAAATTCTTATTAGTTCTATGCTATTTATTCTATTGTTTTTTTTCTCTAAGCATCAGATTCATTTTTCAAGGAAGAAAGACACCGATAATAATAAATCACTCCGTTCTTCACTAGCAACTCGCACATCGTATTCTCGTGTTCTCATTCTGACATGTTTAAATCACATGACATGACATCAAATAATTAAGTATTATTGGGTTATTGTGCTACTTAAGTCTTCTCTCATCACTCATCTAATACAAATATTTACCATGACAATCTGTCTGCCATGAAAATAATAGAATTTGCAGAACTAAGCTTATAGTTCAAGTAGTTAAATCCATCTAGCTTTTGTAGATTCGTAATAAATCAAATACTAGTTTATGATGAGCTCACAACATGACCTAGCCCTAATCAATAATTATCGAGTAATAGCAGTATTTGACTTTGTATAATAATTTATTTTTTGTTACATTAAAATTTATTTTTCAATTTATATCGTGTTTTTAATAATGTTGTCACAATATAGGTATATTATTTTTACAAGCTTTTATATGTTGTATATATATATATATATATATATATATATATATATATATATATATATATATATATATATATATATATATATATATATATATATAAATATATATATATATATATATATATATATATATATATATATATATATATATATATATATATATATATATATATATATATATATATATATATATATATAGTTCCAGTCCAAAATCACGAGTGCTCAGCTTATTATTTTGGACTTAACTCTCGCACATTTATAATAGAATTATTCCCATATTTATTTTAATTTTTTTTAATTTAAATAAATCTAAGGATACAGCGTAGCACGCAATGTTAAAAGGCAAAGTGAGTTTTTATTATTACATCTAATTTAATTTTCTCTACAATAATCCATATATCACTTGCGTAATGTTTGACTACAACAATCTAAAATAATATATTTGTTTTAAAAAGTATGTGCGCCGGATGCAGATTGAATGTATCGTGATTTTAATAGATGTTGAAATCAGCTGCATGGCACACAGATCGTGTCCACACGAATGTCATTATACTAAAATAAATAAAATTAAATTAGCTCAATTGTATATATGTGGAAACCATATTAAGCAATGAGGTTAATATCAATGCGATATTTTTATTTATTTATTCATACTCCAACAGTTTTTCTTTACGTTTAACACATCCTTAGTTAGTGCTTACATAAATTAGTAGTATCAATTATGACAGAGGTTAGTTTAAAGTAAATAATTATGAAATAGAAGTTACATATGATATACTAACATATAAATGAATAGAAATAGATATAAGTTTGGCTATATCTATATATAGATACATATCCTCTCAGTATCACTTTAAAGTAAAAAAATAAAGTAATTCATCCGAAATCCTATTAGACTCTGCTACTGTTTTTCTTATACCTATGTCATATTAAGAAATACAACATAATTTTACACTAGATTAGATTATGGATTATATTTACGCAACTTTTCTAGATCATTTATATTTTAAAATATCATCTTTTATAACGAAGTACCTAACTATAACAATTTGTAGAATATTATCAAATTGATCTCATCTGATAATTAAGGAGACTTCAATCAACTATTCTTCAGCCGATTGTCTGTGAAAAGATAAATGTCTGTTGCACTAATCGCTATCGTCTCTTAAAATCTGCGATAGATTTATATATTGCGTAGACTTGAGGCATTATTATCATACTAAAAAATAACAATGTAATTAATTTATTATTCGATCATATATGATGCTAATCCTTTTGCCTATCATAACCAAATTGAATTGTTATTGCATAACGAAAGCTTTTCATATACCTTATTATTTCAGTTTTGCGCCTTTTTCCGCATAAAATAGTATAGATATCTAGAAAAATGTGTCAAGAAACTCCGTTATTCTCATTTTAAAATAATCAAAACAAAAATTTTTAATTGACTTTGTTGTTAATTTTTAAAAACATACTTAGTTTACTTACATAGCTTTAAATTACAAATTTATATATGTAGAACATACAAGCGTACATTTAAGTTTGTTTAATTTTATAAGTGGCAATTATGGATCTTGACTTTTTAAATTTTTCAATAAGTGAGAATAAAGTATAAATAAAAGAAAAAATCGGAAACATCACAAGAAGAAACTGTTACAAACTAATTATTAAGCTACAAGTTTATTTTATACAAAATTAGTGCATACTGACTGCAAATATAAGTTTTAAATGTTTAATTAGTTAGTACCTACTTTCTTTCTCTTCTTTCGCCAGTTGCAGTCATGAAATTGGTACAGAACCCTCGGTGCGCGAAATTTTACTTCATGTAAGATGACTACAATTTTACTTCAGACAAAAGTCTAAAGTTTGAAAGTAATTGTTTTATTTAGGACTCAAGACGAAAGTGATCGCTATTTTAAATCGTGATTCAGATTATACAACCAATGTTGTACACATCAATTTTTTATAAAATCGTGAAAGCAATTGATTGAGAATTTAGATAGCTCATCTTTAATTATTATTTATGTACAACGCGTTTTTTTTTAATTTTTTGATTTTACTTCAATTTATAAGTATATAAAAGACAGTTTTTTTGAGAATACATATTCTCATATTCAATATAATATATTAACCGATATTAAAAAATAATCTATAATTTTACGAAAAATTATAACATTAAGCTTCAAAACATTCTAGATCTCTACATGAATAATACCTAAGTTGAAATCATTTGTCATGTTCAATATAGTATATAATGAATTCAAAGGAAAATCTCAACTTCAACTCTTAATCACTTTGTAGTGTTTATTACATACCTTCTCGTATTCATGTACTCGTACATACTTTAGGACGTGACCCAGTTATTTTACAAAGTCGCTTACATTTGAGTGGCATCCATCCCTTAGGTGGTGGTTAGAAGACTAGATATAAGCTCGGGTAATAGCACCTTAGATCAAGTTGCGCACGCGCACGCGCTCCGTACGTACCGGTGAGTTACAAGTGTTTCGAATTTAACTAAATGTCACGTTGACAGTGACATTAGGAGTGCATTTATAAAAATAATTCATTATTCCAAAATAAGTGTTGCGTGAATATGGTGCTCGAGTTATTTTGGATTTAATGTAGCATAAGCTTTTTAGAATATATTTTTACTCTCAAGTAACTTTTTTTTAATAATACAATAGATTTTGATGCAGTTTTTACTATTACTTGTAGAACAAAGTAAACAAGTTAAAAAATATTTAAATCTTGAATGTCTTCAGCGTTTCATTATTTTCATATTTTCTTTTAAAAAATTAATAAGATTCGCAATGAATGTAACTAAAAATATTTTAGAAACATAGGGTTTTTTTATTATTACTAATATACAGTGACGGAATATTTTTGGTATCATGAAAGCGGTTTAATCAAAAATTTATATTAATGGCGGATTTAGACTAAATCATTTATAAATTAAAAATGTTAAATGTCTATATTTAATAGTATTATGATATATGTAAATAATTTCTTGACGTTAGGTAATAAATAATGTATTGTAATGAGGTTGAGTTAAATTGTTATTTTTTTAATTTCGAATTTTCCTCCGCCCAACTAAACATTCAATTGCGTTTAATAGGATTATTTTAAAATAAATTTGATTAAGATTTAACTAACCAATTTAATTAACTTAGACTAAATCATAAACGGTATATTTCCAAATTAAGGGGTCACTTATTTTTATTGTCTTAGCTACAAAATTTAAAAAAGTAAACCATATTAAAAATTAACAAAATTACAAACAATTTAAAGCCGTATAAAGCACTTATACCACTTTTCCCGATAAATATTAGTGGTTCCAGTGAATCGGTAAAAAATATGCCTATTGTGCTTTGTATTTTCGCCATAATTAGTATCGTTGAACATATTATTGTCTTCCTTTGATTGTTTTGCTATTTCTTCACAGTATACATACTGTACAGAGCTACAGCTCCTATGGTTAATTGTTTAAACTTATCCAATTAACTATTCATATAAAAAAATTGCATTATTGTAAAGACGAGATATTTTTCTGTGTCTTTTGACTGATAACTATATATTCTTTAAATTATTTAAGTATAATGATATTTTTTAAATTAAAATATTTAAAGGTCATCAATGTAAAAATAATATTAAATATGCTTTATAAAATCTATAAATTCTTATATTATATTTCCCATATTAAGTATACGAATATAAATATACTTAACTTTTACTTAATGTTTACCTCGGCTAGAGTACTACTAAAGACTACTTTAGTCTTTATTGTAACAAATGCTATTTTTTTTTAAATCTTCTACTGTAGCCATTGCACACGGCTTATATTTATTTTTAGTATAAATCTACTTAAAAATGTTTATCGATTATTATTTGCAATGAACGATAATATTTTTAAATCACCCCACAAAGTTGTTATATACTACATATTGTTCTGTCATAAAATGAAGTATAAAAGACAATTAAAAAAATTGTATATAAGTGCTAATCGCCTAATTAACGCTTAGCGCGCTTAACACGTTAATACGCCTTAAAAACAAAACTAATAATTTCATATTATCCATTTTATTTGTAAGATTTTTAATATTGTTTAAGAATGCTTGTGTAATTTTTTTATTTTTTTCAGATTTAGTTTAAGTTAACTGAAACGCACCAGCATCATGCTACGTTTGTCAACGTTTTGCTGTAAGTTATTTGGACTGTACTATACTAATTTATACATATATAATATTATAAACTATTATAACTAAAAAGTTTATTACACTAAATTATTATTAATACAGAAACATAGTTTGTCACGTTTATCATATTCGAAAAAAATACACAGGATTTTTTTCAATATAAAATATGTCAAATATCCTCTATCTAAACTGAAAAATGCAGAAAAAGAAACAAATATACGTCGGTTTTAAGTTAAAAATTTAAGTATAAATAAATACTAATTCTCGCAGAAATAATTATATGTTATAAATATAAATAAAATTAAATATATTTTTACAATCACGAACCAACAATCACATATTAATCCGATTTAATCTCCGGAACAGTTGGAACTCAGGACTTTCACTGGAAAATAGAGATGCTTATAAATGCTTTTAAGCATTTACCACCCAGATATATGAAATAACCAAACATTTTTTTATTTAATTAGTAATAGTAAAGCTATGTTATGCTATAACCAACAAATTTTCCCTAAATACACTTAAATAATGTTAAATAAATAATCGTAGTATTTAAGCTATTGAAGCCGCGGCACGCTAATATAAAAATAAATAGTAAAATTTGTTTCTGGCCTAAAGTAATCCTCTAATAATAAACCTAAAATAATCTAAACAAAGTGTACCCAGCATGAAATATTATTATGTAAATTGGCGAAAAGAATATCGTTCTCTATTTTTTTAAACTAAAATATCTTACACCGATCTTCAACGCGTTGTACCATTTAGTTGTAACCGTGAACTAATTTCACTAAATTCATTTTGATTACATCTACATAAATTAAGCACAAAAATGCGTAACTTACTTTTGTATGCAATTATCGTGTCATCTTTACTGCACTTTGTACGATCGCTAATAACTCTCACAGTTTAGAGTTGCATAAAAAGTGAAATAGCGTTAATTTAAATTTAACAATGGAAAAGTTTGGAATTCGATATATTTATAGCAATAAAACGAAGGCAATTAGTAAAATTAGGTAATAGGTAATATGTAAGAAGATTATCTCATGTAAACATAGCTAAAATTATCTTATTCAAATAGTTTATGTTTATGTTTTTTATTTATAAAGATACAACTCGAGATAAATTTACAACTGTTACAATATACTTTTAAAACTATAAAAATAAAATATTTAAAATATTAAATCCTTTCTATTATAAATTTAAGAAACAAAGCTAAATTTTTTGGACATATTAGAATGTAAAAGGTGAAAATATAATTTAAAACTTTGTGAAACTGGACAGAGGGAACAACTATAATAATATTTTTTCGGATGTGAAGGAACCAATGATGGCGACATAGGGTGGGGTACCGTCTGTCCCTAAGGACCATAATGTCTGTATGTTGCTTAAATATGCAAATACTTAAATTAAGTATGAAATAGAAAGTCTTAATTTCGATACAACCTGTAAAAGTTTTGGTAAATATTATAGATCAGTATAAGAAGTTATACAAAAAGGAATGCACAAAATTTTGAACGTGAGCTATGCCTCATTTGTACAATATTACTGCAAAATACTTAAAGCCTGTTCAAGCAAACGTCGTCCGCTTATGCAGGTAGCAAGAACAACGGCATTCACTCTTCTTCATAATAAACAAACTCAAATAATACGCATGCTTGTTTAATGAGAGGCTTTTAGCTCATTGCGAATATCTAAAAAATAAGATAATTTATTTAAGATTAGTTTAATTCTATTAAATTACTAAAATTATTTAATACCATGTAAAAAAATATCAGCCGCCATTGTTTCTTTTTTAAATAATATAGACCTGCCTATAACATTTTAACATCACATCAACATTGATAAAGTAAAATAAAAATAAGTTACATCCATAATTAATATATTTCTGCGATATTTTGGATTTTTTTTAAGAAACTTTCATAAATAACTTTTACCAATTCATAAATTGTAATATTATTCACTTGAAATAATAAAAATTAATTGTTTATTACTTATTGCTAAGATGCGATAACAATTAAAAGCAGACTTTGAAAGATCAAATGTGATATTTAGACTCGATGTAAATCATTAACCTCAACACAATATGCTTTCATCACACTGAGAAATATTTACATAAATGAAGATATCGTAAATCTTGATGAACGTTTGTCAAAAAAATTTTAATGACGTATTAAAATTGATATTACATTCTTTTGACAGTTTAACAATACCTTTCATTTTTTCAAAGGTTTTGTTGTAAGATACTGGTGAGGTATATATAGTTATGCTCTGAAATATGAAAATTTAAAAATAAGTTTAACTTGCAAATAAAATGTTTTCAAATAATAAAAAAATGTCGATCAAGTGCGAGCAGTACTTGCGCACCGAGGATCCCGGACCTATTTCATAATAGGTAGGTATTCCGCTGAAAAAAATACTATTTATAAACATTTACAAACTTTAATACTTTTATGCTTTAAACGGTCTTCGACTATAATATTTGTTATTAAATTCAGCTTGATTCCTCCACGTGATTTCGAAAAAATGGTCTTGATAGACAGAAACACGGACTACTTACACAGTGATTTTATAACGGTTTCGTTTTTTTTTTGGTCTACGAATTTCTATAATATATCACTACATATTTAGATGATTTTTGCCACCCAAATTTCTTTACGATCTTTCGTGAAATTACTGATACTAAGTAACCTTACAATTTAATGAATAAATCGTATAGCAGTTACTTTTGGGGTCAAAGCGTAATTTTCGATGAACCTTCGAAATACAATCTTGATTAGTACGTAATAATTACATGTTCAATCGACACTTGACTATATTCAATCAAATAGCAGGTGATTAAGACTATCAAAATGTGCAATATTACTAAGCAATATTAGCATATACTCGTAACCATCAATAAATAAATATGACGACCAATGAGCAATTTTATATTTTATGTATAAACCTGTAATATATCTAGGGAGGTACTTTAAAATTATAATATCAATATATACAGTAAGAAACATTATCATATAAATTTGTATTGCACTTTATAATTATGATAAATTAGAAATGACATTTTAAAATTTCTATATATAATACATTTTTTATACTATATCTTCTTATTGTTAGGCAAGAACCTCTCTCCAGTGTTTCTTGCGTAATTCGTGCTATTGTGCACACCAGGTACACCAGGCCTGTATAATCCAGTTCGCCATTTTTTTTGAATTTTGAGTCCATTAGTCTTAACTCACAACTCATATCAACGTCAAGTCATTTTCAACTTTTATATCGTTTAAGTAAATCCTTATTTTCGTTAATACAATACTCACTTTCCCCCTTACTTTGTCAACAGTAATATATTTTAAATGCCACGTGGTACGTACCAATCGATCTATTTTCTCAGTTCCCAGGGTATTGTTTTGCATCGAGAGCTCTCTTCACGAAGGAAATGATTGAAGATTCCCTATTTTAATTTTAAATTACATTTTGTTTTTATTTTTAGGCTTAGGCTTACTTATATTTTTACTTCATAAGAGCGCCGTTGTTATGAATTCGATGATAATTTAAAGGAATGATATTTCAATTACTGTTATTTCTACTATCTTGTAAGACAGATAGTCGTTGTTATATGAAAACCAAACACTAGGTGGTTTCGGAAATACGTTCATTACGATTACGACAATTTTCCCATTACGCGTGGCTTGCGCAAGCGTCGAAGCTGGCCGGTCCCACGCGATGTCATCTGAGCCTATTGTGCCAAGGGGAGGAAATTAGATAAAAACGTTAATAAATACTAAGCTGATTTGTCTCATGTCGCAATTTGTTTAAGCATTTTTTAAATAGCTTTGCAACTGACCTTAAGTTGGACCTTGAATAATGTAGTATTATTCAAGATCTAACTTACATCTTCTTGTTGTAATTGTTACTTTCTGATGGGATATTCTATATTTAGGATATGATATGTTATTTATAATTTACTAGCACAATTGTTTCTTATAACTATTGCCATCGTTATGATTACAGTGTTACTAGCAGTGGCAGTGGCGCAAAGTGGGTACGAGTATAACAAACCTGGGAGACCGTTTGGGCCTTCATCACCTTCTACGCCAGGCTACCAACCAGGTCCTACAAGTGGATATCCTGGATCCCCAACTCCATCACCTTACCCAAGTGGTCCTCAAGGTGGTGACTACACCGGAGCAGGTACAACACCCAGCTATCCATCGGGACCTTCAAATTATCCCAATAATAATCAAGATTATAATAACTATCCAGGACAGTCCAACAGACCAAATTACCAAGGTAGCACCCCAGCAGGCCCTGGTTTTGGTCAGAATGCAAACGCCAACAGACCTGGGTTTGGTGGCTCTGGATTCAGACCTGGTTCTCAAAGTGGGCCTGATTATAGCCCTGGCTCTCAAGGAGGAACTGGCTTTGACAACGGTGCATATGAAGGCGGTGATTATTCTGCTATTCCTGGTGAACCTGATATAGATTACCCTATACTTTCGGAAGTTCCTCGAACATCTTTTAGCTGCGCCGCTCAATCTTATCCTGGATATTACGCTGATGTAGAAACACGTTGTCAAGTTTTCCATGTTTGCGCGAATAACATGACTTACGACTTTTTATGTCCTAATGGTACAATTTTTTCACAAGAATATTTCGTATGCGTCTGGTGGAACCAATTTGACTGTAATTCTGCACCCAGTTACTACGGATTAAATGCAAATTTGTATGACTATTCTATTACTGGGTCCCAATATTCTGAACATGGCGGAATTCCTCAAGGAAATTACCCTGCAAGTACTGGATCTCAAGGTCCATCATCTAATTATCCGGGTACTTCAGGACCACAAGGACCATCAGCAGGATACCCTGGTAGTTCTGGACCGTCTTCTGGCTACCCAGGTGATAACGGTTCATATAGGCCTTCAAGTGGTTATCCAGGTAGCACTGGTTCACAACGACCATCTACTAATTATCCAGGTATTCAAGGACCATCTGCTGGATATCCAGGTAGCCAAGGACCATCTGTTGGATATCCAGGTAGCCAAAGAACATCTACTGGGTATCCAAGTAGTTCTAGACCTCAAAGTCCAGTAAATGGATATCCTGGAAGTCTAGGACCTTCCACTGGCTATCCTGGAAGTTCAAGGCCCCAAGGCACATCTCCTGCATATCCGGGCAGCATAGGATCACAACGACCCTCAACAGCATACCCCAGTAGCCCAGCACCACAAGGTCCAAGTTATCCAGAAGATAATTCGCAACAACCTGGATATCCTGGTCAACAAATTCAAGGATATCCCGGCAGTCAACCTTCAGGACCAAGTTCACCAGGGTATCCAGGATCACAAGGAACAACAAATTACCCTGGTTCCAGGCCAGGGAGCAGTCAAGGATATCCTTCAGGCAGACCTTCGGGGCCTAGTTTTCCAACGGTAACTAAAAGACCTAGTGACGGAAACTATCAACAACCCAATAGAGAATACCTCCCACCTCGCGCTTGATGAAATTAAACTACAGAAAGAAATAATTATTTCGTAAAAGTAAAAAAACTCTAGCTGCCAGAAAAACTTAGATATATATATATATATATATATATATATATATATATATATATATATATATATATATATATATATATATATATATATATATATATATATATATATATATATATATATATATACACTACCAAAATAAAAAAAACGTTGACGAATACAATTTTGGTGCTTATTTAATACTATAGCTATTATATTATATCCTTAATTTAAGATCAATAATTAAATTACATAAGTAAATAGTGTTACTGTATATTTTCACATATGACTTTTCTATAAAACAATATTATAATTAGCGAAAGTTACCGCAAGTGTTCATAAAGTAGATACAAAAATATTAGATTTCTACGAAAAATAAATTATTAGAATAATTAATATTAAGCTGCATAAAGTATTATATAGCATTCTCTTTTGTAAATAAATATTCTTTGAGCAATATATGTAAATAGTTTTATTTCGAGATTAATTTGATTTTTCCAAATATAGTCTACTATGCTAGCTATATGTATTATATATTTTTTTATTGTGGAAAACAGAAATCATGGGCCAAATTATACCTATTGTGGAAAACATCTAAACAGATTGCCTATATAACCGTCACATAATATCAAGAGTATCTAGATGAAAATGAATTGAAATGAAAGAATTGGTCACCACTTCAAAGAGTCATATTTGTACCTTTTTAAATTCTTAAGCTGTAATACGTCAAATTTTGTAGTATCTACTACATTTCTTGTCGTTCCTACTATAATCCTTATGATTTAGCATTTGAGCAATAAGATACGCATCCATTTAAGTTAATATCAATCTGTAATTTAAATCTATAATTTTATTATAATTTAATTTTTTAATATAACTAAATTTAATTTTTTTTTTAAATTCCCTATAAATTTAATTCTAAACGGTAACCTGATAATGTATAATTGTATAATGGTCATTTAACCAGCTAAATCTACTCAACCTGTAAAATTTAAATTGGTCCTCGCTGTTAAGCCTTCTAGTTTGCAAAAGGATTAAAAAATAATAAAATAAAATAATTTATTCGTTTTCAAAATTAAGTACATTATCATAGTGATTGGAGCCTCCAATTAAGCAAAAAAAAAGGCCTGTGACCCCGCTCTTCCATATCAGTAAGTTCATAGTGTACTAATTGATAGTAGTAGAAACAGTGTTTATTTTAAATATTTTAACATATTAAAAAAAAAAAGGATTATGATTTATTTTCTTATAACATTACTACAATAGTGTCTTACTCTTGACAAAGTTCGAAACAATTGGGCTTGTTTTATTTTCTTTTAACTTTTTTATAATGGCGAGTTTTTTTTTCTCATATATTTAATGTTTCATTTGTAAGTAGGAATGTTATTTTGTCATAGTCGTGTTCTGAACACACATTCAAACGGTAGTCAGTGTCGGGTCCTGTGATGTGGTGGCAGCTAAATTCAAATACCACAAATGTCTATTAGTTCGTAAAGTACTTAATATATAAGTACTTAATGTCTAACTTTCGTTCGAATTTATGTATTGTGGCTTGAAATATGGCTTTACAACAGATTTAAAAGCATCAGATTGAATGCAGGAGCCCATGCTGCTTATGCTTATGACAGCCCATTTCTAAATAATATCTTCATATAGATATGAAAGATGTTTTTGGACAACATCGATTTCGAACTCTTGTGTTATATAATTTTATAATAAAATTTGATAATTTTTTTTTAATTAAATATTATTTCGTTGCTTGCTGCCGCTGTGACGCTTATGCGAGTTTTATGTTCTTACAACGTCAATTTCAATTATTTGAGTTTTATAATTGTTTATAACAATAAAAATATATAGTATAAGAAATAAATAAATAAAATATTTAAAATTAAAAAAAACTAAAAATATATAGATGTTTACAATAATGATGATTTCTCAAATTTTAGCGATTTGTTTATGTTTAATTATATATTAATAAATGATAGATAATTATATATATGATTATATATTTAGTTATTGATAAGCCTCATCATCCTCGTTAGAGAAAATAGATATATTTCTAGAATGATCGGCTTCGCTATTATTATATTATAATACAAAATATAGTCATTTCATTAGAGAAAGTATCTAAGTCGTAGAGAACAGGACTACTTGTAGGTACATATTATGATATATAAGATGGCAAATCTTGTCATAGATTCTGAGAAAAATGCTACACTCAACAGAAGCGTCTATGCTTTAATTGAACGATCTTCCAAAGAGAAAAAATATATACAACGCTAGAATTGATAAATGAATAATAGTGAATGAATGAATGAATTCGATTACCTTAGAAAGTGATTAAAATCTATAAAAAGCACATTTTTGATTTCAAATCTAGTGCATATAGTATAGTATAGTATATTATATAGTATAGTATATTATATAGTATAGTATATTATATAGTATAGTATATTATATAGTATAGTATAAGTGGATCAAAAGTTAAACAAATTAATTGGTTAATTGGCACGCAGTAAGATGAATAAAAGTAGGCCTAATAATTCATCTGATGATTTTAAACATGATTTGAATGTTAATGAAATTCTGTTAATGAAAATAAATAATAGCGTATGAGCAAATATAAACTGCAAGCACTAGTAATGCTTACACTACTACCCTGGAAATAATACCAGCCAAATATAAGGATTTGATTTTCCTCCGGAAACAGAACTTGATTCCCTCAAAAACCACACTTTTTTTAATAAAACTAAATATCTAAAAAAAGACAATTAAATTTGGTAAATAAAACTGTCTTAATGTATTTATAATTAAGTTGATTGTTTTTGAAAAATATATACGTGTAATGGAGAATAGTTATGTGATTAAATTATTACGACGAAAATAAATTCTTTGGGTTTTGTTATATTTATACATATTAAATAAAACAGTTTAACCGGATTAATCGCGTATATTGACATTTTTTGGAAACCCGACGTTTCGAACACTTTGCAGCCGAATATATTTAAACCTTTATAATATGTTGCAGAATGTCATATATAATACAACAAAATTTATTTGCTTTAATTGTGTATTCTTGAGTGAGCACGAGTTTAATTACATTGCCTTAAAACAATTAATATTTATTTTGATTATTTGCGTAGCAGTACGATATTTTTTTTTCAAATATTTTATTCTATATTATTTTATTTATATTAATTTGCTTATTAAGAAAGTAAATAAAAATAAAATCTCATAATTTCATCAAGTTTTAGATCTTTATTTTATTAGTATATCTGCAATATCCACACTTTCGCCGTTAGAATTACATAGTATTTTGATACAACTACAATATTTCAAAGTCAATTATAGTTATCCTTAATTTATAGCCAAATTTAGATAGATAAAATAAAAAGTAAAGACAATTAGAAAGTCCTACATAAACACGTATAATATGTGCCAGTTGACTCAATTCTACTATACTATAATACTTTTTATGTTTACACAATAAGTCCTTACTATATTACTTTCCGAAATACAGCATATTATGTTCTTGGGCTATATTTCGGAATACAAACATGCTGTTTGGACCAATATTTTGGATTTCACTATTATCTTTGAAATATTGTATTCATTGAGTCTATAACAAATTTTAAGAATTTAGGAAAGTTTAAGTGAAATAATTATAAAACTTTTGCTCAAAACCGCTCCCCTGGAACCTAGTGATTTTGGTGATAACCGTTTGTCCTTTGCTGCTGTCGATATAATATAATTATTATTTTATATGTATAATTTTAATGAAGCTTATAAAATATATTCATTAATATCTACAATAATAGTTAAAGAGGGAGAGAAGACATTCGTTCATCGTCTCTAAATTAACTATCAAATACGCCTGTGTTGTACTTTGAGCAATTCCGCTGTACAGTTTAATTTGCTTCAACATTTTATAATAATTAGAAAGTAAAGTTTCAATAAAATTTTATTTAAACTTAGTAATCACAAATTATTAACGATTCCCTTGGTAATTAATATAATTATTACAAGCCAACATTTTTAATAATATATTACATCTTTATTTATGCAAACATATTATGAAGTACACCATAGCATCATATCATATAATTATTAAGATTAAATAAAAAGGTTTCAACACATGAAATGCTGTTTAAAATCGATAAAGTGAAATTTTATTTTTCTTTTCAAACTGAAATTAAATACAATTATCAGTGATTATATACTTTATATTGAAAATTATAATACAATGCAAGCATCAATATTTTGTCTTATCATATCATTAATAAATTATACCTAGTCGAGTTGGCAACCCAAGAATAGAATGTCAGTGTCCAGTAGTGATGTCATATGTCATGTCCAAGTACGGTTGTTTTGCCTTTTTTCTGAGTCGTAATCGTTTTTTATAAGGATCTACAAGTTTTAAGTTAAAAGCAATACAAAACATCAATAGTAGCCAAACAAATGAAGTTTCAATTGTGAAAAAGTGTTTTTAATAAGTTAATATTTGGCGGCGGGGTCACTATTATCGATAGTGAATATTGCGTATCATGTAACAGTGTTCTTGTGGTTTATTTTGTGGCCGCTGCATCTATTTTCGACTTGACAGTCTTCCTTAGTGTACGTGAATTTGTTGAATTATTTAATTTACTCATTTAACGAATGTAAATGCTTTACGTAAATAAATTGCACATTTATTGCTTGTAATGTCAAGGTCTTACAATGTCCTTACTACTTTGTCATCCTCTTTCTTCATATTTCATTATACAATATTCTCCGAATTATGTACCAAACTTTCAAATAATACTTAATTTATATTGATCCAGTTAATGTTTATTATTGAACCAGTTTTAATTAAAAAGTAAATATTATAGCACTTATAATTATTTTGAAATTAAAATATTTGTGAAACCAAAATGAAGTTTTCACTATTCTGTAATTACATACATATTCTCATACAGGTTTTATTTGATGTTCTTATAATATGGTACAACATTGTATAGAATTCTTGTTCAGACTGATGGTGAAAGTTATATTCACTCAGCTCATTGTATTGCAATATAGCTATCTGTATTGAATGGTGATTTCCAATACTTGCATATTATTATTTAATTTTAAATTTTGATAAAAAATAATTATGTAAACAAAGTAATATATTATGCATATTATTATTTATTATGAACATGAAATTATTTTGCTACCACATAAATTACAGTTCAATTATCTACAGTGTAATTACACCACTACAATGCCTAAAAAAGTAAAAAAAATATATTTACAAATGTGATTTTTTAAAAATAATATGTATTAAATATAATTTAAAAAATACATGTCACTATTAATAATGCATGTTTGCTTAAATAATTTCATATATAAATATAAATTTCATAATAATAAATATATGAAATATTTTTTAGCACTATTATGTCAAAACAGACATGACATGACATGTGGTGCTTTTATGGCATTTTTATTTTTGTTAGTATTCAAATATTTTCACTTTCCAAGATTCGATAGGTAGTTGAGAATGGAATGTCTTAGCACTAAGTTATCTTTGACTACCTTGCTAAATGACATGTAAATATAAAAAAAAATATAATTTAATATGTTATTATGTTGAACAGTAATAAAGTTTATTTTATATATTTTTTAAAATACCGAAATGTATCACAATTTATAATATTTTTTTATTTCATTTTGACATAATCACATTTTAAAATTTGAAACAGGTTACAATGAAATAGCCCAACAAGATGAGTTGGTTACGAACCACATCGAAGACGCTGGCGCGTCAGCTCTCGCGGTCCCTCGACCCACGTCATGACTATGAACCTCAAGCATGTTACAACTCATTTTGTAAGCACTGGCAACAGGCACATGATATTATAATTAAATCACAGGTAAACAAGCAAACTTATCTGTTTAAATTTATTAGAATAACTATTTGATTACTTTTGTAACAATTGAATTTGCTAGATTTCAAATTATCGGTTATAACATTTAAAAAAAAAACAAATTAAATATAAAATAGAAAGATAATAAATCAGATAATAATAAAAAGCTAATAAAGTAATAAGCTAAATCATAGCTAAAAATATATGAATCTCATGCTCATAATGTGCAACAAAGCCCAAAAGGAAAACAATACATTAAAACTTTTAAATAAATTACTGTATACTATTTCATATCATATATAATATTTTAAATAAATACTTAATTGTTATTCATAATATGACCTCAAATTCAATTGAAAGATTAATTCTCATTATTGTTTTTGTCTTATAAAATGTTACAAGGCTATGTGTGTGTATATATGGTAATATATACACATTTTTAAGTAAGAAGTTTTTGTAACTTTACTAAAGTAAATAAAGCATATTGTTTAATTTCTATTATATATTATTTAAAATAATTAACAATACGTTCCTAATTATATATTTCTATATTATTATTATTATGATTTTTATTTTATTTCTAAGAATAAATCTAATCCAAAAATATGTTTTGAGAAAAATAAATATAACATTATTTATGTTGTAATATTTGATCTAGTGCGTCTAAAAACAGACAATGATAAATTATTCAATGTTTATGACTAAGTCATCTTAGTATGTCAAAAACATGCTTTCAGAATAAATTTAATGTCTTGTCTTACTTTATTTAGCTTTAGTTATAGTATTTGATATAAATTTTATCTTATATCATGTCACAGCAGGACATTGCCTGACTGAAAATAAAATGGCTATAGGTTCGATTCCCCCCAGGGGATGATCACTTGAGACTACCTACTATTTCACAAACAAAGCTGCTGAAATTAACAATTCTTTTTTCATGTGGGATAGATAGAGATAGCTTAATAGCTTATTAGCTTATCAAAATAATCCATCCTATAAATTAGAAAAAAATATATTTCGTATAAAGATATATTAATTTATAAGTAAATTTTAGCCCCAACACCTTCACGACGATGTCCTCGGCGTTGTCAATCATCTCGAGCAATTAATGACGCTTCTAGTGTTAGAGGCTAGGGCGAGAGAGCTCAATCGAATGCCCGCCCCCGCCGCTTGCCTGGAATACTTGTTGAGTGAAAACCTCCTCGATAAGCTATACGAGTGGTCTAAATATACTGGAATGTAAGTATAACAAGCTTATTTTCCTTGTTCTTATTAACCTCATTCGTATAGTGACGACCTTATAGATTACCAATTAAAAAGTTGTTACATCAAGAGAGTGCATTTGTATTTTAATTAATATTGGCCTTTATTTTTTAACAACATAAAAACAGTATATTGACAAAAAAATGTAGTTTAAATTTGCTTCTGATTATACTTTTTTTAGTTCATATTATTTTATATGTATAAGATATAAGTATATTTTTTATGTGCACACCATGCTTCGATATCTTGTACAATTCTTTCTTTCTATCTTGACTACAATGTGACCAATGCTAGCACAGATAATATATTAACAAATGCCAATCATATTAAAGTGCATTATCGCCAGTACCAGTTAAAAACTCGTCGTCAAACGTTTACAGAAACAAGAACATAAGAATGTAATTATCATCATTTCACAGAATGATCATTTATGCAAATATTTATGTAATTTCTTATTAAAGTAACTACACTATTTGTTTTTGCTTCCTGCGTGAATCATTTACCTACTGGCTGAACGTTCTTTGAGACAATGTGTGATAACATACCATGTTATCAGCGCTAGACTTCATATTAACGTTACGCTTTTATTTCGCTAATTGACCTACAAAATAGTATGTAGGGTATCTTATTAAGCTGAATTAATATCACATCGACGTTCGATTACTTTAAAAAAATACTACAAACCTTTTTGTATTGTTATACTTTTTGTTATTATAAAATAGGTTTAAAAAAATTACTTTACGTATATTTACATTACATTCATGTACATTATACATAGGTATATTACATATTTAGAAACTGACATAATATCATAATTGAACGTTACGAGATTGAACCTATGGCTCTTAAAAATAATCCAAGTCAATTAAACGCATTCACGTTTTTATTGAGGTTGTTATAATATATATTTGTTTTTAGCATCTCTGTATTTACCATTTTACAAATTTACAAAAAATGCTTATTCCTAAGAACGGCGTAATAATTTTACTAGAGAAATATGTGTTTTCGATGACGATTTTCTGAAGTCCCGCTATTTCTCTAAATATTCCTTCTAATATGAATAACAGTTGAAAGAGTATTGTATATGTACCTATTTTTATCGTTAGGTTAGTAAACATTGTAAATAAACTAAAATAGTAATAATTAAAAAAAATTCATTATAATGATAGAAGATGCCTACAGCAGCAAAATTGATTAAAGGTCCTTGACTTTTGTGTTACATAAATGATAAATGTTCTAATAAAAAGCGATATAGATAATGCTTACTATTAAATGTTAGACGTGACATTCATATACTTTATAGCGTATTTTAAGAATTAGTTAATTTATACACTTTAAATCATTAGTAATATATTATATTTATATAATAGAATATTATTTCAATAGAATGCGCATAATTAAGTTCCACTACTCAATACTGTTTTATAAACAAGCATAAGTCTCAAAACAGCGTACAAGCGGAGGATAGAGTATCTTAGCAATAATCTACTAGTACCTAGGTATACGCGGAATAGAGCGTGAAATTATTTTTAAACACCCACACCATCTCGATTTGGACCCATTTGCACCGATAAGGTTACTAAACCATAAGTTCTGACCTCTCATTATGTAATTGACCTTCCTTCTCGCATCCTAGTACTTTGTTATCAACTACCGGTTCCGTAACACGCTTGGCGCTTGTTTTACTGATAGACGCAAGTTACAGCTACTTTATAGTAAAATACGATATTGATGATATATATGAACTTTTGCATATTTTCTACATTATTCAATTTTAATTCTATTTTTTTAGTACGGCATTATAGTGTTTTACAAACTTTAAAAATGTAAAAAAAAACGGTGTACGCTTAGTTCAATAATGGGTTTAATCGCATTTAGAGTACCTAAACCACTGATTTTTTATCTGGTTAAATGTGTATATATCTAACGGTTGCATTACTTTCCATCACATTACACAAAATTAATAAAAACTATATTTCCAAAAATCATCTTAATACATTAAACATATAAAATAAAAATAAAAAAATTAATGGATTTTTCAGATATTTTTATGATAAACGAATATAAAAAACGATTTTCACAGACATTACTATAATTTATTTAGCAAGCGTATCATATAACACGCAAACAGATACTATTACTGGCGGAGTGACAATTATTGTGACTCGGTAAGGAAAACAATAATACAAACGCTGAATACTAAAAAGCAAGCATACGATCGCTTGATCAGCTTATTTAATTCATGTCACATCTTCGTATACGTATTGTTGACTAATACACATGTGAAATAAATGAACATAAACAGATGACATGACAATTTTATTTTTATGAATCAATCTTATGATTTCATATGGCATATATTGATCATTTTAGTCAGCGTAACCGGTCGAGAGAAAAGTAAAAATGTTTTATTGTTTATTTTGAACGTTATTTAATCATAAGCATTTAATAAAAGCATAAAAAATTTAAATAATAAATTGTTTATTATATAATAAGTTGAGTCCCACTAAACACGCAATTTGAGTGTAAAGTGCAGAAGGGAGTGTCTCGATATTACATTATCTCGTGGGACTATACTGTACGTTTCGTTATTTACTAAAAACTTTCACTGGCTTAAAACAGGCAATTAGTAATTAAAAAGTAGAAATTAAAATTCTTCCAACAATTTCTACTGACTGCACTGTCTTTAAAATCAAAAAACATATTCGTCGTCTTGTCTTATTTCAGATAGACAAATATATACATATACATATATATATATATATATATATATATATATATATATATATATATATATATATATATATATATATATATATATATATATATACTACAAAGACCTAAAATGATTTCAATTCAAATATCTCATGTAATTTTGTGAGGAAATTAAGTATAGGTACATTGGGACACACAATAACAAAGCCAAAAATGCAAAGAATCTCTTACATCTATTTCTAGAAAGTATTTTAAGACTAATTAATGTTTGAACGTAATTAACGTCGTATACAAACGTATAAACGTACTGTTCGTTTAAGAAAATATGAAGATTATATTTCATGCTACGTTGTTTTGGTAAAAGAAATGTATTGTTAATTCTATTTACTAAACTTAATGTAAACGCGGATATTCTGCACATTACAGTTCATGATATACTGTTTAGGCTCATTCTTGTTCTGTCCTCTTCAACATGTTCTTAACTCCTTTTCCCTTCCCTCACCTAAAGATAGTACCTACTTTCCTCCCAACTCGGCATTAATTTTTATTATTAAATAAAAACGATTGTAAATTACGGCTTATAATCGCACAGTAAATATTAAATCATCGCTAGAATTGTTTAATATTAATTAACGTGCCAGGAATCATGTCGTAATATAAATACCGGAATATCAAATTTCATTCAAATAATCATTTGGAAATTATGCCAATATTTTTTCAAAAAATCTATATAGAACTCAATAATTAAATTTGTTAAAGAAATACCAATGTTATTTTATATATTAATAAAAGCTTATTTTATCGTCTTTATTATTCAATACTTTGTTATTGTTTCTTATGAAATTATTATATTTTACTGGAGAGTTGTAGTGCTAAATAAATATAAATCACATTTATCTGGCAGGTATTTATTTAACATGTTATCATTTCATATTATTTTATCAATTATATGAAGAGATTAATTCGTGGACACTTCAGATAATGAATTAATTAAAATAAATATTAACATCATTAAGAACATATAGATTTGCTAAATATTCGAAACGTATAGAAAAACGTAAACAATTATAGTTTCGATGCCACGGATTTGAATGAGCTATCCAAGAGGGCTTGACTTGAATCCCGCATATTGCAGATTAGGTAGAACGCCGATATATATATATATACATATATATATATATATATATATATATATATATATATATATATATATATATATATATATATATATATATATATACATATATATATATATATATATATATATATATATATATATATATATATATATATATTATATATATATATATATATATATATATATATTTAAAACATTTAATTTTCTATTCTAGATACGAAAATGCCGTCCGATTGGAACAACTCAAACTGTTTGGAAACCTAGTCAACCACTATAGTTCACAGGTACACGATTCGTTATTTTTTTAAATTTCTTATAATATATTTTTAGCATAGCATATCTTCACGCTTTATCCCTAACGGAGTAGTCAGAAAGAACGCAGTGCGAAATGCTGCGGTCCCTGCATAATTCTTTCGCCTCGTCTATTGTCATTATGCCTCTTCTTACATGATCTCCGGGGCGTCCTCATGCTTTTTACGTGACCTTTCTTCCAGTATCTTCGACAGTGTGTTTTCGAAGGTCAACCGAGGTCTTCCCTCACCTCTCTTACCATTCACTTTTGCTTTATATATCTTTTTTACCATTCTTTCATCACTCATTCTCTCGACGTGTCCAAGCCACCTGAGCACGTTCTTCTTCATTCTTACTATGACATTCTCGCTGATACCTACCATTATGTGTATCTGTTTGTCGCGGATTCTGTCCGTTAAGCTGACTCCGCATATCCTCCGAAGAGATCGCATCTTTACAGCATTCATCTTTCTTTCATTCTTCTTCTGCAATACCCACGTTTCACTGTCATATAACAGCGTCGGCACCAGAACTGCATTGTGTACGGCCAACCGTGCAGCTACACTGACGTTTCACCGTCTCAACAATGCATCTAAGGCACCGTTCATTCTGTTACCGGCAGCAATACGCCTTTCCACGTCCATTTCGTATCTTCCATCTCTATTTAATACATACTTCCCAGATAGACTACTTCATTCACTTGTTCCGTTAAGTTTCCATTCACAAAACTCTTGCATTCCTTTCTTCGTCTCTTTAGAATTTCAAATTTCAAAACCTTTATCTTACTTGCATCCAGGCTGAGACCATTATTTTCACACCCGTCTTTCAAAATGGTGAACAATGCCTGCAAGTCGCATTTTGATGATGCAATAAGATAATAATTCACTCCCATGTCACTTTGTTTCACTTACTCATATATTCACTAATCACTTTCACTAATATATTCTTATTTATTAATAATACGAAAATCGTCTCTCTGGTCCCACTCTATCGGTCTATAGTCTTTTTTAAATTTATGGCCATAAGCCATCATGTGTAAAGTTTCATTATTAATAGTAAAACCTTAAATGTATATTTTATAGACAAAGAAAACTTTATTCATTGCTCCACAGGTGATAGCGGCAGAGCCCTTTCTACGACCGCTTCTAAAACTACTACAAGGATTTAGAAATCAGATACCACCAGCTAATCTTGAAAGTAAGATTTACTTTAAATATATTATATAATATATTCATAATATCCGTATTTATTAGATGTATCTATTTAAATATAGTTAATTTAAATAATTAACACAGAACTACAACTTATTACTTAGTCGTAGAATCTATAAAAGTTGATATACATATAAAAATCACAGTAAGCATTGCTTTAAAATATTTTTGACCTAAGTAAATTTTTAAGGAAAATCTCTTTAGAATCTTATCATTGTTAGTTAACGATATTCACGGATTATCCCACATTTAGCACTGTAGGTAGATAGAACCTAGTGTCATGGCACTTCATCTTCGCTTCGCCCCGAATCCTCCGCGTATTAATGGTGGAATTCAATGACGCATTTTGACTTACTAGAGCGGAGAAATATAAATAATTCATTCCCTCAAATGGAAATCGATCAGATAACCATTGTTTACAGGCTGACGCTGTCTAAGTATTATTTTGATTACTATTTTAACAGCTTTTGAAACTACTTTAAATTTATTAGACATAGTTGGTTGACCTTATCACATAAAATTTACCAATGAATATATATCATTTAATTATTTATCTTATATCCCACCAGGTCAACTAGTTGCGGTACTAAATCAGCTATGTGTAGTGTTAATGCAAAACATGAGGTTCATCGATCTATTCTTCTTAATGACGGAAACGAAAAACGGTTCACAGGCTGAGTAAGTATCGATTAAGTGTCTATATTAATTAATGGCTTTAATCTACGGCTTACCTCGTGTGAATGCCACATTCTAGGTTCCCGAGATATTTCTGACTACAGGCAACGTGTGTTCCATCAAAATGATTTATGTGATGTTATATAGCCTATATCTCTCTTCGATAAATGTAGTATCCAAAGCAAAGAAAGAAAAGAAAATTTCAATTTTACCAATAGATCCCGAGATTAATTAAAAAGTCTTCAAACAAACAAACTCTTCGTCTCTATAATATTGAATAGTTCAAGTAACGTTCCATATAACTTTTTTATTTACTTTTTGTTCTGTTATTTTATTTTATGTGGTGTACATTTATTGTGTTGTGTACATGCGCATTATGTATTTTAAATTATCATCAAATTATTGGGTTGTACTTAGATATTAATCAAAGCGAAAAAGCTGAAAAGTTAGTTACATTCAGCTCGCTATTCTCAAACTACTGGTTCAAATGGAATTTGAACTGTTCGATAGTCCTATTTATTGAAGAAAGGTATACTTTAATAACATATGTATATATATATATATATATATATATATATATATATATATATATATATATATATATATATGTATATATATATATATATATATATATATATATATATATATATATATATATATATATATATATATATATATATATATATATATTAGTTATTTCTTTAAAATTGACGAAGGGCACGAGGACGAAGCTACAGGTTAAAGCTAGTATACAATACCTATTCAAATTAAAAATAGCAAATTATTCTATTTATGAATAAAATTATCTAATTATTACATTCCAGGTTCATAATAGGTCGTCTCTTACTATCGTCGGTCCATAGAGAAGGTTCCGCCGGTTCAGTCGCGAGAGATGCGTTTTTATTGTGCGCCAAAATGTCCGCCAAGTGCCCGCCGCTAGCGCATTGTCTGTTGGCGGGAAACGCTTGCCCTATACTGGCTACTGGTGAGTTGGTAGACTATAATAGAAGAAGTAGTAAGAAATGGTAGAAATAAACAAGAATGGTAGATATAAAAAAAAGTTTCATATTAGGTATTCAAGATAGGTATATTATATTTCTGCCACAATAAATAACACAATAAAGTTTCTCCATAGGAACTCATGAAAATTCATATTATATATATATATATATATATATATATATATATATATATATATATATATATATATATATATATATATATATATATATATATATATATATATATATATATATATATATATATATATATATATATATTTATATATTCCTTCCCGATTACAGTAGGGGTTCACCAGGGCTCAGCTCTTAGTCCGTTCTTATTCAATGTAGTGCTGGATACTGTCTCGGCTCACATCCAATGCCAGCCTCCGTGGCTGATGATGTATGCCGATGACATAGTACTCATCGATGAGAACCGACTGATGTTGGAGCGTAAAGTGAACGCCTGGAAGG
Organism: Dione juno; assembly: GCA_037127375.1. Classification (NCBI taxonomy): domain Eukaryota; kingdom Metazoa; phylum Arthropoda; class Insecta; order Lepidoptera; family Nymphalidae; genus Dione; species Dione juno. The sequence continues at coordinate 4,411,301 of JAXRJS010000071.1, forward strand.
GTGCGCTTGAGAACGGTGGTCTCAAACTGAATGTGTCGAAGACTGAGTACATGGCTTGCGGGAACCCGGACTAGAGCACCATCCATATCGGGCCTGAGCCAGCCGTTAAGTCGGAGAAGTTCAGGTACCTTGGAGCCGTTATGCATGAGTCTGGAGGCATCGACCACAATATCCATGCCCGTATGCCCGTATGCTGCCTGCCCGTATGCCCGTATGCTGCCTGGGCCAAATGGAGGGAGGTCACTGGTGTGGTCTGCGATAGCAGAATACCGCCCAAGCTCAAGGGACTGATATACAAGAGCATTATCCGACCTGTTCTTATATACGGCAGCGAATGTTGGCCAACATTATCTCGGCACACTCAGGAGCTTCACGTCACGGAGATGAAGATGCTGAGATGGATGTGTGGCCTGACGCGGTCCGACCGCATACGCAACACATTCATTCGAGGTAGTCTTGGGGTCCGTGACGTAGCGGATAAGCTCCAAGAGCGTCGCCTGAGATGGTATGGCCATGTTATGCGCCGATCTGAGAACTATGTCGGAAGGAAGAGCCTTGACATGTCTGTCCCTGAAGTTAGACCACCCGGACGCCCAAGGAAGTGATGGCTGGATGTCGTGACACAAGACATGAGAGCCAATAAATTGTCCACTGAGGATGTTAAAGACCGTGCAAAGTGGAGTAGGCTCAGTCGGAAGGCAGACCCTGGCAAAAGCCGGGACTAATGCCAAGAAGAAGAAGAAGATATATATATATATATATATATATATATATATATATATATATATATATATATATATATATATATATATATATATATATATATATATATATATATATATATATACATATATATTAAGATTTTCTGATAGCAACTGCGCCTTTCAGCCTTCACGTTACTTCACGATTTTCATGATAATGTAGACATAACTCTTACAAATTTCAAATGTAACCAAACAAAATTAATTTTTTTACGATATTCTAATAATAATATGATTCCTCGCCAGGTCTAAGCGGCCTGTACTCTCTGCTCCCGCGCGCGCTGTCGGCGGCGCGCCTCGCCCCCGACGACGTCAACCGCGTGCACAAGCTCACGCTGTTCATAGACTCGCTGGAGTTCTGCAACGCCGTGGCACAGGTTCGAATACAGTCTATATATTGTACAAAGTCCCGCACAGGTCGGACTGGGAATCGAATTTATTTGAATGGTCAACAAGTGTTTAATAATATCGACGTATCTCGACAAATATGAATAACAAAATTAGCTAGAGCGCTGTAATAGTCTAGATTCTTAATAATATCGTAACACAGTGGCACAGCGTCTGACTGTGAACATGATGGTTGCGAGTTCGATCAACAGTCGAGGAGTGAATTATTATCAAATCCCCGTTCTGGTAGACGAAGATTAGCGTTGAGTTGCGCCACTCGACACGCAATACCTCGATTTCCGGAGAGAAGCGGAAAGTAATTTTAATACTAGTTTCAATCGGCCTATCCTGCTATATAAGGAGAAAAATAAATATTAATTAATTATATAACATAAAGATTCCAGCATGACGCTGAAAAATAAAAAACTTACTTACTTACTTACTCTCAGGTAGCACATCCTTCCATCAGAAAACATTTGCTGGACCTACTTTACCAAGGATTTTTAGTACCTGTCATGGGACCGGCGTTATTGCAGGTAATCTTGTATAAATATTATCTTTACGAATGGGAATATGTGTATTTGCAAAATGTACATATTTAGGGAAATACATGAAAATTGATAAAATGTGAATAAAATTTGTGTGAAAATAGTATAAATTTGAAATAACTAAGATATTCTAAAACATTTCATGATGGTTCAGATTTGTTTATGCAGTGTTATTAATATTTGAAATTTAATTAATAAAAATCATTACATATCAGCTATTCGCGTCATTCGCGTAAATTGGGAGTAATGTGGGAGGGAGTGTCTTAACATCGAGTTCCCTCTGTCTATCCTGCAGGGGAAAAAAAGCGTGAATTTTTTTTTATCATCTACTCCAAACCCAATGGAATCGATAAAAATATTTTGTATTGTATGCTATTCTTCATTGCATCTACATCTATTAACGTTAATCTTAAACAATTAATATTCTGTAAAGTTATATTTTTATATTTATGATATCAATTTTCCTATATTTCCTAAGGGCCAATGGTTATCATTACATTCATAATTGTGTTTGACAGCATGTGGGTTTTTAAATGTGTGAGATTTCTGAATCAGTACTGTATTTTTAAAATGTATTTTTTAATAAAATCAAAAGAAATATTACATGGATTCGATAAGATTGATTTCTTATTTAATTAATCGTTTTTTTAATGAAATTTCTATTTTATTAAATCAAACTATTATTTACAGTAACAACCAATACTGACATAACATTTTGACATTATTACACCTAATTATTATGTCAGCTTTGCATGATTCACAAGTGAAGTTAAATTGTATTATATTTTTAATTATACCTTCATTTATTAAAATTAAAAGTAAGCAAACGTTTTGAATACATAATCATATACAAATTCCTAACTCAATAATGAAATGTTGCCATACTGTACAAAATAGAAATATCAAATAACATGACAATGGTACTTCATATGTGATATACATATTTTTGTTTGTAATTCTAGTGTTTAGTATCTGTAACTAGTAGTAGCTAGAGGATTCGATTCTTGTTCAGGACAAACATTTGTCTTGACTATTATTTATGTATGTATATATCAATACCGTTTCTGTATGTAGGTATAAACTCTACTATTGATATATGTAATATTATTAACAACAAAAAAAAAAGAAAAAAAATATTAACAATATATAATAAATATTAGTCATTTTATATATTTTATTAAATTAAATTAGTCTGTCTATCAGAACAAACTAAGGACAAGTTTGGAACTTATTATATTTTATGTATTTTTTATCATAAGAAATGACAATTATGGGTTATGTGACATGTGGTAATGGACATGTTATGCAATCTCTTTATAACAAATGCCGAGAAATAATACTATATTTTGAACATATTTTATCTGTTATAAAGCATTTATAAATGTGACTTATATATATTTAATATTTAAAGTATTAGTCAAGTATATACTTTAAATTAATTTAAATTCTTAATATACAACTTTAACTTATGAAGAGATTTCACCAATACATATTTTTGGCGTGGATATCTGTCATGTCAGGTATACGGTTCAGTGACAGTGTATATGAACCTTTTGCCTTCGATCATCCCATAATTCCCTATCATTTGTGCCATTTTCGCTTTTTGTTTCGCCCAATACCAAGAAACCCATTAAGTTTGACAGCTTTTACATTTTCAATGAATTATATTGTTACTGGCAATTCTACTACATAGAACCCTCAAAAGAGTTATTTTAAAAAGAAAAAATATATTCATGTACCTACATATTATATAAAACTAATCCATCACTCGTTTGTGCATATGTAACCGAGCACTAGCTTCGCTAAATAACAATCAGATAAAGGCAAAAACTAACATATATTCCCTTATAAAATGACTTTTCTTTTTAAACTAACCACTTTTCCTTTAATTACGTTTTTTTTATTTAGTAAATCCTCCTTTTTTTAATATAACCCAATTCCAAATAACTGTCACTCGACCGCCAATCTACTCGTCAAACGATAGAAAAGAGCGGGAAATTTACAGAGCGAATGTATGGAACAAGCAACGGCCATGGCGTATTTAGAACTTCTATTACGGTGTGTCACATCTGGTGGACTTTTAAGAGTAATTCTACACTTTTTGTTCACTTATGAATATGATGGCGTCAAAATTATTGATGTTTTACTAGGAAGATTAGAGGGAAATAATCATGTAAGTATTGTGTTTGCAATTATATTTAATTTCTAGGTCATATTATTTTTAAGAAACTTAATTTCACCATTTTTTATTTATTTTAAAGATATTACGTACAAACGCCATTGTGAAGAAAATATATAAATTCATTTAATTTTCAGCTTTCACTCGTAACATTATGCCTAATGGAAACTCTAATCGATCTGAACTGCGAGGATGTTATGATAGAACTAATATACAAATATCTTATAAATGGCAATCATTTAATGGCTGTATACAGAAATAAATTATCAGATCCATATCCGTATAGAGAAGCTGCGGTATCATTTCTAGGCCTCAGCCCAAAATGTTGTATGAGACCAGTACAAAAAACTAAGGAGTGGGTGGATGAATTAGCACTCAGTGGACGGAGGGTTTTAGATTTTAGAAGAGACGATGAAAATAGAAGAGTTAATGGGGTACATGGTGATATAGCCATGAACAATCTAGTCCATGAAGTTAATTTTGATTATGGCGTAAGTGTTTTTGTTTTTTTTATAGCTATAGCTAAAAAAGCTAGTAATAAATTACTTTGTATTGTTATGATTTTTAAAGTCAAAGCCATGATATTTTCATAGGTTTCGTATAAACACAAATTACATATTTTCATATAAAAATTTGAACGCAGTGGGATTTGAACCTGCGCCTCATGGAAACCATCCAAGCGCTCTGACCACTAACCCATGCGTTCTGATCAAGTTGAGTCGGAAATCTTATATGCTTTTTACAACGTCTTTACGTTACGTTCAAATTTTTATATCTTTCTGTAAGTTACTTTATACCCATTAAAATATTAAGGTATTATTGATGAAGAAACATAATGTCTTTCACATTATTTGAATTTCAAACTAGCGAGGTGTTTTAGCACTGTATAATTATAAATATTCTATAGACTTAAATCTAAATAGACATCCCTGAATAAAAGAAATACTACACTACTGTAAATAACATAAAAAAATGATGAGCATATTGCATAAAAATTACCACTTATTATTTTAGAATCCAAACGAAACGTTATACCACAATTATCACGCGTACCTCTGCGATGCTCGATACGAAATAGTATCGCGAACTATAGCCTGTGCCAATTGGAGCTTTACATACGACGCTATGCCGAAAAGAGAGGCAAATAACAACTCCACTAAAGAAACGAAAGAGATAGATACACTGCCTCGCAGGGAAGATAGCCTAGTATCTTTATGTACAAGCGGTTATAACACTTTAAAGACAAGCGATACTTCAGAAAAAGAACAGCATAGCTTAAGTTCTCTGAACGAAGAAAGTAAAGGTCTAGAAAAGCAAATTAAAGTGAACGATGAAACGAAAAGCGATTCTGAGAAAGAACAAAACAGCCTGAGCTCCTTGAATGAAATCTTTGATAAAGTGGAGGCGACATGTCGTAGCAAAACATATGGAAAAGAATTGAATTTAACCTTTTTGAATGATGTAGGGAGTAGATGTGAGACAAATGAAGGTCACGACAGTTTGACATCTATAGGTGAGAGTAGCGGTTACGACAGTTTTAGATACAGGCTGGAAGATAACGATGATGAAGGGTTTGCGGAGGACTCGTTCAGGAAACGTTTTCTTAAAAGCAATCACATTCAAGATGTGAAAGAGTACAATGAGGTATCTGGATTGAGGAATTGGCGAGTCAGTGCTGAATCAATTATCGGTAAGTTGTTCAAATTGTCAAACAGTCATGATAATGTGCATTTTGGCTAAACGCGTTTTAGATTTCTTCTTGTCAATAAATAATTTGAAAATAGTATAGCAAAACTTGTAGAAATTGTTTTCCTTTTTATAAATAAAAACTTATTCAGGCAAAAGCCAATTATAAAAGCAAACCTTCTATTATAAGTATCGTCGGTAGCTTTTTTAATTCGATTATTTTAAATAAAATGTTCATTTTTATACCAGTATGAATAGTATAAATTATTTTTTGCTACTATACTGAGCTAATTATATTATATTACAATTCTAAACTTCAAAAAGCGACTGATTTGAAAATGATGAGAGACTCCCAATGTAAACTTATGGTACATGGGTACCGTTGGTTAGATGTGTTATTCCAGTGGAAAAAAATAGTAATTATCAAAATTTGCTATAGTACATACATATTTTTAAATAAAATAATAAACAAAACGTTATGATAGGCAATAATGAAATGTGTTAATAATTTATAATTATAATAATTAATTTGATTTTACCCATGCCAGGCCCACTTCTACACAGTGTTCTCAAGAAGGCGGCCAATTTCCTAGAGTCCGACATTGCGACGGCATGTCGTGTGTCGAGTGTGTTGAGCAAAATGGCGTCGATGCCCACGCCGATATTAACTGCATTGTTACTGTGTCCTGGTTTTGTAACGCAGCCAAATGTGCCTTCGTTATTTCAAGTAAACTTTTTTAAATATATGAATTTAATGTAGATATGCTATGAGTATGTTCTTTAGTTACTTAAAAACAAAATGCGGAACCTTAATGAAAATCATGAAAAGTTCAATACTATATGACACTACAGGCACTTTAGTTGCGTCTGTATCCCTTTTACCTTATTATTATTTTATTTTATGATTAAAAATCGATCACAAAATCACACAGGTCCGGCGTTGAGTGCTGCCACTTAACACATCAGTGTCTCGGATCAGAAAGCGGAGAACCGAGTGATTTAAAGCCAATTTCTCCCTGTAATGTGTCACGCATATCTCATATGGTGCATTTACTTGCTTGGCAAGACTCGGCTATTATTTATTTCCATTCGACCACACGGGTGAACCTGCGGGTAAAAGCTAGTACTTGCATAAAAAATAGCAGCTTGTCTAACTTATTTTTTTTTAATTCTGTACTCAGATTCTAACCAGATTAAAAGAAGAAATAGACGAACTAACAGACGGCTTAGACAATTGCAGCGAGTTGGTCGACAAGGCGCGAGTGTTCCTCATACAACGCGAGATGACGCTCGTGAAATACCGTGTGCAGGCGGCGGATGACAGTGAGTTTTATGAAAAAATATGTTTTTTTCACACTTTTATTAGCTTTACTTGTATCTATCTACATAATAAATGTCCATCTGTCATTGTTATTTTGACTAAAATGTTACTGTCAGGATTGCGTGATGTATATTAAAATAGTATAGTTAGTATGAAAACTTAAAGTAAAAAGTACTTTTTCCAATTGATCAAGGTCACGGTCTACATGTGATTTTACAGATCGTTTAAATGAAATTAGATATCTTTATAGACAAATTGCTTAGTTAGGTTAGTTCAACTCTGTATGCGTTGAACTGTGACTGTGACTTACAATATGTTTTTTAATCTGTTACAGTAAACACGATTCGCACAAAATCGTTCACATCACTTCATATAAGTTTGAAATATATCTGCTTATTAAAAAAAATGACTAAAGTAATTGTCACACAATGTTCTCGAATATTCGTTTAAAAATACTTGATAAAGAACTAAAATAAATTTATAATAAATTCAGATCAGAAGCGACCCGTGTCACCGGCCAGAGACGACTCCCCTTTCCGGCGAGTTGAGAATAAGAGACGAAGCTTCTCCTCGAGTCTCTCTAATATGTTCAACAGAAAGAGTTCGTGTACGTATTTTATATAATAATATTGATAAATAATAAAAATGTTGGTATACTTAGTACTCCACACAGTTATATTATAATCTATTATATACCTTTATTGAGATATATCTTAGTATATAATAAAATCCTACTAATATTATAAACGTGAAAGTGTGTGAACCTTTTAAAAAAATTATAATTGTATTTTATTAATTTTAGTTATTATTATAAATATTTATTTATAAGTATTTTTAGTTTAAAGATAATTTGAAAGTTAGTCCTGTAATATCTATAATAAAATATGATTTACAGTGTCGCCATCGCAGCAAAGTTCTCACAGCCTACAAAATTCCGTCTACAATTCGCCTTCACAAAAACGTCCTATATTTACGCAAGAGGCCTACTGGAACCAATCTATCACTCTACGCTCAGTTCTCAACGCCGTTCTTTTAGACGAATGGCTTAAAGAGCTCTCCGCTCTCTGCGAAGAACAAGCCCTACGGCTCTCCACGGATAGTTATGAAAACGACACTTATATACGAACTGTGGCATTATGACTGTTAGCTAATGCCTCTGACGGCAGACTAAAAAAAAATAACATCATATCTGATACTTTTGTATGATACCATAGCATGTATGTATGTATAGTGATTGTGTGAATAAGCCTTACGGCTCTACATAGATATTTATGAAAACAATCTTATATTGAGCTGTGGCATTCTGATTGTTAGCCAGTGTAAAATAACACATCGATGATGCCTTAATGTGTGCATATAGTGATTGTAAAACGTGTCAAGGTTTTATTGTGCAAATCAAATTTCTTTTTTTACACTTCGTATGTTTATTGATTGTGGGAAGCCTTACGATTCACCACATATAGTTATGAAAACCACACTTACATACAGGCTGTGGCATTATGTCTAAAAGTCACTGCCTCTGGCGGCACATTAAAAACAAATGTCATGTCATATCTGACATCTGGCTTCCGTCTGATGCCTTAGTATGTACATTGTAGTGATTGTCAAACGTGTCAAGGTTATCTAATGTGGCAATAAAATATGTGTTTTTACACTCTACTGTGTTATGCCTTATATATAGATAACTAATTTATAACTTTAAAAAATTCGTAAGGTTAAGTAAACAAATATATAAACGCATATGACGTTACGGCTGTTAGCGAACACTTTAAAATGTATATAATATACTTTTTTCTATGAATAATATATATAATATTCTACAAAGTAATGAAATGTTAAGAAAATCACAAGCCATTTCTATTTAGTTTGAACATTGTTACTCTACTAAAAAAACATTGGATAAGATTTCTATTTATTTAATTTTACAGATCTTTTAAACCGAGTCTTATTTGAAAAACATTTTATATAAAAAAATCACAGCAAAACCATTTTACATAGTTTATGTGTTTTGTACACCATTCAAACAACTTGTAATATAATTTCTTGTACAATTATAATAATCGGCATAAATATTTTTTATAATTTTAAGTAGATCTAGAGATATAGCGTTTTACTTTATATATTAATAATATGAGTATTTTTTCTTAAGTAGAATAGTCTAGATACTTTAGGTATAACTAAAAACATGTTTATTTTTAATATCTTTATATAATAATAAGTAATGTAAATGCAATTATAATTTTAATCATCGAATGCCATGAATGTAATTTTGAACTGTGATTTATAATGTTCAAAAATATAATTGGATTATAATTTATTATATATATATAAATTTAAACAATTTTTTAATAAAAATTTTATATATGATGGTGATTTTACACTGTTATCAGTTGTTAGCAAATGCTCCTAGGAATAGACAAGTGTTACAAATACTTTAGGCTCAGGCCTAATTAATACACTAAAATTATTTTTTAATTCGTATTTAATACTAAGAATACATTAATTTCTTATTTTTATATTGGAACATTTTATTTCTATTATTCTTCGTATAACTTTATAATGCTGCATTCATTTTGATGAGACTATTATTTTAAATTTCGACTTAAAATTTGAATGTTGTAGCAATGTTATATTCGTGCAACGATTATTGTTTTAAGATCATTATTTTGTTTTAATAAATGATTTTATTTGAATTATCTGTGACAAAAAAATATTTTTTAATAATTGATGCGCATAACTACAAAGTCATATCTTCTCTATACAAATTAACGTCCTTATCCGTCCATTGGATGAAATTATTTGAAATTTTGATATAAACAATAAGCTTTCATGTATCACTTATTTTTTTTATATTTTGTTTTTTATAATTTTAAACTTGCAATAGTTCCTGTTACGTTATTTTGAATCATATTGTTCTTTTATTTTAGTTAAGTTTATTGTAATATGTATTTGCAAATTACAATTGTTCTAGCATATTTATATTTGTAACTTGAATAGCTTTTTATACAATAAAGTATAACTGAATTTATTTGCCAAGATTGTAAGCCTAATATTGTTTCAGTTAATATATGTATAATGATTGTTGGTCTTACAGTGTGTCCACATATTATGAAAGTCAATTCTGCAATTATTTGTTTGAAAAAATTATTTGCACAATTAAAAGAAATTGTATTATAAATTATTTTATAAAACTTCATACACTTAAATAAAGTTGTGAATAGAAATGTTACTCTTTTATTTGACATAATATTATTATTACATAAAACTAGTGTTGTTCTGGCATTATCCAGTGGCGTGTTGTGTCATTATCCAGTGTTAAGTGGCGGAACTTTGCGCTCCACTTTATCTTGCCTGATCGGCTTACTGGAAATAATACTTTCCCCTAAGAGAGTATCGGATCTATAATAATTGCATTTTCAGTTTCATGCTGTACAACTAAGCCAGGCACCATAACCATGTGAATATTTATAAATAAATAAATATACATATATATATATATATATATATATATATATATATATATATATATATATATATATATATATATAATATTTGATAACATATTTTGTAAAATCATTATAAAACCAAACCAAAATTAGGTAAGTAATCAATTATTTCAGTTTTTTACATAAAGAGTTTCGGGTGGCTCTCAAGTTAATTATTTATTTTGTGTTGTTCCAAGCGTGTATTCAACATATCACTCTAATTAATGAAAAACACATAAAAGAGATTATAAGGTAAAACAAGCGTGCTAATTAATTATTTCAGAACTGACTATTTCTACGTCGCTGTCATATTTACAAATGCCAAACGAGATCCTGACTTTTGAGCTTGCTACTCGAGAACGAAGACGTAGCGTCCGATATTTGCTATATCTGCACTAATCGCGAACGGTAATAAGTCTTCTCGGTTGGCTTCCGCCGTTAGATTATAAAATGCGTCGTTGAAAAATTACTTTGTCTTATAAGCATTGAAGGACATTTAAAATGTCGTCATTTATAACATATCGTAACGATAGTTCAGTAAATATAATCGACGCGAGTACCAAGGATAATATTACTTTTTATAAAATCGTAGTTAAAGTTGGATCTGTGCAGTGGAACGTGTTACATCGCTACAGTGACTTTGTAGAACTCCATGAAAAGCTAGTCGGAGATCATGGAGTGGCTAAAGACTTGTTGCCCCCTAAAAAAGTTATTCGCAACAAGACACCAAAATTTGTGGAACAAAGACGTGAAGCTTTAAATGAATACTTAAAAAATGTTTTCAAATACTTATTGCTTACGATGCCTTCAGAATTTGCTCACTTTTTAGATTTTCATTTATACGATATATTTTTTATGTTACAAGATTTAGCCAAAAAGCTATTTTTGGAAGGTGATAAATTATTAGAAAATGAAAAATCACACAAATTCAACTTACTGCAGGTAAGCATTACGATATTGATTAAACATTGTAATTTAAATGAGTAACATAATATATAGTACAATATTTTTGTTTTTGTCGAGGTTAAGTCGACTTTATAATGACTCATAGTTATACAATATGGCTTAAGTAAATTTTTCACTTTATTTACTTGAATGCTTTTAATAAGAAAAATCTTATCATTCTTAATATGATCTTATATTGTTTCAGCTTCATGCTATAAGTGAAAGGTTTAAAATGGCATGTCCTATGACAGAGAAGCAAGACCAGATGTATGATTTTAGTCACATTTTAGACTTTTGCTCTCAAGTTACCTCTTTAAGTATAGAAGGTAGCTATGAAAAGTTTGGTAGCAGTAACATTATACCCAATGAGTTACACTTTGATTTGATACCATTTAAGTCATTAGTAGACTTAAAGATCTTGGGTGTTCCAATGCAGTGCATACAAAGTGTTGGTAAGTGACTTATTTTTATATTATATATTAAGTACTGTTCTGTTCTGTACTGCAGTAATCGCGTTTCGAGCATTATATATTAAGTAACACAATTTATTTCAACGATCCAAAATCATTAGTAATGTTCCTCTTGTCCAATTAAAAATATTTTATTTTATTGAATTTTTTTTATTTATAAAAAGATTAAACCACAATAAAATAGGTCATTAAAAAAAGAAAATTCAAACATTTCATGTTTGGCAAAAAAATAAAAGTGGAATGTACATTCTCTCTTACATCCAGGCTTCCCTATATGGATCCCACTGTGTTATGATCAAATAAGTATTGTGACCAGTTATGAAATATAAGATGCATAATGAATGAATAGTTTTACATATATTTCAAGTAACCAGAGTAGTAATAATCATGTTGTTAAGTACAATACATTTAATAATATGATACATTAAAAATTTCAGGAAGCCTCCGTGAATCACTCACAAGCCTGTCAGTGCATATAGCTGGAGTAGAATCGCTGAATGAATTTTTGCTAGTTGACGTTTTACATAAGGACCCATCTAGTCTTGCTGATACTGTGGTAAGATTGATTGACAATGGTTTTTACATCTATTTTCTTTGATTTTATTCTCAAAGAACATATAAAAATAGTAGGGTTGGTAAAAACCAACCATTTGCTATTAAAGACAAACCATAAAAACCATTCTATAAAAGTACAACCAAAGATATATCAACATTTCCAAAGATATATCACAAGTCCCCCATTGAAATTTAAACAATAAAACACTAGAGCAAAGGTCTCTTATCACATATGATTATATATTATTTTTATTATATTAAATATATTATAGTAATATGATCTTAGCCAGCTTAGTCATAGTTTTAAATGAAATAATTTATTATGTGCATGTTGAACAAGGTTGTATCATCATTTAATAGGTTACACATGTTCATTTTATCTAATGTAGGTCATTTGCATACTAGTCATTGCTATATTATGTAAACATTATCTTCCACAACATATCGTATAATATCACTCATATACTAAATAATATTATAAGTAAAAATGCCACATGACAAAACTACCTGGTGTGATAGTTGTGTAGGAATGTTTAAAATTTAAACTGTATATTGGTAGTATTACAGCAGCAGTTCTAGTTCCCATACCTAAAAATTTAAATTTTTTATGAAATGGCGTCAATTTTTAAAGTATATTACTTTACCTATCTTAAAAATAATAAGTATAGATTAAAAAGAGTTATCATTTTTTAATCATTACATACAGCAGCTATAAAATATATATATAAATATATATATATATATATATATATATATATATATATATATATATATATATATATATATATATATATATATATATATATAATTAAATTAATTTATAATTTTTAATTTAATTAAATATATAATTTTTTTATTGTTGTGACTTATCTTTTGTTTCAGATATGGAAAAAACTAAGGACAATAAACTTTGCAAGTAACAATATTAACAAAGTAGACTGGGCAATAAAATTAGTCCCAAAACTACAACATTTAAATCTTTCATCAAACAAACTGTCTGAGCTCTGTGATATATCGTGCCTTCATGATCTACAAGTGCTTAACTTGTCTATGAATAAATTTATTACATGTGAAAATTGGCACGCGAAAATAGGAAATATAGTAAAAATAGATCTCTCGCAAAACAAAATAGAGTCTCTACAAGGCTTTTCTAAACTATACTCATTGGAAAGCTTGGACCTGAGCTGCAATGTCATCGACAACATAGAGGAAGTGCAACACATTTGTCAGCTTCCATGCTTAGAATATTTATGGTTGACAGCCAACCCTGTAGCCTCGACCATAGACTACAGAGTAAAAGTCATAGAACAATTTAACGCGCGAATGTCGGAGATCTGCTTAGATAACGAAAACGCTTCAGAAAAGGAATTGGACACTGCAAGAGTTTTACAAGCATTAAGAATAGTTAAAGAGGGAAAAACGCCGAGTTTTTTGCAAAATAATAACAGTAGCCATAGTTTTAATAAAAGTTGACGTTTTTATGCCTATAAATATTTTTTTTCTATTCTTTATATTGCGAAAACGTTCAATTGTATATAGAGTGATACATAACATCAACATTATACGGAAACTGCTAATAATTTAGAACATTTTACCTTATGTATATGCAACTGTATGTATATATTTTTTATTATAGCTTTAGTTATTTAAAATGTGTAATTTTATAAAATCATTCCATAATTTAACTCCAGTATTAAAAAGCTGGGCCAAATAAGAAGAAAGACAATATACATATTTTTTGAATTTCCAATGCAGGTATGTAATAATAATTTACACCATTTCTTTTAATTCTGCTGTGTTAATTAAATAATTTTTGTTTTTTATTTTCTTGTTGCTTACTGTAGTTATATTGTAAACTATGAATTGGTATGAAAAGTGCTTAGCATTTTATTTATTTATTATTATTAAAGATAACTTCATGTTTAAATGTGGGGCATTTATGAAATGCAATACTTACAATATTTTCTATAACCAAATTACTTAAATATGTTCTAGTTTATTGCGGGATTGACTAACATTTTAAATAAATGTTGTTATGTCACTAATGTGATAATATTAAACTTTATTACAATATGCACATATTGTCAACTTAAAAGTAATTATAGTCTACTAAGACCAACAGCATATATAAAAATTTTGACTATTTATTAAAACTGTTCAGTTTTAAATTGTTCTTATATTTTAGATATTTAATATTCTGTATCATATTATATGTATATCAAATAAGTACGGCTTATTTTAAAGACATGAATGAGTGAAAAACCTAATTTGAAATATTTCACAACATAGACTTAGCTAAATCAAAAGAACATAAATGATGAGTTAGGCCACTTCCTTTCTGTGGCTGTGTCATTTATAGTATTTTTTATATAAAAAGTAATATGTAATAGTATTATACTTTAAAAGTATTATATTGTGATTATAAGAAATAAGAAATATTATTAAACATTATTTTGACTTTTGAGGTGTTATAAAATAATTTATAATAAAGTGTTTACCTAAATAATTTTTTTGTTCTTTATTTTATTTCCTTTTAATCCTAATTGGTTTTAACCATTTTGGCAATCATTCTAGTTGTAATATAAATAAAAGTTATTCTTAGCAATTTCCATTTTCCAAAAAACACTGCTTTTTAGTCATGTCGTTCAGCCACATTTCTTTAGAACTTAGAAAAAGCTTGAACACAAATTTAAAATCTCTTAA
Organism: Dione juno; assembly: GCA_037127375.1. Classification (NCBI taxonomy): domain Eukaryota; kingdom Metazoa; phylum Arthropoda; class Insecta; order Lepidoptera; family Nymphalidae; genus Dione; species Dione juno. The sequence continues at coordinate 4,426,341 of JAXRJS010000071.1, forward strand.
AAATAAAATGACGCGCGCGGCACTATAATTAAAAAAATCATTTATGGTTAGCCCCTCAGGCACCCCAGAATGCTCGTCCTCCAATTTGAACAATAATCAATTTTAACATTTTGCAATACTTACTTACATAATTCTGTTTCTAATAGATATATTACAAATTGCAACACCTTTTAAGACAAGCTTTTTGATATAATATATTTCCTATATAATTATATATATATGAAAATTTTAAGAATATATTGTTTAAATTGCTGTCAAAAACACCAGGCCTGATATTATACTAAATTTTAATCTTTATATCATCATATGGTGAATTAATATAAATCTGCATCGTCTTTATTTAGGTGTCGCATTTTATTCTTTGATATTTGAAGTTTTGGCACAAAGTGCTATTGGATGTGCTCCTGCTATCCCTAAGACATATTTTCCAGTGGCTATTCACAACATTTAAGTCATTCAGAATTTTACTTTTCTGGGCTGCTACATTTGAATATTGGTTTATTAGACCCTAAGGACTAGAATGACCTCTAAGAATTTGAGCTGCTTTACGTAGACTGGTCTCTGGATTTTTATCAAAATGATCTAAAGTAATAATTGGGGACTACCCTTGAACATAAACAAGTGTCTTACATGCAGTAATCTACCAGTGACTCCAATCTCACTAAAACCCAGCGGAAACCATCTCCATCTACATAAAACGTCGCAGGACCGCTCATGTTACTACGACGCCTCGATGGAAGTCCCGCCTATCAGTTAAGTGGTTTAACACTGACAATTTTCTGTGTTCAGTCTTGAAATGAATTAGATTCCCATATAAGAAAAAAAACTTCGAAACATTTATAATTTTTATATTTATTGGGAAAAAAAAGCTTGGATATTATAAAAAAAATTATCTCCAATCATATAATTGACAAAATGTCACACACACTTCTAACAACTTAACTCAAAATTAATGAATAATAAGTCATAAGAACGATTATAAATTAAAGATATGTTAGAATTAACTAAAAATACAAGCATTACCAACACCAACAATCCAGTCTTTTCCAATATTTATTTTTATTTAATATTTGTCTTTCAAGAATCAAACAAGCCGATGTTATAGACAACATCGGCATCGACATCGATAAGCCAAATATGAAACAAAGTCATTAATATTATGTATTAATAATAATAATAATTCAGCCTATGTTAAATAACAATTAAATAAAATACAATAAGAAATGGGTTCTATACATTCAACAGACTATAATATGGAAGTCGACATTAATAAAAAAATCACTTCATTCACATATTATCAACAATCCTAGTGTCAAAAATTAATTTATTTCATTATTAATTCTGTAATTTTAATATGTATTGTTAGTAATAAACTAGGTTAATTTTGATTTATTACAATTATTTTATGTATTTTGTTACAGTTACTTATGTTATGTTGATTCATAATAAGGAAAAATTACATTTAGTTTCACTGGCTTTATATATACATATTTTTATACACATAATCTGTGTATACAAAAACATGGTATCACATATTTAACGCTGTTTACTAAATTTTCTAGAAGCACCCAGCAATCTTACTTTAAATTTTTTTGGACGAATATTATATCCCTATCCTAATAGAAATAAACATAAGGTTTTATTATTATTCTTAACAATATATATTTATAAAAATTAAAATACCTTATATGTATAGTAGACAAAAAAATTATATTCTTAATGCATTAAAAAAAGCAAAAGAAAATTAATGAGTGATGTTTCTTACAATCATTATAAAATCTAAATAAAAATATCTATTTCACACTGGAAACAATCCTCAGAAATTTTGACTAAGTAACTAAAAATAAGTAATTTGTTTTTATTCGCAGTGAGGTAATAAAATTGATTACATCACTTCTTTTCTGTTGTTGGGGAAATCTAATCGAATATTACTGTTAATATTATGTTCATAATTGTACTATAATATTTTTTATTGTAATATTTAAGTTTTGTATTTAGAATAGTTTACAGTACGTGTTTTATTTTTATTTTCTATAAATGTAAAAAAAAATTAAAATATATATATATATATATATTGAATAAAGAATAAATTAAAAACAATTAGAACTTGTCTTTGTTTATTTTTATACTTAATATTTCATAATAAAAATAGTATGGAAATCATGATGATTAATAAATAATGTCATAGCTTACGTTAGTTTAACAGAATGTTAAATACGAATAGTGTAATTCACAAACAATATATACGACCTCAAATATTTTATAAGCCAACCATTCTAACAACAATTGCATGTTTAAAAATCAAGGTAAAAATACGATAACCAAAGGGCATAAATAATAAATAATAATAATATAAAAAAATATAAATATAATAATAATTATTATAATTATAATAAATAATGATAATTATAATAATATAATAATGATAATAAAAATATGATTTATTAAACAAATCAAATTTACATATGATATAAGTTCCTTTCACATATGATAAATGTAAATATAGTAAATGTACTGTTCTAATATGTTTAGTGTAACATATATAAAAAATTCAATTATTTTTAATGTGTATTTTATATTGATCTTTTCACTGTCCATTCGGCATATCGTATAACGCTAAATGTACTGAAATTAAACTTTCAAAAAATAATACTAAAAAGTTTGAAATTGTAACTCTTAATAGTTCTTTATATTATTTGTCTTCTTCATACATTTAATACTCCAGATATTTAGTTATCGGAATTAAACGTCAACAATTGGTCCAGTTGATAGTGTTTCTACAGTAGTATGTATACTGTTCTATCCTATCCTGTCACATTTGTCAGCAGGATATCAAAGTAGGTAAAGTAAAATGCCAGCGTTTGTCTGTATCCTCGTATAGAGGGGCTCTAGCTCTTACCCCCGTCGCCGTCGGTCGTTGCTGCGGGTCCTCTGACAGCATTAGCTTGAGTACCTCCATCTGGAAGAAATAGATACATATAAATCAACAAATGAAAAAAAAATTAAATCTGACTGTAAACGGAAAGGTTTCGTGACTCGGGGAAATTATTTTATATGTCTGTCAGACACATAGCAGTCAACTCGCAATGCTCTAAATTTGAGATTAAAACGAAAAGAGAAAATACACAAATAAAACTTATAAGTTTACAAGACATTCAAAATATTCGACTAAAGGTTTTCGACATTCGACTAATTCCGAAAACATTCTATTCATAAAATATTATGTATATATATTATTTTTATTTTATTTATTTATTTTGTATGTGTGTTTGTCACTCTACTGTCACTCTCTGTGGTTTTTTTTGTATTGTTTATATTTCATTAGGTTCTTGCGTAGTTTGAAAGCACATTTGGATCCAGCAGGTGGTGATACTGTAATCTACCAGCTCTATAGTATAAGAAGATCAATCAAAGTATAAGAAGTCGTACAGAGGCTTCCCTTCCGGGCAGGACAGTATTTACCGAGCATTTTACCTGTCCGGTAAATATAAAGCGATGAATTCCAGAAAATTCCATTGAAAATACCAGAAAGAGGAAGTGAAAGCGATTAATTCCAAGTGGGAAGCAATCCGAAACCCCAGCCGTCGCTTTTACAGCCGCTGCGCTACAACGGCCACTGGTATCCATATATATCAGGAAATAATATTCCTAAATATAAAACACAAACCAAAACATACCTCATTAGGATATTTCTGTTGGAAATCAACTGGATATTGTCCATTTTTGGCTCTCGTTAGACAACTCATTCTTTCAGATTCGGTATTAAACGGATATAGCATTTCAAAAAGAACGAGGCCTAGAGAATAAATGTCCACTTTGTAACTGTAGGGACGACCTTGGAGCTGTTCCGGTGACATGTACAGATATGTACCTGTTGGATATAAATTATACGTTTTATTATGTTATGTTAATTAAATTAAAAAGTAATAGTTAATTAAATATGTGATCTGTTTTGTAAACAAAAACAGTAAATGTTTTTTGTTTCTTGTAATACTTTATTATTTTCATTCAATACACACATCTAGTATATAAAATAATAAACCTCTTACCTACTCTATGCGTATGCCCAGCATACACGTCAGCGTGGGCGTGGGCGTGGGACCCTGCTTGGGAATCACTCATGGCCGTGGCCAGCCCAAAGTCCCCCACTTTAACCTTGCCGTCGGGCGCAAAGAAAATATTACTAGGCTTTAGATCGCGGTGTATGAGACCTTTCACGTGCACGTATTCCACCGCCGATACTATTTGACTGAAAAGGTTCTTTACCTGTGTGAGTAAACTATATTATTAATATTATCGTGCATGTAAATTACATGAATTATCGATCTTAATTTGTCCACATTGTATAACCCAGATCGATATAGTAATAATAGTCAATACATTTTTTCTTAAAAATTTGATTGAATAGATCAGATAATCATGTTTTAGTAATAACATTATTATTTTTTTTTAAATATTTCATATCTTTATTATTACGAAAATAAATTTATTATTAATTACTTTTATCAAGTCAGTCCGTGTTCTTGCGTGTTTGTTCTTTTTTAAAATAAACATAGAACTCACGTCGTGTTTCCTCCCCTCCCACGTGCAGTTCGCGCGCAGCCAGTCGTGCAGGCTGTCGCGGCGGCACAGCTGCATCTGTATGTACAGGTACGTCTTGCTGACCCCCGCGGCCCCCTCGCCCGCCGCGGCCCCCTCGACCCCCCCGACCCCCGCGACCCCCGCGCCTCGCACGCACATGTCTAGAGACCAGTGGCGGGTGTGGCCCTTCTGTAAAGATACGGAGAAAGTTGATAAATCACATGGATAGTAACAAAAAAATATCTTTAACATGCATTTTTTATTTGTGTAAAGCCGTCTCTTTATGACAGATTAATATCCTTTTGTTTTTTCCCACTCAACTAGAACGCTCGAAATTATGGTGTTTCTAAATATATAAATTCTCTCAATTCAAAATCGATTGATCGATCGGTACTATTGTAACGGTTTTTTTTTTATTTCATGGAAATTATGATTATCTTCTTCTGACGCAATGCAATATTATGTAAAAAGTATTTATAATTGTTATTACTGTAAAAAAGTTCGCTTCATTTACAGATGATGCAAAGTTTTGAACCTAAGTGATCACTCCAGATAAATATTTGATTGTTGAAACCTTATTTTTCTTTTTCAATCAATTAAAGTTTAATGAATAATTTTTAATAATCTGCCATAAGTTTATAATATACGCATAAAAACTTATAATTGCACGACGTCAAGTTTCAAATGAAAACATACATTAAAGAATAAAATTTTTAACAAAATCTTTTTCATATAAATAAAATATTTTTTTTATTAAAATTTAAACGATTGTAATGTTTGTCTAGCTCATAGTAAAATAAATTCATCTATAAGAATCGTTAGTTAATAATAAAAAAAAATCATAATAACCTTTTTTTTCTTACTAATATCACTGAAAGTATCATATTCCTTCACTTTATCCAATATCCTGTTGGACAGTTCCCTCTTTGACGGGTCACGGTCTGACGTCACATGCTTTGATCCGTCATGGCTCGACGTGATATGTTTGTCATATTCTGACGTGTCATGGTTCGACATGTTTTTGGACAGATCTGCGGTATTTGCAAATACAATGAAGGAGTCGTCTGCACTCGGTGTAGTTTTTGATAAAGCAGGGGTTGTGTTGTTGTGGAGAGTTCCAGTAACATGAATGTCCTTGGAGGCGTCTTCATCGAATACTATGCTAAATGAGTCGTTGCAACTTCTTGATCTGTAAATAGATGGGCAATAAAAACATGAAATCCGACACAAATCGGCACTTTCAAAAAGAAAACCATAAGTTAAACTATTTAAAAAATGTACCTATATGTATACTATTTATATAAAATCCTATATATATTTTTAAATTTAAAGTAATTCATCTTTACCGCAATTTAATGGCTAATTATTTGTTAATGTATTTAAAAATGTAATTTTTAAGTTTACGATTATAAGATTATACAAAGTATGGCGTTTAAATCCAACAAATAACATATAATATTTAAAATTCGAAAAGTGAAACGCCGAGTCTTGACACTAGCATATAGATAGCTCTCCCTACCCTACATGACTTGCTAAGAGCGTGACGTCACTCATGCTGCTCTCACCTCAGCCGCCGCGGCTCCGACAATCTCCTCTCATAGTCCAGAGCGTCCACGCAGTCGTCTATAGCCCTGTTCCCGTTCACTGCACCCTTCGAGGGCGAGTGCGGGGAGTGCAGGGAGGGCGGGGGGCGGGCGTGCTTGGCGGGCGTGTACGACGTGTACTCGTCCGTGTGTATGGAGACACCCTCTAGTTGACTGTAGGACAAAATATCCTTAAATTAAATATTTTGTATAATAAGGGAATCGTTTATTATGGAATTTAAAATTATCACAGCCAGCATCCCTGGTAAAATATATAGTAAATGAACCTAACAAATGTAGTGGAAACCCGATTCCAGCCTTTCGTTATATATACATACGTATAGGTTAGATTGATATATGGAGCATAGAAAAAAAAAGCGTGAAGAAAGAAAGAAAAAGAACAGAGAATAGAAAAATGTGCATAAATACAATATTTAGGAAAACAATTTATAATTCTTCTTAAAAGTATTTATTTAAAAAAACACAACATATACAAAATTTTTAGTGATAAACCGGATATTCGTTTGTGTTTAAACGACAACTCCGACTAATCAAGTGTCAATTGCAGTATCTATTAAAAAATATCATTTTTTATTGGGTTTATATACTGAATCATTGGACTTGTGGATTTAAATCCACGTTTATACATACATACACATACATGTCACTAACAGCTTTTGATCTAAGCCAAAATAGCCTGAGTTAAAACTTTATCTCTTTTGATTATATTGAAAATCTTGCCGAGTAACGTCGCTTTGATCTTCACGCAAAGAGACAAAAGACGGAGAAAATAAAGAAAAACAGAAAGTTCCATACCTCATCCAATATTTATCCCTATCTTCCTGCAACTGCGGCGGCGGCTCCTCCATCCAAGAGTTAAAATACCGTACAATGTTTTCATGTTCCAACATGGCGAGCGCGCGCACCTCGCGCAGCACACGTTGGCGTTTTGAGTCACTGTTGAAAAAAAAACAGTTTAAATTGACAATACAAAATTATAAAAGACCATCACAAGAAATATAAATATTATATACAAATTATCTCAATTTTTCCGCTCTAGTAGTGCAGAATGCAGCATTGAGTTCCACCACCGAACCAATGTCTGGGGATGGTGCTATGTACTGATTTTATGTTTTGTTTTAAAGTAATTAATATGGAGAAAGTGTTTAGCTGAATGTAGAGATTGAGGAGTTCATGTTCTATCCTATGTTGTAACAATTCCTATGGATGTTTCATTGATCCTATTTGGATAAAATTTAAGTTTTGGTTCTCCTTATGGAAATATTTTCTTTAATTACCAAAAATGCAGTATACTGATTATATTATTCTCAACCATTATGAAACAATTGAGCAAAGAATCTTTAAAAGAAAAATATAAAATTTTAAAAATATAAAAATACAGAAAATTCAGGTTATAGTTTATTGTCCTAGAGACATTGCAAGCTGAATGACAGAGATTAAGATAGCTCGAACAAATACAAAAAAAAAACTCACCGCGTAGGCAAAGTAATCCTTTTAACAGCATACGACTGATTATCTATATTATTCCTAGCTTCAAAGACGACTCCAAAACCGCCTCTACCTAGACACCTGACTGTTGAAAACTCATTTTCATATCTTGCCGAATGCATGTATTCATTATTTGCAATTTTCCTTTCGTAATGTCTTTCAACAACTATATATTCTTGATTGAGAGGCAATTGGTTATTTACTTTGTACCAGGGACCAAAAAATCTTGGCCATATCATTAGATTCATCAAAATGGCGGAACTGATAGCTATTAAAAGGACCTCTTTCCACCAGAACCATAAGGAGGAGACGTGAACGTGGACGTGATTATGGCTCGGCTGGTCACTGTTGTTTGGCCCTATTTCAGGACTTTCTATTGTGTCTTCGGATACTTGGATCGCTTGGTCACATGTGTCTTGGAGGTAGAGGAAGAAGCCATGGTTTTCTGTAAAAATATTTTATCACGCAAGTGATTATATATACAATATTTTTGTTTTAATATAATAATAACACTGCTATACAAATAAAAACATAAAAATGTTACAAAACAGAAAAAAATAAAAAACACACTGAAAAAAAACTAACATAGATACAATCGTATACTAATTTATATTAATGTAGATTACAATATGAGAAATATATAGCAGTGGGATGTTTAAAAAGTAAAGTCACATCAATATTCATCTGAACTTTGCGTATTAATGGACGGCAGTAATTTTCAGACTTTAAATTTATTCAAATTTAAATTATATGTCCTCTTAATAGTATTTTTAAATCGTCGGTATTGCCATATATTAAATATTGACGCTACAACCGGCTATGAAGGCAGTTCTGTTGAAAAAAATCCTAGAATAAACTTAACATTCTGCATGAATTTTAAATTATCTCATAATAACCTTTTTTTTTAATTAATATATTTTTTGTAAACATTTAATTAAATGCAATTACAATCCTGAATAAGTTCGGTCTATATGCACTGAAATATAATTTAGGACATTTTTATTTATAATTATAATATATACATTATTACTATTTTCAATATTGTATAATACGACCAATAAACAAACATACGTACCTGTTTTGCCATTGTTCCCGTTGTTCCCGTGTATAGTGACTATAGCCAAATCGGTAGGGTCCAATGGCGACAGGGCTGTTTCGCTGCGGTCGTCTAATAGAGGACGAGCCTGCTTCAATTTCCAAGGCACTGGTTTCATCATTATGGCGGTTTCTAATTTTTTCGCGTATAACACGCTTTCTTGGATATAAAGCTGAAGAAAAGAACATATAATTGAGGCAACTTTAAGATAGTATATTAGTTTTCCATTTTTTCAGCTTTATTCAGAACGCAATAGGAATGCAGGATACGTATAGATAGGTTAAGAAAGGTTGACTAGGAGAGAAGCTTTTAGCGTTAAGTCCACGTTTTGTACAATTTTTTATTAGTAATGACTATATAAATAAATAAAATAAACAGAGAGGACCTAATATCAAGATTATAATTTTTTTACTATCTAGCTCTACCTACACAAATGAGAAGTTAAGTCATGCGGCGAAACCAAATATCGCACTTGCCACTTAACTTATCACACAAGCAATATTTTATATTGCAGATTGAATCCAAAACCATTGCGTTTACGATCATACGTTATTATTATTGTTCATACTATATTAATAATACCTAAAAAAAAATACCTGTGCATTATGAACACCCAAATACAAAGACGGTGAAACAGTATTAGCGTCGGCTATGCTCTGGGCCGCCTGCCACAGCACGTCCATGTTCTCCAGCGTACCGCCTTGTAGCCTCCACATACCAGCTACTGGTGAATCCAGCTATAAGTAAGCAATCAAACAATTGAAATTTTATATAAAGGTAAGGACAGAAAAGAAAATATTAATTCAAAACCATGCTACTTCCCTTTCTTTCTGTTTTAGCATCGACTTTGGACTGGAAAACGGTAATAAAATAAAAATAAAAAAAAAAAGTTTTCTACGGCCAGGAGATTCATTGTGCATTGTCAGTCAGTCAACTAATAACGGAAGAGGTTAATCTATACATATATTTTCTATATAATTATAAATTACCTTATGCTGCCACAACATTAAATGGGTATCAGGACGTTTAACAATGACATCGCCCTCAGGTAACGCCACGGCTATCGCCACCGCCTTGGGAGGTGCGGCCGCGCCCGCGCACTCCCGTTGACTTAGTGCTAACTGATGCTCTGCTACACTGAAATTCCATCTACAAGGGAAAATTTATAGATATTACGATCTTTTTAGTCCAAATCAATTTTTATATTGGACAATTTATAATAATAAAAAATCTACTTATAGCTAATTCTAATACATTGAAATGAAATTCAAATGTGAATTTGAATGAGAAAATGCATAAATTAACATTTATTTCACAAATTGTGGTAAAAAAGGCGAGGCTTAACGGTTTTTCCCAACATCAAGGTAGGTAAGCATATAATGTTTTAATTGACAATTTATTTAAAATAAAACAGAGAGTGTCATAACTCTAGTGTTAGTTAGTGTTCTTTTTGTGTACTCCATTGAATGCAAGAGCAGTACCATAAAAAATATTAAAACCTAATTAAAATATTTAAATAGTATGGCCACTATAAAGCCGCACAGTTTCTACAACTCAAGGCTAGTTTACGTATTGTCTGATATACTGAAAGTCCCATCTGACTGGGAATAGGTAGTAAAGGCATTTGTTTATTTTTATAGTTTTAATTATAAAAATTAATATAATTAATAATATTGAAATGAGGACAGCGAAAATTCGGCCTAAAGTTACTTATTACGTAAAGTGAATTCAACTGAATACCGATTTACCGTTTTCTTTATTTAACCTGATTTATTAAAAGATAACTAAGAAAAAAAAGAGTTATAATGTTCACATACGTGCTAGCATTTTATCACAATAAATAGACACATCAAATCGTATCGGCGTAGCAAATTTATAACACTAGCATAAATAAGAATTGCGTTTTGTATTTAATAAATATTGAGTATTTAAACATATTTATAACTTGCGACCAACCGATACCAACAGGTACTGCCCGCTTGATCGATGTTCTAGTATTTACTCTAATATAATATTTTATATGATTTTCTTTTTTATAAATCAATTGAAATAAAACAAACTCTAAATTTTAATGGTGAAAACTGCATTTGAATCGGTTAAGCCGTTCCTGAGATTAACGCACAATACAGACAAACAAACAGAAATTAAAAAATATATCGTTTTGGGTTCTATTACAAATGTTATGTAAGATGCGCGCAATAATATATATATATTTTTTATATATATATACCATTTACAGACAATTTTCTTATATGTATATATACATTTAGGAATGCATGATACTTAGGAAATATGGATATTAAACATTTAGATGCAACAGCTGATGAACTGGTACCATAGGTTTCATCGAATGTGATACATCTATCCCATGTCATACATAGACTTCTTAGTAAATATGGATATTAATATAAATCTACACAAATACTTTTTTATAAAATACATAGAATAGACATATATAATAGAAATATACACGAAGATATATAAAATATACTTTGTTATATATAAATAAATAATATATAATATACACTACATTTTGAGATAGAATTTCTTCATTTTATACTTAAATACATTTAAGAATTTAGACTATCTTATAGTACGTGGGAAAGGTTCGTTGTTTGAGTCAACAGTTGACAGTGAACGTCTCACTGTAACAACGGGTACGACACAAAGATATCTTAGGATATTACCATTTTGGAAGAGGAGACACAATGGGAGACTGTATTTGGAACCTAGATAGGTAGAGCGTTGCTTAAGGTAAGCTGGAGTTTCAGGATGGAAGAGGATAGAGTACCTGCATAGAGATTTCGACGCTCCTCAACCGGAAGCTATCGAAGTCGATACAGACACTGACTGACATGATCAAATTTCTTCAATCCAAAAATGAATCTTATAACTAGATTTTGTAGGCGCTCTAACTTGTTGAGTAATTGCTCCGATAAATCTAGGTAACAGGTGTCTGCATAATCAAGTATAGGAAACAAAATATTTATTAATACATGTAGACGAAGTCGCAGGCAAAAGCTAGCACATAATAAAACAAAAAACTCACTTTTCAGATCCCGATCTTGGTTCCAAAGCTCTCACGGTGTTAGAATGGCGTCTCAATACAATAATATCGAGTCCAGAAGTAGCCGTTTGCTGTTCACTGTTACAACCACTTGAACTACATTCATATATAATTTTGCCAGAATTGGCATCCACTCCAATCCATAAAGTCTCACGAGCGCCTGATAATAAGAAATAATATAAATAATTATGATTCTGCCAATATAAATAGAGTAAGAAATTATAATAAACAGTGCTCACATAATTAGAATTATAGAATTGTAATGAATAATTGAAAAAAAAAAGGTTAAACAACATTTTTTTCATGTTATATCAACTTGGATAACAAAAAACTAATTGTTTTGTAAAATGAATTATGCATTTGAATTTTAATAAAAAATGTGTGTTCTTTAACAATTTGATGTTGGCTTTCAATTAAACTATGATTTTTTTGTCAACAGAAGGTTTGGTAATATTAGTAATGTTGCAACACACCATTAAGTACAATTGTTTGACTCATTGTAAAACAAGTGGCTTAAGAGATAAGATATTAAATGCAAACAACATAATGGTAAATTGAATCATTTTTTTATCATTAAATTATCTTGTGTTAATTGTGATCTTACAAATTATTATAATGATATATTTATACATATGCAGGTAATTAATACTATAATTACTTAATGTGTATATTCAAAAATAATGTTATTCAAATGATTTTTTTTTCTTTTATATGTTAGATTATGCTTTTAAAGTAAAAGAAGTAAATAAAATAATGTTGTTATAAAAGCTACAAGTGATTTCTGTTGAACAAGAATCAGCTACAGGATTAATTAGCAATAATTGACAACTGGCAAAACGTATAAAGAAAAATGAATAAAGTATATATGAAATAATCTTTAGCTCACACTCTACACATTATATTGAGACAATTTTGTTGAGACCTAATGTCATGCAACTTATTTAGTATTTATTATATGGATAAGGAAAATAATACTTATTATAATAAGTAACTTACCAGCAATTACTAAATCATCAGAATATTTGAATGAAGCTGATAGCAGCTGTTCTGCATCAAATGGCAATGGTTCAATGGATTCTCCACTCAAGCTGTAAAGAGTGCCACGAAGTGATGGCACCAGCCGAGCCCATTTACCGTCTGCTGTTAGCTAAAGTAAAAAAAAATATTATTTTTTTATTTGTATTAAATCAAAAAGGCATTAAATAACAAATCATTATTTGTGTCTTTATTCAAGTATTGCATAAGGCCAAGTTAAACAATTAAATTTGTATATATTGATATGTTACATACTAAGGATATTACCATTTTCATTCAAATTGGTAAAACATAATAAGAAACATGAAACAAATTTAAATTAAATCTTTTAAGGTGAGTAATAATTTTGATACACTTGGTAGTGTATTTTAGAATTTAAATATATTCCGGATAAAACAATTTCTTTTAAAATATGAAAAAAATCATCAATATCAAAAAACCACATATATATAGATAAGCAACATCTAAAAAGTTTTTTATTAGTACATAAGATTAGATATTAAGATTTTAAGTAGATTAGACATTATTCGAATTTCTAGAATAGGGTAGGACAATAATGTAATTATATAAATTATAGTGATGATAACTAAAGTGGGGTGATACATTACAAAAAAATAACTACATTTAATAAAGAAAAAAAGGATATTTAGCTTACCTCAACTTGGTGTAAGTTAGATGATAGCAATGGCTGTGTTTCCAAGCTCCATGCCTTGAATCCATTTTCAGTGGAAAATGCAGTGACTTTTCCATCAAGCGTACTGACTATTATCAAACTGCAAAATGTATAGATTAGTTATATTAAAAGTAAATTTCAAATTGAATCCCTATAACTTATGTTATTCTGCATTTAATTTATACTCATCTGTACATGACTTTAAAAAGTATTTTGTCATTTATAACTTTATATAGATGATTAAATCTTATTTATCTTTGTTTATATTTTTATATAAACTTTATTAAGAATGATAATTGGTCAAGGTCATCATTAATTTGATTAGTAGTTAAAATATTAAATAAGTAATGTTTATACCATTAAATGTATCTAGAATAATCGAGGATCATAATAAAACAGTATTGTGATTTAAAGTATCATTTTTTTTGTTTGTTTACAAATATTTACTAGTTTTCCTTAACTGTTAACAACACATATGAATGTCTATGACATTACTAAATATTTGTTATTGCAATTCGTTACTATAGTTAAATCGAATTATTTATTTTATAACTCACTCGTCGAATGTTGGAATATTCTTAGCAGCGTGAGGATTACAAAACGGTAACTTCTGTACAGTATCATCGGCATGAAGATAAGAAACAAAACAAGTTGCAAGCACGAATACGGCTTTTATGGTAATTATCCGCCAATACCAATCCGACATATTATTATTGCAAAATTATATGTGGACATCTCAACCCTCTTCATTCAGGTAATTGTTGCTTATTAGTATTACGAAATTTTTTACAAGAGTTACGACTTACGACTTAAAGCCTATACATTTAACACAGTATAGAAACAAGAAACACTACACAGATGATCATTTGACATCAGATAGTTGACACTTCCACGTCAACTGTCAACATAATTTAAAAATGACTTAAAATTTTACTGTCACTCAGAGAAAAATTTATTTTTGCAAGTATATTTTAATTTCATAGTGTAAATTCAACATATAGTGTGTGTGTATATATATATATATATATATATATATATATATATATATATATACATATATATATATATATATATATATATATATATATATATATATATATATATATATATATATATAGTGAAAAATAATTCATCAATATCAATATACATAAGTATATTACTTAACGTTTGCTATACACAATGAATATTAAAATAAAAATATTTAGCACACCTCACGTTTTAAACATCGTGTACTTTTTACACTCATTCAAATACGTTGATGCATGCATCTCAACGTGATAAAATAGCTTAGCAGTATTTTTTTTGGCTAAGCACTTTTTGTGTTAATAATAACACAAGCAAAAATAACTAGATGAAAGGTGAATCGTCAAAACAGGATTTTTATATATATTTTTTTCATAATATTTAACATTTCATAGCCGCACTTCATTTTTATAATTTTATAATCTGCTTCATCGTTTAACTTCGCGCGCTTTTTGACAATACGAATTACAAAACATGTTTGTGAAGTTTAGGTTCTAACGGACGATTTATCATTAAATATTGGTTTAAGTTAAATGTTTTGCTATAAATATTAGTGCTAAGTTTAAGTTTTACATCACATATTAACGTTTTAACAATGGTTTGTGCGATATTTATTTTACATATATAAAGTACAAAAAGTTAACCAAAAACTTAATTTTTGGAAGTGTTTCATTTCAGTCTTTTCCATAAAAATATATATATATATATTTCAAATAAATTATTATGTGCTTAGAGTTCCCCGATACCTGATACTCCTGATAGAGATGGAGCACAATCCCGTATGACATCACCGGCTCGTGAATATGAAATGTTTGAAGATGAGGGGGCCGTTCTGGGTGATAATGCTGAAGAGGAAGAAGAAGATGGAGAAGAACTTTTTAATGATAACATGGAAGCGTAAGTTGTTAAATATCGTATATGTTTTTTGTGCAGAGATTTGAAAAATTGATTACAATTGTAATTATATACCTGAGTACATTGCTTATTCAATAATACTAATATAATAAGTAAATGAAGAATATTATGAATTATATCCTAAAATTGTCATACTATGCATACTATGTTTATTAGTGTTATTCTTTTAGTTGGAAACATGTAAGAGTTTTGTATAACTTTTACAAAGCTTTAAAACCTTTATTACTAGCGTTGCCTGCTGACAAGTTTGTATTTTATTACTTATTTTGTTTGTAAATGGCTTTATTTTTTAATACTACAGCATTTATTTATGAACAAAAAAAAAATAAATTTACTTGTATTTTCATTTTATGTAAAACTATTGAAAATTTCCTGAAATACATAATTGATAAAGAATATTTACTACACACCAGTGATTATCGTCCAATGCCAGCATTGGATAGATATGACGCTGAAGACCTGGATGATGATGACTATGATGCAATGTCTGTTGGTGATCGTGTGGCAGCTGAAAGAGAACTCCAAAGGCGAGATAGGGATGAGGGCAGAATGAGAAGAGATGATCGTGATTTACTATATGGTAAGTTATTGTGTTTTTTAAAAGCTAAATTCATTCATAACTTCAGAAATGAGCACTTTTATAGTTTTCTATGATTCATTATGATTCATTTAAATCTTTTATTATGATTATTATGTTTGTTTATTGTGAAACTGATTCTAATATAAAGCATATAAGAATTTCGACGCGGTGAGACGAAGAACCACATGGCTTAGTGGTAAGAGTGCTTGGACAGTTTTCACGAGAAGTGGGTTCAAATCCCACTGCTTTAAAATTTTTGTGTTTTCTTTAAATATTTTTCTATCCTTAGTGTTGATTAACACTTTAATAATCATAAAATGCTTAATTCTCATTTTATTTCTATCAACTGGGAACTTTAAGCTTTTCCCAGCATAGCAAGGTACACAGAGTAAATGTCACCACACATTCTTCACTTTCATCTTTGTCTAAAATTACGGCTATGGATATGTAAATATAATAATTCTCTGAGTTAGAATTGAACTTGAAACCATTGCAATTAATTACTACTGTTGTCTCATTACATAGTAATTGTTTTAATCTTATTTAAATATGTACTTTACTATAAATTTGAAATAAATTATACATATACATATTTGACAGTACACTTGTTTATTTGATTTTTGTTATGTACAGATGAATCAGACGAAGAAGGTGGAGACGCACCTAGAGCTAAACGCCGCAGAGCTGCGGAAAAAGCGGCAACCGGTACTGATGAACAAGTTGAAGAGGGCATTGAAAGTATTGAAAACTTAGAGGATACCAAAGGTTATTCTACTAAGGAATGGGTATCTATGTTGGGACCAAGAACAGAAATTGCTAACAGGTAATGTTTCTACTTTATATATTGTCTTTTAGTTATAGACTTAATACTGTATTAAGCCGAGTAGGCAGAGATAACGAGCATTAAGACACTATGTTTTGAGTGACGAAACTTAACACAGAAAATATATTTTTTAATTATTTATTTATTTTTATTTTGTATATCAAATCAAATATCAAAGTATCTAGTCTCCGAAAAGAACCAAATGTGAAGTTTTTCTTTTTTATTATTTAGATATATGGTGTACTCTATAAGGAACCTATAATCTAATCTGATTTTGTCTGCTACTGCCACATTATTTACACATATATATTATGGCCATGTAGGCAGACAATATATATATTTATATATTTATTATATATGTTACTTTGCACAGTAAAAGTGGGCTAATGAAGGTCTGATCACTAGGTTCTACTAATATATCACAAAATCCAAAAAAGGAATTGAAAATAAATTTCAAATTTAAATTCATATTATTTCAGATTCAAAAACTTCATACGAACATACACAAACAGTAAAGGCCAGTTTGTCTACAAAGAGCGTATACGACGAATGTGTGAACACAATCAAGCTTCATTCCACGTGGAGTTCGACATACTAGCGCGAAGAGAACAGGTTCTAGCCTATTTCCTTCCGGAGGCACCATTTCAAATGTTACAAATTTTCGATGAAGTAGCCAAAGAAATTGTATTACAAATATTCCCGAGCTATGAAAGAGTCACATCTGAAATACATGTCAGAATAGCAGATTTGCCACTGATAGAAGAGTTGAGAACTTTCCGGAAGCTTCATTTGAATCAGTTAGTGAGGACAGTGGGAGTGATAACAGCGACAACAGGTGTCTTGCCGCAGTTATCAATTGTTAAATATGATTGTAACAGATGTGGTTATATTTTGGGGCCTTTCGTTCAGTCGCAGAATTCAGAAGTTAAGCCTGGTTCATGTCCCGAGTGTCAGAGTGCTGGGCCTTTTATGGTGTGTTAAGTATTTAACTCATATTTATAGGGTTTTTTTGTTATTCATATGTATTAGAATTTTGCGCTGAAATTCATTTCAATATTTAATTAGAATTTTTAATTGACTTTATAATTTTATTTTTTAAATGTATATCTTTTTATATATACTTTCTATTCTTCTATCTATTTTTGTATATATTTCTTATGTTACATTTTATAATTCATACTATGTTTCTATTGAAACGAAGTTACCAATGAAGTAAAAACGAATTTCAGGTGAACATGGAACAAACAGTCTACAGAAACTACCAAAAAGTGACCATCCAGGAGTCCCCCGGCCGCATCCCCGCGGGCCGCATTCCCCGGAGCAAGGACTGCATACTGCTGGCGGACCTCTGCGACAGATGCAAGCCCGGGGACGAGGTGGACCTCACCGGCATATATACCAATAATTATGATGGCTCTCTTAATACTGAACAGGTGGGTTGTTTTTTAAAAAGCTTAATATTTATCCTTGTGTACTCAGTGGCGGAGCTTAACGCTGCGACATGTCTTACAAGAAGAGGGAAAATAATTTGAATAAATTTAAATATTATCATTCCCTTGAGTCAAAATCAAGTCAACTATAGCCATTTCTTTTCAACTGACTTCATTGTTTCATAAGTGTTCAGGTATTTTATATTAATACATAAAACATGTCCAATTAAAAGTAACTGAATATATATTTATTGCCCTAAAATTAAGTCTTTAATGTATTGTAATCTAAATATTAAATAATCAAAAAAATTAGTTTACACTATGTCCCCATAATTTTCAAGACATTACTGGTTTAGTGGCGGACTATACTATAACGCTGCTCATTGTCGTCTTACCTAAGCGAGGAAATGAAACAATGCATTCCCTCAAATAAGAACGAACCCACAACCGTCGCATTTACATTCACACGCTGCGCCACGACGGCTTCTACAATACAAAATAATCATATAAATTATAAAATTGTCTTCCGTTCCAGGGTTTCCCAGTATTTGCGACTGTGATAATAGCAAACTATATAGTAGTGAAAGATTGTAAGCACATTGTGGAATCCCTCACCGATGACGATGTTGCCAACATTATAAAATTATCAAAAGATCCACAAATTGGCCAAAGAATTATCAAAAGTATTGCCCCGTCTATTTACGGCCATGAATATATCAAGCGAGGTCTGGCGCTTGCTCTGTTTGGTGGGGAATCAAAAAATCCAGGTAATTTGTTTTTTCTTATTTAAGGTTATTGAGTTTTTTATATTTGATCAATTTGATATCGTGTTTATGATTATTAAGGGCTTTAAAATTTTTTGTATGTTTGTGGTAAGATTTGAACCCATGTCCTAACGCCGTAAGTGTTTAACTTACTAGAATTAGAATATAGAATTATTACTTCATTAGTTATAAATTACTATTACTAATTATTACCATTACGATTATTTACCATAATTTTTGTTACTTTCTACATATTATGTCAAGTCATTAAGTATAGAATATGATTAATGGCTTCCATATTTGAATCCCGTATCAAAATTATTAATAAAAATTAACATACATTTTAGGTGAGAAGCACAAAGTGAGAGGTGACATTAACGTTCTCATATGCGGTGATCCTGGTACAGCGAAATCACAATTTTTAAAGTATACAGAAAAGGTATAAAAAGTCTTTTATTATTTAATCAAAAAAGGGTCTTTCTATTTCTTTCTCAATATGCGAAAACATTGTATGTTTTAATATCTTCTTTTCCTATCAATAATATATAATAACTAATAAGTTCTCGATTTTTTTACATTGCATTGTCATGATGGAGACAGAAAAGAAATGGTAAAGTATTATTCTTACTATTGTTGAAATATAATAATAAATTTACTGTATCCTGCCCACAGCAGGCAGAGGGAACCTAGCGTTAAGACACTCCATTCCACGTTTTCCACCTTTCGAGACATTGCGTGTTGAGTGACGGAACTCAACGCCGCGCTTTGTCTTGTTACAAGAGCGAAAAAATTAAAATAATTAATTCTCCACTCGCGAGTCGCGTTTACTGTTACTTATTTATATATAATAAAAAAAAATTCTTCCACCCCTGTACGCAGATAGCCCCCCGAGCGATATTCACGACGGGGCAGGGCGCGAGCGCGGTCGGTCTCACCGCGTACGTCAGGAAGAATCCTACTACAAGGTACTCAAATATTGTTACAACATATTTTGTGTTGTTTTTTTATGTTTTTATATTCAAATTATTAGAAGAAAATCGTGACGTGTAACTTACGTGCAATTACACTTTAATTTTCTAAAGTAACGTTTTTCTCACCACTGTTTTGGATTTGGTATCCCAAAATGAAAAATTTTAGAAAATAAAATAATTATCATGTTGTCTATCTATGTCTGTATTTCTGTCTGCCCGTCTGTCAAGGTCATTTCTCTATGTGTATTTCAAGATCTAATATCTCGGACACTCCCATCCAAGTCCATTGGAGCATAGATAAAGTAATATCTTATTTGACTTAGTGAACATGTCATAATATACGAGTCGATATCGTTTATGATTCATTATTGCCGAAATTTGTGTGAAATTAGCCTTACAATTAAATCTGCACCAATCAGATTATATTCAATTACGTTACTACACAGTTTTACGGCTTTTTTTCTATTAATATCTATATAATTATGCTTAGAATAAACAAAGGTAACGTTTCCTTAGTAATTTTACAAAAAAGCTTTATAATTTCCACTTAGTCATAAAACTTGTTAGATAGCAAAACCCTTTACATTTTGCCTTTCATTACACCTTTATTTTGCTAATCCCGGCTAATCCCACAGGGAGTGGACGCTGGAGGCGGGCGCGCTGGTGCTGGCGGACCGCGGCGTCTGCCTCATAGACGAGTTCGACAAGATGAATGACCAGGACAGGACCTCCATACACGAGGCCATGGAGCAGCAGTCCATATCTATATCTAAGGCGGGCATCGTCACCTCCTTGCACGCGAGGTATACAAATGTTATTTATTAATATTATTATAAGCATTACCCATATGCAAGATACATAACATTTTTATTGAGTGACTTGCTAACTTTTTATATGAATAATATATATTTCATACATCATGGCAGAGATGCACTACCGTTATTACTTTATTTTTCATTTTATTATACTGAACTATCCCACACAAACTGCATGTTTTAAAATACAAATTAATTTATCTTTACAATTAATTCAAGTCTGAACCCTACATACGAAATGTTGCAAACCTACAAGTAATGTATTTATTTCCAGATGTTCAATAATAGCCGCGTCTAACCCCATAGGCGGCAGATACGACGCGTCCCTCACCTTCTCGGAGAATGTCAATCTGTCGGAGCCTATCCTGTCCCGCTTCGACGTGCTGTGCGTGGTGCGGGACGAGGCCGACCCTATGCAGGATGCGCACTTGGCTAAGTGAGTGGAGAAATGTAAATATAATAATTCAGAGTGGGAATCGAACCGACAACCACTGGTCTACGGTGTCCTGTATTAAGAGATTTCTTTTATACCGCATGCTACATTTGAGTTACTAAATTTTACATTTTAAATGATTAGTACTGGATAAGTTAAATATGTACATTTTCTAAATTTATTGAATAAGCTAACTATGTAAAGTTATACTTATTATAGTTAATGTCAACTTAATGACTATTAATACTACTTCAACAGATTCGTAGTGAGCTCCCACATTCGACATCATCCAACGCATCGCGGCACTGGTCTTGAAGAATGCACTCCGGACAATGATTTTATTTTGCCACAAGATGTCTTAAAGAAGTATATTGTGTATTCTAGAGAAAATATTCGCCCTAAATTACAGGTAAATATAATGTTTACAATAAATGTCTAAAGTCTTATATCGAAAGATACTAAGGAAATTTAAATGTTTTGGATTGGAACCCATGCCTCATGAGTCGTGAAAAATGTCCAAACATTTAAGTTAATTAACATATGTTTCAACAGGAAATATCTCACTCTATATATTACACTTGAGACATTCTTATTGCCCAAGATCTCAAACCATAGAATATTTTATTTCGATTTCGATTAATAATACAAACCGAAATATTTTATTTCTGTAGCCGAAACAAGTTAAAACTTCTTGATATATCCAATTGAGCATAATTATAATACTTTTTGTTTCAGAATATGGACCAAGATAAAGTGGCAAAAATGTACAGTCAACTGCGTCAAGAATCTCTCGCCACCGGCAGCTTACCTATCACTGTTAGACATATAGAATCTGGTAAGCTTTACAAATTTATGAAAAAAAATATTGATTCTTCAGCAGTAATTGTTATCATCTATAATCCTAATCATCCATCCTCGGAGCCATGATGCCTCTGATGATAAACACATTGGGGGAATAAATCATTTTCGCTACCCCGCTCTGGTAGACAAAGTCTGCAGTCACTAAATATGTAATACATGGAAATTCGGCGGAAAGTGGAGAATAGGCTAGAGATAACCTCTACGCGTCTTCCTTGTATATAATAGTTTCAAGGGACACTGAAGACACTCCCTTTTTCATGGTCCATATAATAATTAAACAATTATCTGTTTTTATAATTCTTGGATGGTTTGAAATTACAATTGGACTTGGTGTGTGGGTGGACCTGCTTCAGTCGATATACACTATAGATAAGAAAGACTAAAATAATATATATAAACAATAATGAATGAACTGCCTAATGTACAGTAATCCGCATGAGCGAGGCGCACGCCCGCATGCACCTGCGGCCGCAAGTGGACGAGGACGACGTCAACCTCGCCATCCGCACCATGCTGGAGAGCTTCGTGGACACGCAGAAGTACAGTGTGATGCGCGCCATGCGACAGGTCAGGGGACGGCCATTATTATTCATTATAATATTATTCATAAAAAATTAGGCCATTGTGACGCAGTGGGACGGCGTTAGATTGTAAACGTATTTTGTGGGTTTGATCCCCGCTTGAAGGAACTAATTATTATAATTTTTTTTTCAATTGAACAATTTAAACCGATTAATCGTGTATTATATTCGGAAACTCGACGCTTCGAGCACTTTGCAATAATCTACCTGTAATCACATAATAATGAATACTTTTTATTAATAGATACTTTTTTTATACAAAAAACGTGGCTTCAAGTGGTATAAGTTTCTTTGTATTGTTTGTCTTAAGGCATTAGGTTCATGTCCTTACTAAGACAGTTGTACTATCATCAGATTTGAATATACATATAAACAAATTTTAAAGCAAATTATTTTGAGTGCTTAAAACTGTAGTAATTGAAAAGCTCATTTAGTACAGCTTTTTATACTGCGTTTGTAATTTGAAATGTAAACATATTTGATTTATAATTATTAATAAGATTCAAAAAAATAGTTTAAATCCAAATACGTAAACAGATATTTTTTCGAATTGAGTGAAACGAGTGATGGAAATCGACCCCACATTTTATCTTACCAGAGTGGCAAAATTCAAAGTAATCCATTCCCCCTCACGGGAGTCGATCCCGCAACCATGGCATTGACAGTAGCTGTCCCATTCACCAGTGTTCGCTTTTTTCATGCTATAGAATTACATATGTATATTTAACATTTTATTTTCTTGTTTTCTCTATTTCTCTTGTAAAAATCAATGCAATCAGCACTTGAAAACAAATTTATCATGGTAACTTTGACACAGATTTTCTAGTTTATGACTAAATTCATAAATAATAATTATTATATTTTATATTATTATTGTAGAAGAGTTAGGATATGCACAAATAATTAAATATCCAATCATATAACGCGATAGTTTTGGATTCGATTCCCATTTGGGTGAATAAAATAATACCATTTTCCCATTCTGGGTATCGAATCCGGTTGGAAAACGGAGAATGTATAGTCTTAACACTTAGTTCTTTCTATGAAGCCGATGCTGATAAAGCCTAAAACAGAAAAATAATCATGTTTTGTTAATTATTAAAAAAAAAAATTTAATCATTCCAATGTTTCTATATAAATATTTTCCTTTACAGACATTCCAGAAATATCTATCCTACAAGAAGGATCACAGCGAACTGCTATACTACATCCTACGCCAGCTCACCATGGACCAGCTCGCCTATATGCGTGGACTACACAACCACTCTCAATCTACTATAGAAATATCCGAGCGAGATTTAATTGAAAGGGCGAGACAAATAAATATTAGCGATTTAAAACCGTTCTATGAGAGCAGAATATTCAAAATGAACAATTTCAGTTATGATCAAAAAAGGAAAGTTATTATACACACGTTACTCGATGTCCCTAGTACATCGTAATTTAAGTGATATTCATTTTTTGCTTTCGTTTAAAGAGATGTACAAAATCATTTTTTTTTATTTCCAAGCTTTTTCGCTGGCTGAAAGCAAGATGGACTGAAAATAATGTGTTGTAATCGCCTTTTCTTCACTTTTGTATTTTATTTTGTTTAAATCGATATTAACACTACACTAAGTGTGCTCACTATAAATAGGCAGTGGGCATTCCAGATCACACTGCTAGGGAGTGTACATCACTACATTCAAATGGACCTATGGAAGTAGCTACACTAATCTACATCAAGTGCTCTAGATAAATGTATGTACATATGCAATAGAAGTAGTGTTACCTGAAAATCAAAATATCCTGAATATATATAAATATGAAAAAAAAGCTAATAACCTGTAAAAACTGTGAGAAATTATACAATTGTATTTGAGCGTTGCATTTCTTCTACACATAATACAATAAATTAATTTATCTCAAGGACATATTGTAGTGTAGGTTATTGAATACGCAAAACAAGCCGAACATAATTAAATTAAAAAATAAACTTGACAATTATCCATGTACCTAACTAAATGCATAAACATATTTTTATTACAATATTTTGTGATGATGTAGTCTTTAGTACTAATGTATAAGTTTTTGTTTGTAATGTTTTATATAATTATATTTTTATACCCACCAATTGCCACGGTATCGATAATTGTTAAAGACGCCTTAGAATAAGTACAATTCTTTAAATAAGCTTAGTAGTAACCAAAATGTTCTGATTAATCAATAAATAAATCCCTTTGAGAAAATCCAAACGGGAATTAGGCTTATTTGTATTCCCTTGTCTCATATGTACTTTTTAAATGTTATTTGTTATAGTAAGATATACTGATGGTTAAATGCACAAGACTTAATATGATTTATAATAATTTGAATTGCATTTTTAATCTTTATACGGCAAGTTTAATTTAATTTTAGTTGATGTTTGATTATTGAGTAACTTTCATACATTTTTTTTAATGTGAAATAAAAATAACCAAATGACATTGAAATTGTTTAATTCATTTTATTTCAAATTCCATATTTTCCTAAATAAATAAAAACAATTTAACTCCGAAAACATTTCACATACAATCATAAATATTTAGTAAAATAGAGTAATATACCATCTACTACAATATTCATATTTTTAAAACTACAATAATAGCTTGTTTGTACAGCATTTAAAATTATAGTCATCTAAAATTATATCATTAATACAATCAAAATATTTTAAAATCACACAATATATTTAAGAATCTATAATCTTTAATACAAAATAATTTTATTTACTGTTCAACAATAAATAACTTACAATAATTTTTACAAGCCTATATTAAGGTCAAATAAATTGTGTACAAACGTAAGTGTCATTTATTAGCATATAATTAAGTAAATATAAAAATAAACATAAACTTAGAAATTAAATCATATTTCAAATGAATTTACACAAATAATGTCTTATCCTAAATTTTAAATGACCAGCATTGTAACTGTCAAAAACCTTAACACATTTTACAAAGTTAATTATTGAAATTGTGAAAATTAGTAACAGAAAGTTAAAGAAAGCTACTAGAACAGACATCAAATTACACCAATCATTTTATGAGTATTATATAATAGACATTTATATGATAAACCTGGACACCAAGCTGCACTATTTACCCTACAAGATGAAAAATGGAAATATTTTGGATATAATAGTTTGTTAGACTCCATAGTTATCAGAAAGGATTCAAGAAAATCTATTTATTAATTAATGTTGTCAGACACCAAGAAAACATGCTATATTTTCAAACAAAATAATATAACCATATTTAATAAAATCATGTTACTTTAGGACTTTAAGCCGCATCATGACTAAGTTGTTTCAAAAGTAAAATATGCATTATAATTAAAATACTCTAAAATAAATAAAATTAAAGAAATCCTAAAAATGTTTAACAGTCACTATTTGATTCAGATCCACTGCTAGACCCACTGCTGCTGTCACTCTCAGAGTCACTACTGCCATCACTGGACGAGCTTGAGCTCCCTGAAGACGAGTCAGATGAGCTTTCAGACGAACTGCTTCCAGAGCTTTCGGAGCTACTCTGAGCACGTTTCTTTTTGGCTGGCAACTTGCATCTACCATTGCTGTAAAGGATTGAAATAAATATATTCTTGTTCTTGTATTTACTTATCATTATTCAGTGTAGCAGTATATTCATAAAGTTTACAAAATTATTTTTCAGTATTAATTATTTTATGTCTACCTTCGCTTGCAATTCTTTACTGTTTGAGATTAAACAAATATAATATTTATAACTAACTATTAAACATATCTAAATTAATTTGATATAAAATGCTTATATAATAATATTAAATGTATAAAGCTCAAAAATCATTTTATATTATCACTTGTTGAATAATAAATGGGGGTAAAACGAAATTTACTTTTTAAAATGTTTCATTATAGAAAAAATTGTGAAGTAATCTCACCTGCAGTCATTATCTTGCTTTGCCTTTAAGTTTTTCTTCAATATTTGAGAGCGGGATGGCCGCACGAGCAATTTGCGTTTTCCTTTGCATTCATAGCTCCAGTGGCCATATTCGAGGCATTTTTGACATCGTATGCCTTGCGGAAATGCAGCCGCCAATGCTGCCTGCCTACATAAGAAATTAAATAAATGAGAAATCCCAAAAAACATAATATTTTACCATATTTATAGATTTATGGAAATATTCTTACTTTTTTCGCTCAGCTTGATGTCTGTTGTATGTACCTAGAGTCATTTTGATTTTAAAGCTCAGTAAACTAGAAAAGCAACTTTTAACAGAGAATGTCTCGACAACTGCTTGGAGAGTTATTAAGATATAAGACCGTCTGTTCTATGATCACAGTTAATTCTAATCTGAAAAACGCAAGATCGCATCAAGCGTGGCCATCACAAAATTGTCAAACGACAAACATAAAACAAACCATTGATAATGATTTATGATTATTGTGACCTGTCAATAAAAACGAACGGTCACAAAACAATCGTATTGAGAAATATATTTGAAAGAATTGGTACTTTTTATAGTTTCTTTCTTCCTCTTTTTGTGGGATTTATAATTAAAAAAAAATTGATATTATATGTAATTATTTTATATTATATTTGTATTTTTTTTTATAATATGTAATAATTATATAAGTTACAATTATCGAAGAGGATTTTGACTTAGATACCTTATTATTTAGTGCATAATTTTTTTTATTTCCTTGTGAAATTATTTTATATATTTACATGTTTTAATACCTTTTGCATAGCAAAAAAAAACTAAAACAGTAACTGTGCATTGTACATTGACAAAGTGAAGTGACAATTGTAATTTGACACTCAACAACATAACCTAGAACTTGTTAAATAACATTTTGATATTGTAATGACAATAGATATTAAATTATTTCACTATTTAATACAAAATGGCTAAATATATTGCTCAAATAATAGTTTTAGGAGCTCAAGTCGTTGGAAGAGCGTTTGCAAGAGCGTTAAAACAAGAATTAGCTGCGTCGCAAGAAGCTGCAAAACGAGCTGGTGGAGGAACGCAAGGTGCTCGAAGAGCCGCTGCAAATGCTTCAACAGGACTAACATTAGAAGAGGCCATGCAAATTCTCAATATAGAAAAATTAGAACCAGAAAAAGTTAAACAAAAATATGATCATCTATTTACAGCGAATGATAAAGCTAAAGGAGGTTCTTTTTATTTGCAATCAAAAATTGTTCGTGCTAAGGAGAGAATAGATACAGAACTAAAAAGTAGTCAACCTAAATCAGATCAAGAACAACCTAAGGATACTTCATAAATATAATAAAACTAGGTGTTGTGAAACTGTTAATATTTTGCTGTAGATATTGTGTAGTAAAACAAATAATTTTATAAAAGGCTTTATTATGTAAAAAAATGGACACAATAGTGACTAGAATACATCAGTCTTTATACTATAAAACATGATAATGTATAATAATTATGGCAGTATATAATGTATCATAGCAGATATGATTTAGTTTATAAAATTGCTTAAGCGTGATATGAAAACCAATAAATCTCCCTAAGCAATACATTTAGTGGTTATTTATTCTATCATATAATATGATTAATAATTGTCAACATTCAGTTATAATATTAATAAACTAGCTATTACCTATGATTATACTGATAACAAATCTATAAAATTAATACCTAAGGATGTAAAATCCTAATATAAGTTATATTAAATGACAATATTTGAATTATCATATTGACAAAATATTACTATATATAGAAAGCTAGTAATAAAATGGATATTTTAATAAATAGTTGCTAGAATATTTACTTATGCTATGGACTTTGATAGGCAAAGGTATTACGTAACTATAGAAACTAATAAAATTCTTGTAAAAAATGGAAGAATTGTGCAAAAGAAGACAGCAATCATTTTGTTAATAAAAAAATCTTACATCTACATGTTGAAAATATTGTATAAACCTGTCTTTTCCAAATTTGATCCCAATATATATTTATCAAACACATTTAAATCTTTTCACAATTATTTTGTATATAAAAAAAATTTAAATTAAAAAAAAGTCTCATCCATGGTAACATTTGACTAGAATAGGTATAAATAATTTATAAAGCTTAATAAATAATCTTTGTGTTCTTATACATAAGAATGGCAGTGGCTGTTGGAATGGCACAAATAAATATGAAAAAATCTTGACAGTTAATGATGCTTGTACAGTATATATGCATCAGTATATTTGACTTAGTTTATTTATATATCATAGTATTATTATTATAGAAAGATTTGGTTTAATGTTTAGTTTTATAGAAATAGATTAGATTTATATTGCTTAAATATATATTGACTTGAAGAAATAGTAAGTAACAAAATTTGTACTGGAAGTTCATACAAAATTATAATAATAATGAAATATTTTTAATATTCTTTCTATAATAATAATGACAGATACTATGTTTATATTGTTTTACTGTTTGACATCCATCAAAATGACCACTTCATATGGGCTACACTCAGACATACCTAACATATTGCAAAGCCAGCCATAAAAACCTTTTTCAAAATCGGAGACATCTTTCCACCAATTAGCTCCACTAAAAGTAAGTTGTGCTATCCCTGCATAAA
Source organism: Dione juno (assembly GCA_037127375.1). NCBI lineage: Eukaryota > Metazoa > Arthropoda > Insecta > Lepidoptera > Nymphalidae > Dione > Dione juno. The sequence goes on from JAXRJS010000071.1 coordinate 4,455,691, forward strand.
TACCTAGGCCTACAGTCAAAATTACTATCAAAAATGGATATGTTAATATCACAATAGGAGCTAACATCATCTTCTTGATGCAGCTTAAATCTTCTGTGACATGAGTAAAAATATTATACCAGGCCATTGTACCCATATAAAAGGAATACATTGCTGATATAATTGCAACAAATGGTATACAGATCAAGCTGAATAAAAATATATGGGGTCCATTATACAAAGAGCATTTTGACACGTCCATTTTGTTGTATTCTTCAGCAACAATTGCTGCTTCTATAATTTCAAGTTCCTCTCTAGAAATATTCAGTTTCACATCCACATTTTGTCCTTTCTTCTTTCCTCGCTTAATTGTTCCAGTCATTGTCAAGTATCCATCTTTGTTTTCAGATAAAGAGTATTCAGGTGAAATAGATCCCTCAGATTCAATTCTCAAAGCAGTAATTTCAGTATCAGTGTTATCAGTTTCCATAATGCCTGTACTAATGTTTACGCGTTTGCGTCTCTTAGCACTGTTTTTTAGGCTGTCTGTTAGAGGGCCCATTTCAAAACTATTTTCAGATTGAGTTTGAGACATGCTGTTTGGAGTTGCACAAGAGCTTTCATAAGTATCAGAGTTTAAGACTTTGAAGCTTCTTTGCAAATCGTTATCATTAATTTCTTTAAAATCTCCATGGCTAGAGCATGCATCAGAAGAGTTCTCATATATTGGAGACAAGTCAATTATTTCTCGGCTACTACTAAGAGTAGACAGGGCTTGATAGCCATTTTTCTGAGTTTTCTGATCTGATTGCAAATTGATTTCATTAATTTCTTCATCATTCACATCATTTATTATAGGTAAATTTATTTTCATATTGGATTTAAGTCCTTCCATTGTTGTGTGTATAATACCGTTGACGACGTGTTCAGAAACTGGTGACAGTCCGTTTTTATATTTAGTTGGTATATCAGTTTCTACAGCACCCTACAATATTAATTTAGAAATAATTAATTAACTCATAAAATACTATTAATCGTAAAGAAAACAACAAGTCAAGTTTTAGAGTTCATATTAATTTTAATAAGATATTTAATTGTGTCCATTTAATAGCACTAGCTAGTAGCTACCAACCTGAACAGTTATTATGTGGTCAACATGTCCAGCGATTGCATTCGGCTTTTTTCCATTACGTTTCTTAGGCAAAATAAATATGGGTTGTTCAACTTTCGCCATGATAGTTTTGTATTTGTTACTTGATTTAAGACAAATTTTCTAATACCAAGTTAATATGCACTGTTATTTTATTATGTTATTCGCTTAATACATAAGTATGTTCATATAATTTTGTTCTTGAAGAATCCTTATATCGAGTCAGCTTGATTGATTGTTAGTAAAGACGTACTTTAATTCATATAATCGTTTTTTTGAAACAATGATTTTATAAAATGTATGAAAACTAAACCACCATTTTTATTGTTTTTCACAAGTTTTGTTTGGTTAAACTCGAATAGCTGTACAAGGAACTCGGAAAGTAATTGTTTTTTTAAAACAATCTAGATATTACTTAAACCGTTATGTTTTTAAGAAAATTTCTCGCAATAAATTATATATATAATTATATATTAGATTTGTTAAATATTCGATTTTTATATTATAAATGGTTTAGTGTGAGTATCAAAAGTGTTAAAATGGCAGCATTCTATCTGTTATCATATCCATTACGTCAATGTCAATTTTGTACTGGAGGCTGCTCATATGTTTTATTTATAATTTAAAATAATCATTAATTCTTACATAGAGAACTGAAATATTTCTATATAAGATTATAGAAATATTATAACAATGCTTAAGGTATGGTTTTAAGTTAATAATTATCTGAAATTTCGTTTAAATAAAATATATAAACAAAAACCTAACCTCTTTAGGGACTCGTGAGCTTAGTTACCGGAGGAGCTTCAGGTCTAGGCAAGGCTACAGTGGAAAGACTGGTGAAAAATGGTGGAAAAGTTGTAATTTTAGATATTCAAGGCACAAGAGCCCAAGAGAATGCGAAACGATTTGGAGAAGATGTTCATGTATCCGTTGGTTGTGTGAGTAGTAGTTTTAGTTAATTATTAATATTGTGGGTAATTATTTAAATACATGGTTTATTTTTAGCTCACACAAATATCTCGGTGATAAACATTGATTATAGATTTATGTTAAACTAGCGCCTCATTTGCGGCTTCGCCCACTTGATTGAAGTTTTTGGACTTACTCTCATATTAATATAGTGTACATTTAATATAAATTTTTATTTATGAACCATTTGAAATAAAGCCAACATAAAATGTTAAGGGAATCTTACCAAAATTACTTACATCATTAAATTACATTAATTAAATTAATTAATTTACTAAATTACAACAGCAAAAATTATATTTAAATTGGTTAAGCTGTTTCTGAGCTTAGCATGCTTAAACACACAGACATTGTTTTGGCTTCAATCAGTTACATTTTTGTTAATAGATATAATTTATAGATATAATTTGTTTATGTAAAAATATGAAAAGAATATTTGTTTTCTGTTTCTGTCACCTGTTTTTTAATATGTGATATATTCTATAATGCTTAGTAAAACTAAAATAAATTTGTGCTTTTTGTTCACTTCATTTGTTAATTTTTTGTGTGTTTTTTTATTTATTTTGTTAAAGCTACATTATAAATCGTGTTAAGTGTGATAAATAAATAGATAATTTATATGATATTCTATTGCTTTTTGATAGATAACAAAAGAAGAGGATGTTAGAAAAGCGCTAGATGCGGCTAAAACAAAATTTGGTCGTCTAGATACATTAATCAATTGTGCAGGATATGCGAATGCAAACCAAGTTTATAATTTTTTAAAAGACAAAGAATGTGAAATAGATAATTTTCAAAAATGCATGAATGTATGTATTTATTTAAATTTAAATTGACTTTAAACAAATTTAATTTAATAGCAGTTTTCTCATTCTTTTAACATATTTTATAGGTAAATACAATAGGTACATTTAATGTAATCAGACTGGCAGCTGGTTTAATAGGTAAAAATGATCCTACAGAAGATGGACAAAGAGGTGTTATAATTAATACTGCATCTACTATAGCATATGAAGGAGATATAGGCCAAGCTGGATATGCAGCATCCACAGCAGCAATCATTGGAATGACTTTACCATTATCTAGAGATTTATCTACCAGAGGCATAAGAGTTGTTACTATAGCACCAGGTTTGAAATTTAATTAGGTTGAAATTGAAAAGGTTTTAATTAGAATATAATGAATGATACTCTTCTTATTAACCCACTTTGCTTGTCTTTCTGTATGTTCTGTTCATTTTCTTAAGAACATTTATAAACCTAACCTAACCTAAATAGCAAATATAATATATTTATTATTGGACTTATTTTTAACATGTTCATGATGTAGTCTTAGCCCTCATAATATTCTGTTATATAACAATTAAAATATATTTCTCCCAACTACGTTTGTCATCCACACTCTGGACAATTGGCCATCCACCGCTGTAAAATTGCAACATATTCTTTTAAAAAAATCTATTTTAAAAGTCTATTTTACAATATTATTGAAGCTACAGTCTATTACTATAAAATGATTACATTTTTATTTTTTGCAGGCACATTTGACACACCATTAATTTCTTATTTACCAGAAAAAATGACTGAATTTATTAAACGAATGACGCCTTTCCCCTCAAGACTGGGTAAACCAGAGGAATATGCACATTTAGTAACAAGTGTTATAGAAAACCCAATGTTAAATGGAACTGTCATAAGATTAGATGGAGCCCAAAGATGGTTTCCGCTTTAAACCATTTATTTATAAGTATAGTTTTATTTTATAAGTGTAGATTGTTATTTCCAATAAAAATGTTTGATATAGTAATATATTTCATTTGTTATCCATTTTTCTCCCTGTCATTTTATTTTTTGTCAATAATCTGCAAAGGCAAAACAGTTGGGACTAATTTCTAAAGTATTGTTTTGAATTCTAAACAAATGTAATATTAATTGTATCATAAAATATATTGTATTTCATTTATATTATCTTTATTAAATTAGTTTCTACATAGGTCATAGGTAATAGGTCCATACATTTTTTTTTTGTGAGTTTAATGCTGTTAGCCCTATTGGCCTTGACAGCGACACCGGTTGGGGTAGGTCCATACAGTAGTATATAGTTTGTAGCAATAAATTTATTTATAGAGCCTGTGTAAAATTGACCTAATTGGTATTGGATACTAGATTCTCGTTTACTCATATGTATTTCTCTTTCTGGTAATTTTAATTTATACTAATACGATAAAGCAGAGTTGTTTTGGTTGAATGCGTTCATATCTTAGTTAGATATCAGGAACTACTAGTTCGAAATGAAAACATATTTTTGTGTCGGATGTTTCATTTATAGAGGGATGCTATATTATACCACATTGATAGTTTCAAATGCAACCCACTGTTTCCACGGTCAAAGTTACCTCGGTTACTTAGAATGTGTCATACACTCGCACGTGGGCACGTTAAATTATATTAGTAGTTGTGCTTAACTTAACCTAAGTGCCTTTCTATTTTAACGCATCTTAGGTATACCTAGTTTCTATACTTAGTTTTATACTTTATATACTTAGTTTCCAAATAATGAAACATAAATTAAAGATTTGAATCTCTTAAGACGGCCAACAAAATTCAACATAGGAGTATGACAAAAATGTTAAAAATTTGTGGTCCTTCGAGCCGGACATTAATCACAATAACGTATACAAACTTCTTTAACAATGAGAACAATCATAATAAATGATAACATATTTATTTCAATTGGTTTGTCTCAGCATATATTTACTGCTTTATCGAAGCGACAGTTATAGCGTACAATGCGCTTGCGCAGCGGGGTACCGTCTGATGCGTTATTTTATAGTATTATATTGTATCATGCGATGTTACTTGCCTAGCACTTCAATTGAATAAAAATATAGTTCATACATTTTTATTTTCTTGTTTTTAATGGTTTATTTTGTTAAAGATGGCTGCTTGTATGTTTTAAGTTTGTTGTAATATTTTTTACAGATAAATGTTACTGTAATGTTTCCTGCGTCGAACACGTATGTTGTGGGAAACATTTGGTAATGAAATGGCTGGTTGAAGTAAGCACTTTAACTAATAAAATCTTTATTGCTTCTATTATTTTCGAGCTACGTCGAAATTATACGATTTTTATAACTTACATTTCTGCTTAGCTTTTCTGTCAATAAATTATAAAGATTATTAGATTTTTCATTTTAAGAAATGGATAAATTCTTTGACTCAATGATTTAGCAGTCTATAAAGATGAGGCTTTATGAAAATTTTTCGAAAGGGAGACGTCAAGACAAATTACTATATGCAACAGTAAACTTATTATTTGGCGTATAGGGTTACGCGTTTGTATTTGACCTAAAAAATAGAAGGTATTTGTTATGCTATGTATATATTACAGGGCTAAATATCTACTTGAGGCAGTGTTTATACTAAAATATTTATACTCGTACGTTTATTTCTGAGTAGAAATAATGTAACCAAAATGGCCAAGTGGACAACGAAGTGTTAAAGGACTTAGGTACCACTAAATGTTGAACAGATATAAAAATCTCAGATAAATTGAAACTTTTTATTTTATATTCCAGTTTCAAGCAAATTAAAACTAAAATAGTTTATATAAGTGTGTATTAAGAAGTGCATGAATACTTAATACATACATATTTATAGAAATATTTTTAGATGTTCCATAAAAATTGTGATCAAATTGTGGATTGCACATGTAGGTTTTATGTCTCTGCTATAAAGAGACGTACCTATTGCACTTAGATATTAAATATTCAGTAGTAAACTTCCTTGCTACGACTGTGGTGTGTAATCAAATATTAACGAAAGAATACTTTACGTAAGTATTCTTAAATGACACCGAATATTTTTCTACGTTAAGCGCAAGTAATGAAGAGCCATCGTGGCGCTCCATCTCCACTTAGGGATGTTTTTTCTCTGTTCAGATGTTCTATGTTATGGATAATAGAGATCTGCATGCTATTTGTGTGATTGACACTAAAAGAAAGAGCAAGGATAAAAAGATCTGCCGGACAGTGGCATCGTTTCCTGAGCCGGCGTACCAGAGAGCAAGGTTACGAACAAGGTTGTCAAGGTGAAGACTGTAGGTGTGCTATTATTCTCTCGTTGGTTAGTGCAGCAGTAGAATACAACTCTTATTACAAAACTACAATAAGAGTATTTTAGTTAGTAGCGTATGCGCCAATATCCTCCGCTCCATTAGGCAAACTTATGGGATTTTGGGAGAGTGTCAGGGCTGATCTAGATAGTATAAGAGGGAATGGAAAATTAATTATATGTAATGATTTGAACAGATGAGTAGGAACTGCAGCTATGAGGGTGCTTTAGGTCAGTATGATGACAGCAAACTAAATCAGGCTGCAAAGCTCATATTGGAACTTGTAATGGGAGATGAATTTGTTGATGGTAAACACTATGGGTAATTACGAAGAAATTCTTTTACAAAGAAATTACATAGTCATGGAAATAAAAGAGAATAATATGATTGACTTAGTTTTAGTGGACAGCGTATTCGAAGCCAAATAATGGACACGCATGTTTTTAGGGTACTAACTTGAGAACAGATCACTGCATAGAAGTTGCTAGAATAAGAGGTTTGCTTACAGGCTGGCGTAGCCGCATGAGGTGTCTATAATTGATACTTGATGAATTATCGTATAAGACTTTGTCAGCTTCAAGATCCACTGACCAGAGAGGTATATGAAGAAAGGGTTTTCAAGAGTTTAGACAGTTGTTAAATATGAAATAGATGGCAAGACTTTATAATTTTATGATTGTAGCAGTTTGTAGATTGTTTATGTTGTATAAGGAATTTTTTGATTTGATTGTTTATGTTGTATAAAGGAGGTTTAGGGGGAATATGCGAGGCATGACATGATTTTGAGACCTCGAGTAAAAAAAGAAAGCACATCTTGGAAGCCCAAGACACAGGACAAGTGTTCTGTGCAATTGTGTATCCAATTATATGTGTGACCAGAACAAGTGCATCTCTGTATAAACATACAAATATTTGCTATCATTGTGATGACGTCACATAATATTTATTATTATTATCTGTTACATTTTCACTGCCAGTGTCCTGAACCAGTGTCAATAGTCCACAAATTAGAGGTTTCATTTGAAATTGCTAAAATAATTATATGAATTTTCATATTTATTTTCCTTTGATATAATGTACTGCCTTTCATCAACCGCCCTTCAAGTGAATTTATTATCATACATATTTATTATCATACATTGCTATCTTTTCACATCCTCCGCATTTTAGATTGTAAGGAGAGAGCGTTTGGTAATTTTACTAGATTACTTAGGTTAATAAGGTAACTTGCTTATTTACAAAAGAAAATATGAGAATGACGCCATCGTGACGCAGCGGTCAGCGCTGTAAACACAACAGTTAAGTCTTCGATTCCCGCTTTAAAAAAAAATAGATAGCAAGTGGGAAACGGAATGTTTTTACATTAGGTTCCCTCTATCTATCCTGCTATATTCGGGATACAGCGTGATGCTATTAGTTCTATTTATTTTAAAATAACATATAAGATGTATAGTAAAAGTTTAAAAATAACGTTTAAAAAATTAGAAATAAACTGATAACTTTATAGCAAAACAAACATTCTGTTTACATCCTGCAGTAGGAGCTTTGTGAGCGATAACATAATGCGCCTCACAATATAGAATCGAAGCTACCACTTGAGTGCACTAACCATAAAGAATATTGTACAATATTTTTAAAAGTAAATTACGAACTCCGACATAAATATTCATGTGGACTCAACGTAATGTCCGTTGAGATACCTCTTTTTGTTTATGCCACGTTTCAATCTATTAAAACATAGTCTTATGGTACAAGGAGCGGCAATTGTCTTGCGTGCGCTACAAAAATAAAATTTATGTTCACCATTTACAACTTATTATACTTTAGACAATAAATTATCTCGTCCGAGTTCAAAATAAATTTTATCTTCGTCAAAATCAAACGACATTGAAAACGAAAAATAAAGCAGCGAGCACCCGTAAGTTTTATAATATACAGTTGTTTAATATTGAACCGTTTGCCTTTGTGTATAAGGTTGTTATTACTTTGATTTTCCGATGAGATATAATATAATAAGCGTATTGCAGAGTCATCAATCAAAGATGTCGCAGGGAACAAACAGGAAGGTTGGTATGTCACATTTTGTTGTAATCTTTCGGCCCATCGTGCATGAACTACTGGTAGACTCATTGGTAGAGCCATGTCTACGTCATTGTTTGACATATTATCTCTATTTTTCTCTTGACTTTTGCCATGAACATTTATATATCTACCATTATTGAATGTGTATTTTCGTTTCATTTTGTAAACTTACATACAAAAATCGTTTGAAGTCGAATTGAATTTAGTTTTAATTGTAGTACCCAATTGTTGTAATAAAAATACATATGACAATCCAACTGCTATTAGAGTAGCGGAATGTAGAGAAGAATTTTGTCCAAACCATTTTTTTAATAGTTCGTTTTCCGCCCGATTGTTAAGCATAGCGTGTCGAGTGGTGGAACACAACGGTGCACCCCAGAGCGTAGAAATAAAAATATTGTAGTCTCTCAAGCGGAGATCGTCCATATATGGGTCCACGACCACATGGTCGTTTATGATCATACTTAAAGTCATGATGATGGCATCAATGCGATAGCCTCTACTACCATATTTTTTTATTACTGAACTAAAAATAGTTTTGATCACATTGATATACATATATTTTGGCAAAGCCTGCCACTGTTTAATATAAATTAATGTCTTTTTTTATATACACCTTATTAAGAAAAGGACATTTTGGCAAATATTTCAAGTATTTGTATTTTCTTTTAATAAATTCTTTAAGTACCATCCTTATTCCGAATATTGCAGCTTAGGCAGAACCGAACTGCTTTCCGCCCGAACATTGGCTGTTGAATGAACCCACAATCATCGAGTTTACAGTTAGACGCTGTCGCATTGCGTGTGTCGGCTGCGATTCAAGTATGGTATATATATATATATATAAGATGAGATCGGTCTACAAATAAAGGGCTTGCATTTGGAGGGGCAGCAGAATTGAAGGCTATTGGGCTGACGTTGCCCGAGACGAAGCGAATTGCTCAGAACAGAACGGGATGGCGGAACACTGTAGAAGCCCTTTGCACCAACTAAGGGACACAGGACCTTAAGTCAATGTAAATCATATAAAACGTAAATACATACATAATATATCCACTTGTACATATAGCTAAAATACGCGTTATATATATATATATATATATATATATATATATATATATATATATATATATATATATATATATATATATATATATATATATATATATATATATATATATATATATATATATATATATATATATATATATATATATATATATATATATATATATATATATATATATATATATATATATATATATATATATATATATATATACTTAGTACTTTTTAGTAACTATTATTACTGTTTTGTTATATAGTATTATAAATATTTCTGCAATAAAGACAATAAAACATATATAGCTATCCGGCAAGGCCCTGTAGTGAAATGTGGATAGATAACTTAATTGACTAGAGCGCTTGGATGTCTAGAGCGGTCTCCAGGAAATGTGTAATGTTATGATAGTAATTCAATTCATTTCTTTCTTTATCAAACTTTAGCGTAAAATGTATAATAATTTTTAAATATGCACTCAAAATTTGCGTATACTATTACTGGCTATAAAAATTTAAATTTAAATACTGTTGAAAAACCAGTATCGATTTGTGTTCTATAAAAGGACATGGTGCCTAAGTTACATTCTGACATATACATAGTTAAGCATACAATGACGGTCAATTGATACCATGTTGTTCCAAATTTTAACGACTTGTTTCCTCTTATTTTTTCTCAAACAATTTCTTTACCCACTAATCAAAATTATTAATCTCAAGAGGAGAATCGTTGATTTCTCACGTCAAAATCCTTAAAGCTACGTGTTGAAATAAATTCTCATAGTCCATCGCTGTCGACAATATTCTAAATATATATATATATATATATATACATATATATATATATATATATATATATATATATATATATATATATATATATATATATATATATATATATATATATATATATATATATATATATATACATATATATATATATATATATATATATATATATATATATATATATATATATATATATATATATATATATCTGTTTACCAAAATCTACAAGCTTATTAAAAGCAAAAACGTGAAACACATTGTTCCAACTCATTAATGTTTCGATAAAGCGCGGAATCCTCAGGGTTGACAACGGTGAAATATTACGTGCCCAGGCTCGATCCCTTTCGTAATTGGACTGAGAAATAAAGTAAAAGATATCGAAACTTTCAACTTCTGCTTCATTTCGTACAACTTATACACTGTAAATAATTTAATGTCTACTACAAACATTATTTTTTTGCAAATGATTTTAATAAAACCCGTTACATAATTTTGACAGAGGCAAACATGGCGAACTCTCGATCACGCTATGGCAATGAAGGCGGGCAAAGAGCGGAGCACGGTTTGTCTTGACATTAGGATATTTTTACCTAGTATATGCGAGATGAAGAATGAAGCTGAGCAAAATATATAAATAAATATATGTCCGCCGAAAGAATGCACTCCACATATTAAAATGTGTTCTATTCTTAAATAATATTTTATATTTTTTTTATTAGGTATTGTTTTCAGGATTTTTTTGACATTTTGAAGGAAACACTTCAATAATTTACCTTGTACGAGAATCACTTATGGACATTCTAAATGGAACTTAAATTCTACTGTACTGTACAGTCAAATAATTTTGCCTTGATAGGTGTTTGTTTTTATTTCCTTGTAATATATTGTATATTTTACATTTTAACATGTTATCGAAATGCTTATAGCTTTCAAAATATTTAAAATACTGTAAGTGTAACATTAACTGGTAATGACATTTTAAAATATTCTTAAGTAACGGAAATGGCTCAGATTTGGGCTGAAACGATTGTTACAGCGTAAAGCTAAATCAAAATAAAAAAAAATAACTAGTAGGTATTCTTTCTAGGCTAATGATTACTTTTTAGTAACTATTATTACTGTTTTGTTATATAGTATTATAAATATTTCTGCAATAAAGACAATAAAACATATATAGCTATCCGGCAAGGCCCTGTAGTGAAATGTGGATAGATAACTTAATTGACTAGAGCGCTTGGATGTCTAGAGCGGTCTCCAGGAAATGTGTAATGTTATGATAGTAATTCAATTCATTTCTTTCTTTATCAAACTTTAGCGTAAAATGTATAATAATTTTTAAATATGCACTCAAAATTTGCGTATACTATTACTGGCTATAAAAATTTAAATTTAAATACTGTTGAAAAACCAGTATCGATTTGTGTTCTATAAAAGGACATGGTGCCTAAGTTACATTCTGACATATACATAGTTAAGCATACAATGACGGTCAATTCATACCATGTTGTTCCAAATTTTAACGACTTGTTTCCTCTTATTTTTTCTCAAACAATTTCTTTACCCACTAATCAAAATTATTAATCTCAAGAGGAGAATCGTTGATTTCTCACGTCAAAATCCTTAAAGCTACGTGTTGAAATAAATTCTCATAGTCCATCGCTGTCGACAATATTCTAAAGTTCTCACGTATACAATGGTACTTTTCTTACATGTATTTATATGAAAGCTTTACGGGAAGAGCAAAGGAACTTGTGCCGAATGATAGTTGATTTCACATCAGAAGAGGATAATAGCCGCTACCACACACATCGTCCATGCAACTCGCCACTAATTATTAAAATAATTATCAGAAAATTAAACCTCGTTATCTCATACACGTGTAATTTATTATTTTTTACTTTTTGCATTTAAATTGGCGTGATGTCTTGTAATTTCCAAATTACACTGTCATATTTCTCAGTAGGAATTGTAACGAGATAATTAAAGAGAGGCAAACGTTTGCTTTAATTTATGTTTGTTATACTTTAAACCAGGTACCGCGCAAATGTTTTGAATAGAAACATAATTACGGATTCCTGTGTAAATATGTTAAAGTACTAACAGGAATTCGTCGAAGGGTTAGCTTGCTAATGAATAAGATAAAACATTTTATATTATCTGGGTTACAGTGAATCTATAACTGTATCATAACTTAATTTAGAATTATATAAATACAAAATCAGTTTGTATATTGGATATTGGATTTTAATCAAAAATTCCTTTTAATTTTGACATTTTTTAAAAGGTAAGTAAACTAAATCAATTGTCAAGTGCACTCATGTAAACAAAAATGATACAAGTTGGGTGTAAAAGATGGAATAGAAGATGAATGAATTAGAAGATTTGATGGATAATAGAGATCTGGATGTTATAAATGTGTGTGAGAACAAGCGAAAGGGCAATGACACGATTGACCTACCGGACCACCAAGTCGCTTTCTGGGCATACCAGAGGGCGAAGACGGGTGTCACAGTTAAGGTATTATTGTCCTCTAAATTTGTTAGGGCAGCGGTACACTACAAGGCAATTGACCCGGGGCTGCTTTGCGTACGCTACAGAGATAACAAAAGTATTCTTGTTAGCGGCGTAGGAGTGTTGAAACAACGACAAGAGTGTGGACGAGGCTTGAAACATCTTGAACAAATTCGCTTAAATTGCTAATATACGCTTATATTGGAACTTTGTAAGGAGACGAATTTGTTTGTGCCAAAATTGATGTTTGATCGCAAACAAATTTACTTGTATACATAGTAATGAATGGAAAAGAAAAGTAAGACTAACTTATTACTAGTGGATCGGCGTATTAGAAGCCATGTTATAGACACGCTTGCGTTTAGGGGTGCTGACTTAAGAACAGACCACTATCTAGAGGTTGCTAGAATGCTAGGTCTACTTTCAGATTGGCGCAGCCACATGAGATCTCTACAGACACTAGATTCTTATGCGACAAATCACCAATATATATAATAATTCAACAATATGATAACTTCAAGTATATTGGAGCTATCACAAGAAATATTACTTTTAAAGTTAGACGTTTTCGAGTATGGGCATTTCCTTCATGCCGTGACCACATCGTAAAAATGAATATTTCATGATCCATTAAGCATATCATTAAATATATTTTATAATATCCTAACCTAACCTAACTAGAACTGTAAGTACAACTTCAAGTAATTAATTAAAATCATTGTCATTATATAGAGTTATAGGACTAGGACCTTACACAACATATTATTCTCGTTTTTATTAAATCTTTTATGGACATTCTATATTAAGATATTACCAAACGTTGATAATAAAAATTGTTAAACGATGACGGTACCATTAAATAGTCCAATTCAAAATCAGTTGGTCTTTCATAAAGCGCGTCCAGTTCATGAAATACTCGATACTACCATGAAATCGTCAATTCTTCGATATGGAGGCGACATATGGATAAATAAACAAATGTTATGACAACAGTTTGACATTTCAGTTTAACATTATATTGTCTACAGTAGACAAGGTGAAACAATATTACTAATCTCTATAAATAACTTATTGCATGGCGCTCTATGCTATATTTCGTGACATACAAGGTTTTAAAAATAAAATTATAGACACACATTGAATAAGATTAAGTACAGTTCACATTCTTTAAGTATTTTAAAACCCCAAAACCAATTACAGTACGAATATCAGTGTCGAGCTAAACATGTTATCTACTTTTTCTTTCTTGGTTGTATTTACTTTTATTAGATTTAAAAATATGGCATGAAAATTGCCACCGGGCCTTATTTGCTGTAATTGGGGACACAATTAGTTGCGTATGTTCGTAGGTTCAAATCGCGCTCATGAGAAGGTTTATATATAGAATGGAGTAATCTATAGCGAGGATCTCTTTGCCTCAGGAGCCGCAAAAGCAAACAAAAAATATGAAATTATTATAATTATTATTTTTAAGTTTTATTTTCATGTTAGGTGCTTGATATATCATAAGTTTCTAAAATAACATAATATATTATCATACAGACATACAGATAATCTATTTATTTATGTTTAATATTATTTGATCGTTACAACCGTATGTCAGATTGGTGGTCTCTACAGACTGGACGGTTACGCAATGTGCTGGATAAGACAAAGGACCGGGTCAGACGGGGATTACAATGATTTTTTAAACTTATTGTTCCACGCCCAAAGTACAATTAAATCATAATGATGGTTTTTATTGCTTGTTGTTAGAGTTAGAGTAAGAGCTTGTTAGAAATATTATTTTTTTACTATAATTACGCAACAAAACAAATTATGCATAATGTAAATGTGTCAGTCACTAAATATAGATAAGCAAGAAAGCGGCGGCACAGGCCGTGGCTGTGTACTGTTGTGGGTTCGATTCACTTTTGGGGGTATAAATTAATTATTTCCATTTCCTTGTTCTGGTGAGAGGCCAAATGCGTTGAGTTCTGCCTCGACGGAACGGACGGACGGAAAATTAGACGGTAAGCGAGAAACGGAGTGTCTTAACACCAAGTTCTTTCTGTGTATATTTATATAATTTTACAAAAAAATCAATAGTTCAATTTAGACACAAATTGATATTTTAATTGCTGTTATATTTAATACTTATACTAATACAAAGAGTACCAGTAACCGGTTCTCACCGGTTAAATTCAGTCATTAAATTTAAAATGTTTAACCAGCTAATGAAGCATTCTTATTTATTACATACGTATCGGTTTTAATTACAGTGTAGCTATCAGTTGTTCGGAACACGCCAAATTCAACACATTGCTAGAACTCACGATAGAGCCTTTGTGTGTATTTCACATATTGTTAATATATGGGTAGGTTTTCTAAAGTTTCGTTTTTATTCTCGACAATATGTCAACTAATATGGAAGAATATGTGTGACCAATTAATTTGATACACTAACTATTGAAACACGTCGGTAGCTGTGGCGCAGCGGTATAGCGACAGGTTGTTGGTTCGATTCCCACTAGGGGGGCATGAATAATTTTTACTTTATTCGCTCTCGTAGCACGACAAAGTGCGGCGTTTAGCTCCGCTATTCAATACACAATATTTCGAAAGTCGGGAACGGAACATCTTAATAATAGGATCCTCTTGCGTACCTTGTTATATGCGGGATACAGCGTTAAGCTAACAAAAAAAAATAAGCTATTGGACTTGAAACAAGCTAAAATGCACATGTACATATTAACTTTCATTTCACACTGTATCCCGCATATTGAAGGAAGAACTTCAATTATAATCCATATTGGTGCATGTAAAGCGTATGTAATTGCATGTGTAGTTATTAGTTCAATTCGCATTCAAAAAAAATCGTAACTCCTTCATATTTAATTGGGTTTATAATTAACTCTAAGAAGTATGAAATATTTATTCCACTGGGAGTAGAGTACTCTACAAACTCTCCAATTAAATCGAGGAAGAAAGAAAAATAATCCATTGTCCCGAGTAGGAATCGAATCTACGATCATGACACTAACAGACCCACACTCCGCCACTTTGACACCAACAAAAATAAAGCTAAGCATTAATAAGATCTACATTCCATTCTAGAAATAGTGTGACTAGAACAAATATAGCAAGTAATATATATAAATATGTAAATTCTATGTATTTAAAGTTAGTCCCCGCATTGTTTGTCTGGGTCTAGTGTTAATTATGTACGTAGTGTTTACTATTGGGACGGCCACGATGTTGTGGTCAAGCATTAATTAGTATATGATATTTATTTGAACTTTGCTTTCTGTTTGGTTACAAGTTACAACCAATTACCGTTAGGTATACGATACTTGGTTCCGTATATTTTTGTTGATTGTTGTTTTCATTGTCGTTTAAGTAAATATAAAGGTAAATTAGTTTAACGAGAATCGAAAACTTATGATGGTATTAAAAGGTAATTTTTTTTTTATAAATAAGATGTCGACAGGTGTTTGCCTAATGCTAACTGTTATGTCAAAATGTTAGAAATGCTTAATTATATTGGCTTTTTAAACATGATATTTGAAATTGAATATTCAGGTAGCTAATAATATATCATTTTTGCACTTATTTTACATAACCGCAATGGTCGTGGGACCGATACTTACGGAAAATTACGTTAATTTTACGTTGTGGTTAGATAAATCACTGTGTTTAGCTCACTCAACACGTAATGTTTCAAGTTCGTGAGGAAAACGGAGAGAGAGATGTTCTGACACTATTTCACTGATGTTCTGTACTCTACCATATATGAATCAGCTATCTCTCTGATGCTCTATACCCTACCATGAGTCAGTGTGATGCGGCGTATCATATTTCAATGAGCATTCCGCAAAACATCTAAGTGACCATATTCACACCATACCATACCATTATGTCAAATTCATATAAAATATTTATTTTTGTCTGTGTATATACTTATTTTCCTTTTAATTTATTGGTTATTATTATTTTTTTATTGATATTTTGGTACGATTGCTTATAAAGGGTAGTCAGTATATTGAATAATTTTGTTACATTGAATATTATAAATACATAGTTGTAAGTAAGTCCGTTGATTTTAAGAAGATAAGAACATTCGAATACCTTTATATCTGATACGACCTTAAATCATTCGTTATCTGATATCGAGTGTTTCAAAACTGATCGAGTAATATTTAAATAATAATATATTTATTATAATAAATGTTTTTACCTTGTATCTCGCATATAGCAGGGTAGGCAGAGGAAACTTAGTGTTGAGATACTCCGTTCCCGCTGGATATCGGAACTTTTCATTGTTACCAGAGCGATAAAAATTAAAATAATGAAATCTTCCAGTGTAGGATTTGACTCCACAAATCGTCGAGATAGAATATTTTAAATGTATTTTTTTGTATGTCTTAAAGATAGATCCCGATAATTTTAATTGTTTATAAGCATTTATATCAAGTGAGGGTGCTTTTGCCTTTCATATTAATTGTAGATTGTCAATAACTAAGTAGTTAAAGAAATCGCAGTAAGTAAACTGCAATTACATTACAAATAAACAAACGTATCATATTTAAATATATATATATATATATATATATATATATATATATATATATATATATATATATATATATATATATATATATATATATATATATATATATATATATATATATGCATATATGTTTTTTAAATATAAAACCAATTTGGTATAACATTACAATAATCACGAATAAGTGAGATTGATGAATTATTACATAATACTTTTGATTTAAATTTCAACATGTACCTAGAAAATTGTAAGCCGCTATATGTTTATTGATGCAATCAATCCACCATGGGACAGATCGTAAATTATGAAGTGCCTATGGGCATCATTCTGTGTTTAAAACTCGTTGCTTCATACCTAGTGTCCGATTACTAGTGATGTAACCAATTACATAGATTGTTGCATAAAAAATATGTTTGTAGCTATAAATTCTATAGAATTAAGTGTACATTTTGTATATATGTGTTTACAGTTATTTTATCTTACCTTAACTTGATCAATAGATTCAAGTCTCCAAAGCTACCTTTGTATTTGATACATGTTGTAAAACTATTAAAAATTCTCCTTTAAAACATATTCAATGCTTATTATTCTAAGCAAAAAACACAGTCTGTACACATAATATTTCAATTATATCGATATGGCAACCAAAAATCACATTCTGCTCAAATCAGATAGTGATGTAACTATTATACTGTTCTTCTATTATATTTTATTATTGCCAACAATATAAAATAAAAATTAGGGATTCCATTGTACATTAATTGGAATGGTTATGCAAGCTTCAGTTTATTATATTTGTTTAGCTATACTCATGGTACTCAAGACCGGCGGCGTTGAGTTCCGCCATTCCACACGCAATATTTCGAAAGGCTGAAAGCGGAGAACGGAGTGTCTTAACACTAGGTTCCCTCTGCCTACCCTGCTATATGTGCATAAAACTATAACATACAAAAAGGTCATATAGGTCACAAAGAAAAGTGTTAAAAAAATAATATTATCTTATAAATATACGTACAAAATATATTATATATGCATACATATATATTATAACACTATTTATGTATCCTGTACGCTTAAAATTTTATGCGTCAGTAAACGTCCATCTTAATAGATTTTAAGTGTGCATTAAAGGAAGCTATGATGAGAATTAGAAACTTTTCTATTACTTTTCAGTAATAACATATGTTTTTGTTAATGTTGATGAGTTTTTTAATTTACTATTAAAATAATGTAATGGTATAATAGTAAATAGAAAGATAATAAATATTAAAAGTGGTCTCTATATCATTAATAGTCGCTTAAAAGTTTTTATATCAATTAAAAGTATTATTATTATTTTTTTCTTATTTTAACAAAACGTACAATATAATATAAATTACTTGAAAATATATTATTGCTCCTTTTTGTTTATTTGATGTATAAAGAAGTCTCTCTTTAAGAAATAAGCCTTTATTTCTTTTTTTCTTCAGTTTTTTAAATAGATTTGAGAATTTTAGTCACTTGGATTTAAACACATTTCAATGAACAATTAAGCATATATAAGTCTAATCTTTAAACATTTTCCTTTAAATTTATTTATTTATTCACATATAAAATCTGTATTATAATATTAAAAATTTAATATTTGTAAATGCCTATTTTCGGAACTATCAGAATTAAAAATAATCTTTTTTATTGGTTTTAAAATATAATATACCAACTCATCTTTTAGAAATATACATACATATACACACAATATCTACGCAACAGACATACACAATTTCCATTATATTCGTATTCATAGAATTAATGTAAGTGGAGCGTCTCTTAACGAGATAATGGTGTATAGGCTTATCATTGCACAATGGTAAAGCATCTGCATGAGGTATATTACTGCTGATATATCGCATGGATCACGCAAATTCATGTTTGCTTCTGATTAATACTATTTGTTTTGTTGTACTCCTATATTAAACATATATTTGCTCTTAGTAAGTTAAATTGATTAATTTTAAGAAATGCACATTTATTACATACAATATGTTAAACGAACTAAATATTAGTATGAAAAATCAAATTCCTTAAAAAATGAAACTAAAGAATATAGTATGAAAAATTAATAAGGATGAAAAATTAATAATATGAAAAATGAAAAATTAATTTCCTGAGTCGGAGGAACGTGTAGTCATATAAATAATCCATATATATTTTCATTCATTAAATTTAACAAATAAATGAGAAATAGCTTCACGCTATATCCCTATTATATATTGCAGAGTAGGCAGAGGGTACCTAGTGTTAAGACACTCCGTTCCCCACTCTCCATTCAATTTTCATAAATTAGAATACTATTTTATTTAATTGTTTTAACTTTAAAATATTATAATATATGAGTTTTCATAACTATAAATCGCTCAAATAAATACACCTAACATGCCTAAGCTCATAATTTTAAGATATTCAAAGAGCCAAAGGTTTCGCGAATCCATGATCAGCTATGGATAAATCTACATATTATATCGGCGTCCATGGAGAATCAGATTACCCGGAACGTCCCATATCTCGTAGATAATGGTATATGCACATTTATGGCGTCTCTCGAACACAGTAAGGCTTGGTTTGTTGATAATGCTATTACCATTGTTGCGTGAGAAACTGTTTCGATTCACCCCATATAAAAGACATCAACGAACTTCAGATGTAATTTGTTACTTAGAAAAATATGATGTAATTTTAACATCTAGAACATTTAAAATTTGTTTTATATATACATGGTTTAAAGTTTCCTTTTTAAGCGTTAATTTTAAAGCTATTTACTTTATCTGATGTTCGTTCGTGATGAAATTAAAGCGTCCATTTTATAAATAATTCTATACATTCTTCATTATCTTAACATTATCTTGAAAGTATATCGGATGGAATTCTCAAACAGCACCCGATTTCCGTACTTCGCTTTATTTAACAAATTAAAGTAATTAATTAAATTGGGAAACGTTGAATTCCTGTTTTGAATATGTGATCGTAGGTTTGTTTAATTTCAATTTGTTTGAAAATTACCTTTTCTTATTACATAATTCAACGAGCTTTGTCTCGTTAGCACTGGCAACATAAAATATTATCGTATGATTTGAGTTGCTTGAACATAAGGGAATGCAAATACAAAACGATCAAGCGCTGCTTTACCAGCTTTACGTGTACTTTACGATAAGCAATACTCAATATAAATATAAACTCAATATAAAGTCAATATAATAATTGTTTCAATGAAATATTTTGCCGAAGTGTTAAAAAGCAGTACTTAAAAAAATGTTTGGAAACATAATATATTTTGTTGCTATATATATATTTGAATATTTTAATTTATTCCCTGCTTTCGTGACGTCATTAAATAGCTGAGAAATAATTTCAGATTCTCTGTGTCTATCCTGCTAAAGACGAGGTAAAGGATATGGTTGAAAAAAAAAATGATTGCTAAAATGTCACCTTTTTAAAAAAAAATTGTCGTGTTATAAAAAGTTACAAACATCTCAATTTTTTTATTACAATTGTTATATATATAAATTATTATATATATTTTATATTATTAACTGAAATTTGTATTTAAATTTAATTGTTTATAACAAAGAAGATTTCATCATCCTTCAAACGTATATATAATATACAACTTTTACCTTATAATATTTATAAAAAATAAAAATTATATTACTTGTTTTATTGGAAAGTAACCCTTTGCACGATCGTAGATATGTCGTAGTATTGTAAGTTAGCAGTAAATATGTATAAGTGCACGTACGAGCTACACGAATGCATCCGGATGTTCTTTCGGTGCAATTTTTGTATCCACTTGCACCACTTTAAACTTACCGATAAATGCCTGATAAATTTTAAATAATTATCCTTGATCAGATTAATGAAGGTAACCATTTTGAAAATTATAAAGCGAATTAATCGATGTGTGTTAATTAAAAGTAACTGTTCTTTAAGTTACATGTATTCACACTTAATTAAACAATAATAATAAGTAAATTTGTGTTGATTCTATATACGAGTATAACATGTATGTGTATAAAATATTTTTAAGCTAGTAATCACTACCTAATATTAGCAATAATTGTAATATTATATATATTTATTTTTTATATTTATATACATATATATATATATATATATATATATATATATATATATATATATATATATATATATATATATATATATATATATATGTATATATATATATATATATATACATATATATATATATATATATATATATATATATATATATATATATATATATATATATATATATATATATATATATATATATATATATATATATATAAGGAAGCTTTGAATTCCACTTCTCTACCAACAGTGTCACCAAATGAGCAGAATGCAGTCAACGTAGTGTTTTAACACTAAATTATCTCTATTGTGAAACTAAAGGTGATAAGATATTAATATTAACTTAAATTTACTACAAACATTGTAAAAGTGCTTTAACTTATTATCTTTAAAATTTTTTTTATGAACTTTAAGTGATTATATAAAACAGCATATATATACAATAATAATATTTACAATCTTATAAAGATATAATATCTTATAAAGATTCAATTCAATTCACTTTTCTGTCGCATATTGTATTATATAAATTAATTTAAATACTTCAAAGGATGTATGTTCTTATAATAAATTGCCAAAGTCGTTGATTATAAGCATGTCACCATCCAATAAGAATATAATTGTATGGAAGCGGCTTAAAATAGGATTGTTTAGAAATAACTACAATACCGCAGGCAGAGATGAGCCAGACACACTTTTTGCATTCCAATCGTATTATACATATAAATGAATCGATATCAGAAATGGTATCAGCTATTGGAACCGATAGCAGTAAACCAAAAATGACAAAATATTGAAGAATAAAATTAAAAATAATAATTTAGTTGAAAAAAGTATGATTTTTATCTTTTTAACCATTTTTAGTTTAGTCAAATTTATGAAATTAAGAAAGGACGTCTCCTTAAATTCTATTATATATTATGGTATAATATAATAAATTATAAAATATTAAATGATTGATTTTTAATTATATTTTGATAAAATAATCAATTTTCATAGATATAGATAATCAAAATTAAATATATATTATTTCTAATATTATCAAATCTATGACATAACCCATACAACATCACAATCTATGGGAAAGTTATTCTTGGAATGAACGATAAGAGCGTACTTCCTTTGGCACTCCTCTCTTTCTAACACCATTCTTTACCATCAATTGAAGGGAGATAGATCGACTTTGGAATGTCCCTTTAGAATTTTATTATTCATTGAAAGTAGCTTGTACGTACCAAGAAATTATGTTATTTGTAAATAAAAATTATGTATCGTGAAAAATAGCCATGTTAATTATACAACGTTGAAAATAATTAATGTAAAACCAAGACTTTTTAAAAACAAGATAATTTTGATTCTATATATAGATGTAATTACATTATATACTTGTCACAGAGAAATATTTATAAGACAAGCTCATCTAAAATATATAACGATCAAGCTCTTTTTTTATATCGATTTATTTTTATTATATAAATTCCAATATAATTTGTGTCTATAATTTTAAATATATATAACTGTACCACAACACCAGCGCTCCGTAAATAAAAGCTACAGTAAATCATGGACCAAATTGACATAATAAATAACTCTCTCAATAATAAATAATACAAAGTAACAATCATAACAAGAAATTCGGAACAAAATATCGTCTTAAATATGCCTCGTTAAAAGTAAATAAAGGTTGCATCGGTTAGGTATATCAGTTACACGGCTTTTTGTTTAAATCATCAGTTTAACAAATTATAACCTTTCTGTGGGACACCCTCATATTCGTCAGATGTACTATTACATTACTCGACAGCTTCATTCTCATCGCTCACATAGTCATTAAAGTAATCATGGTCAATGAATGTATGGAAATGGGTATACAAAGAATTGTGTTTTCTTTATGTAATAATTTTATGCATAACTTTAGTGATAGAGTAGAGATAAATCACTCTTTTTTTTAAATTCCGTAATAATAGTTTATGAGATAAAATGTCAATTAAAATTCGAAAATATAATAAAAATCGTTTTGTATTAAATTATTTTATATATTATATATATAATGCTAGTACATAAAAGTGTTACTAGATGAAACGTATGTTCTTTAATATTTTTTTATTATCTCTTATTGAATTGAATATTAACGTAATAATACATACATAATCTATTACAGAAAATACTAAAATGATTATATTACAAACAGCTATTATACATCTGCTTTAATTTTAATTAAAACATAAACAAAATAAATGTTCATTATATTTGAGTATATGATGTTTAGAACTCGAGCAACACAAATAAATTAGTCACGTTATACAACAAGCGAAGCCTACTATCCCTACATAACGAAAGATACGGTAACATCTTTTACCCGACCACTAAAAGTGTACATTTTTCTATAAAACAACTTCAAGTTTTAAGAACCTCTCGAATTGGGCAGGTTTTTACCTATACGACCGTAATTTTGATCTTTAATAATTCCTTAGTAAAGCCACTTCAAGTTCTGCAAATTTAATCAACGTTGAGAGAAATATAGCTGTCTCTTCACAATATATGTCACAAATCAAGTAGAACAAGGACAGAGTATTGAAGCTCGAGTCTCCCTAGCGGGACATCGACCAGCAGCTTTCTGAAAAACTATTCCTGAGTGTAACAACATTGCAACTTGAAATAATTATTTAATTTTTCAAATAAAAAAATAAAAGGCATTAATATTATACCCAACACCAAGTCTTCTTTGTTCAAGCATTAAAAAGCATGTATTTTTTGTACTTGAGGCACTAAAAACTAAATGTACATTTATATCTACTTTAAAAACTAAAATTTAAATATAACAAAGTATAAGAAAAGCTCAGATTAACAAAAAAAGCTACAATCCTTTACTACTGAGGTTACTTGCCCCGTGGACATCGACAAAAACCGTGCAGCCTTCATCTGTGTGCGTTTTGTTGTGTATACACACTCACACAGGCACACCGCATACCGACAGCGCTCGCGCAGAGAAACTGTGCGTTTTGCATTCAACACTCAGTTGTAAGGTAACTTTTAGGGTCATCAAACGCTTTATTGAGACCCTTTTTAAGTTTAACGTCAAAATTCTTTTAAAAATATAAATATTATCAAAAAATAAGTATATTTTAGTGTATGAGCAGGTAACGGTAGTGCTAGCTAAAGAACCAAGTGATAAGTTATTGTGAAGTGTGGTGATACAAAGTGTGCCATGGAGAAATAATATGAAGATGTGGAAAAATATTTTCTATGTGAAATCTGTTAGGAAAAAGGGGAGCGGGAAATAGGTAGGTTCTATTTTTTTTACATATACATATTATACATACATATATATATATATATATATATATATATATATATATATATATATATATATATATATATATATATATATATATATATATATATATATATATATATTGACACGAGCCTTCGCATTGTCCATTAAGGTGCTACTGTTCACTGATGACTTCCATGCGATACCAGTTTATTCGAGCGAGTTATGTGCGTTGCAAGTTAAGATTCAGCTTGATTAATATGAATTTGTTTTGGATCATTTATTAAAATTTCTCAATATCTTCTTAATTTAGTTCCACTTAAATTACTAAATTCAATTAGAAGTTTATTAGTTACTTTAATTATCTCTCAAATTTGTATATATGGGTAGTATTATCATCTTCTTACATTTTAGTATATCTAAGTGAAATTTCTATCGGTACATATAATATATGTATGTAATAAATATATGTAATTATTCCATTTTATTTTGTTTTAGAGACATCAAGTAAATTATAACAGAGTTTTATTGTCGAGATAATATAAGAGACTTACATTATGCATTATACTACTAGTGTACTATAAGTTCTCATAGTAAATAAATTACATCTAGTTATTGAGTAAAAAAGCTTTTATAAGATATCTAATCGAGACAACAATTACAACTCTACAACAAGCACATGGACTAACCTAAAATTTTCCACCGTAGGACAAAACGTTTTTATTAAGGTATTTTAACGATGGATTGTTACTTTGTAGGGATATGTAAATAAATTCCAGCTAGGAATGCAGGCATCCAAGCGAATTGATCTGTATACGTGATAGAGCGGCATGTGAGTAAGCTCAAGCTACAGTCAGACTATCTCAATCTATATCGATTTGAACAAAAATAATTTATACAATACTTGTATTTAAAAAAAATTATTTTGTCATGCTGTCATGCATGCATCATTTCATGATTTAGTATATTAATGTATGCTTATGCAGTGTAAGCTTTATAAAAGCTATTATAATATTAACTAAATAGAGTATACGAAAATATATTAATATTTATTAAAAGTAATAAACATATGCTACAAACATACAGCTTAAAAACACTTTACAAGCTGTATTAACTTTACGAAAGCTTTAATTCTCCTTTTGTAAGAAGATTTAACTGAGAAGACTGACTTTACTTGGAAGTTTTCATTTTAGTTGGCATTTTTTAAATACAGATCCACTTAAAGATTATATTTATTTATTGATAAATTAAAATCTTCAAGCAAAAAGTTTAGTTTAGTCTTTATCCCCCATAAAAGATAGGTAAAAATTATTTAGTTAATATACTCTACTTTCCACTTTCCGTTCTAATTCGAGATACTGCGTCTTACCAGAGCGAGTATGGAAAATAATTGTTTCCGCTGATTTCGGAACAAACTTACAACAATCGCGCTTTTAATCAGACTGTCTCACTGCAATGACCGCTTCTATCAAATCTATTACTTGAAATAAGTCATAAGGATATATATCTAATTAAATAATTATGCATATTTTTAATTAATTATTCCGTAAAAACAATGGCTCGTGTTGTTTGAATGATTTAATTTTTTAAATTCATGATAGTTATTTTAAAATATTAATAGTAATTAAAGACGAGTAACGTAAGGGCACATAGCTATCTTTTTATAATCCATTTGATTTCTTATCTTACAATCTAAATCTCCACTAATGGCGACTATATACTAATGTCACGTCAGAATCTACATACCATCTGAGTTATTTATGACAGTTTTTGTTAGAGGCCAAACTGACCTCCACGAACATTAAGGACTTTTATATGAGCTTTATTAAATATCTTAGTCTAGACAATAAAATGTTCAGAATAAAAAGTTAATTGCTACTTAATTAAGCTCAAATTGTTTGATCGCTGCAGCTTGTAAAAAATAGAAATGATAACATTTTTTTTACTTTTTTAATTTTGAATTATTACGAGGAATATATATATATATATATATATATATATATATATATATATATATATATATATATATATATATATATATATATATATATATATAAATTACTATATTTTAGTTATAATGTTACATTATTGTAAATATTTACAATAAAGGCCTTTGTGGAGCAGTGGAACAGAATCTGGTATGGTTTTGAGTTCGATTTCCACTAGTGAATAAAACAAGACAAGGCGGCGTTGAGTTCTGTCACTACACACAATTTCTCGAATATATCTCGAATCGGAGGAAAGGAGAGAGCGGAGTGTCTTAACACTAGTTTGTTTCTGTCTACCCTACAAAATACGTGGGATACATTTACAAAGTTAAAATAATATATTTTTCATCTGATTAGAAATGTCTAATAAATTTGGCAGAATTAGCTTTTTTACAAGTATCCTGTTTTTAACATGCTAAATGAGAAATCCTAGTAAATAAAAAAAATACACACAGTTTTCAAATTGACGACTTCTTTCTAATTATTTATAGAGAAAAGTGTATATTCATTATAAAAAAATGCATATTACAACATAGTATGTATGTAAGTGAAGTGCACCAAATACTGCCAGAGGCAAACATCTAGAGTCTTAATAAAACGGAAAGTATGATGAGAGCACAAATGCATTAAACGTCGGATGCAATTTTCAAACTGCGGTGGTCTTATTTTAACAGAAACGTGTCCATTACATCGTTGCAACACTGTTGCTGGGAGCTTAAGCAGATACTCGTAGGCATAAGCCATCAATATATATGTTTCTTTGTAAAGTAATTTCATTAACTTTAAAATACGTAATATGTATATTATAATTTACTTATTTATCATAGAAAATTTATATAACATATAAAGCCAATCGTTTGAATAAAAAAATACAAAAAAGAATCTATTTTGCTTAACGAATTTAACGAAGCTGTTCCATTTCTTAGAATGGATCGGATTGCCTACGATGGTTGGTGGCGATAAATATCACGATTGTGAAGAATATATACTTCTATATTTCTATACTTCTATATTTTATTGATTTAATAATATTTAAAAACGGAAGTGTTTATTTACATCGCGTTTATCGTTTTGACGTAATTCCTTGCACATGCGGACAAAGTTACGTACTCTGATCATTTAAAATCAGTCCTGTGTTATATACAGCTTTTAGTTATTTTAATATGACCGATTTAATATAATCGACGTGGACGAAGCCGCTGGTAAAAGTTAGTATATATATAATGGATTTGATGTAATAGCTAAATATTTAGATATATTATATTTATTTGACTAACAATTTTTTAGATGAGAAATGGAATTGAAGTACGTGAGATCAGTAGTTCTTTTGGAACGATTTTAAGTTTATCCATGTGCTTTATGATGTTAATGGAAGAACATAAGGTCTTATGTGCTACTTTTCTGTCTATGATTGTAACTTTTATATTTCTGCTATATTATCTTATAAATGGAGCCACATACCTGATTATACATTACGTTACTTATTTTAAGTGTGCTAATCGTGTGCGTAAAAAATAAATCCCGCAGAATTTCTTGTGTCGGTTCTTCTCAGGTCTGAGGCATTAACTTTAGTGAACTGGTGGTAATGTTTTAGATGTTCAAAAATCAATCATGTATTCTTATTTTGAATAAAATTATTCACATAAAAATATACACTACCGTTTTAACCTATAGTTAAAATTTGTATTACTTTATATGTTATATATTTCATAAATATGAAATTTTACATTTAATATAATACTATGGGTATTTTTGCTCCGTACATAAATAATGTATGTAGAGGCATTATTGATGGCCTCAAATAGTCCTACACAAATCTAACATATCGTTTTATTTACAGATATTTTTGTTAGATTTGTGCTGTTAAATATGTACCCTAAACCCTATTTTTTTATAAATGTTAATTTAATAATTAACACTTCGTTAATCCATACTGAGGATATAAAAATACTTATAGAAAATATATAGAAATTTTTAAATGTTCTTGTTCATATTTAGCGTATATATTAACTAATCCTTTTCACAAATCAATCTAAATCTCAAATCTCTCATAGCTGAAGCTTTGTATTAATAGATTTTTTTCTATATTCTATTAAAATAACTTATCATCAAAAAATTATAAGAATGAAATAGATATATAGTAAATATATTCAATTTATAAACCATTACAAGCTATAGCACATTTCAAATATCAATCTTGTATATAAATTACCTCTATATTATGAGTTCTAATTGAACACGTTTAAAAGCGCTCTGATAATATACTTAGTAACGAATTAATGTACCAATAGCAGTGATAAAGGAAAGGAATGTGTGTCGCCACAGAACTTTCACTTCAGACGTAGATCTGAAATGAGAAAAATGTTATATCTTATATCGATATCTTCATAGCGTTGTTAGAATGTGTCTTTTATAGGCGATGATTAAGATATTGTTGGGGCCATTGTAATACAGTAGAACATTATTTGATTGTAAACACGACGGTTGTGGGTTCACTTCCCATTGAGGGCAGTGAATAATTTATATTTTCTCATATTGGTAAGATAAGGTTTGGCGTTAAGTTTCGCCATTTAATAAGAATGTGATGTGGTATGAAAAAAAAAGAGTCTTGACACTAGATTTTCTTTGCCTATAGTGTTATATGCGGGGTCAGGGAGCACGGTGTGGTGAAGTTAAAAAAATAAAATGCAGAATTAACGCAGCTGCCAACAATTTAATTTCATGATTATCCCTTAAATAAAGAAAAAAGGTAAATATCTCGAATATCTTTTTAAATTAGGTAAATATATAAAAAAATAAGAAGATTAAAAATTATCAATTCTGTTGCGTTATTTTCTTCAAGTCTAAATTTAGTATATTTTCTTTTTAACAATAATAAATTATGTACATTTTAGTATGGACATGAAATAATAACACTTACAATAGTTTCAGCTTTGGTTACATAAAATTGCACACAAACGTCACTGTTGTGCGTTCTTATATATACGACATAAATACTATAAAAGTATACTTTATACACTATAACTATAATATGTAAGAAGTAATTTTTATATGTATATCAAGATTTCACTTCGAGATTTCGTTGTATTTTCTCATAAACTTGTTTATTAGCGTGGAAATCTGAACTAGATGTGAATGATAGATAAAGGTAGGTTATACAGTTTCACGCCTCTTTCTATTAGGAGTTTGTATCTAATTAAAAATGTACACGATAGCCTTAAGAGGAAAAAAGTAGGTGACACCTAATAATTACGATATGGATTTCCTGCTAGTAATTTATATTTTACTGGTATGGTATTTATTATATTAGTTGAACAAATTTTCATTTATAAAATGATAAAAATAATTTTATTTCTCCATATAACGTAAGCATAACAAAAAAATTGGTTTTAAATTTGGAGAATGTTTATACATAATATATCTAAGCTAGACACAGATAGACGGATAATTTTGCCACTTATCTATCTATACTAATTATTAAAATTAGAGTGTTTCTTTGTAATATTCAAATAAACGCTTTATACTACATGCATATAAATATATACATGGAACATATACCAAAGTAGAATTTATTCCAACTTTTGTCTATCTCTCTGTTCCGGCTAATCTCTGACACGGCTGAACCATTTTTGATGGGACTTTCACTGACAGGTAGCTGATGTTATGAGGAGTAAATTCGGCTACTTATATTTTAAAATAAAAAATATATTAGAGTAAATACGAGTATACTGAACATTTACATTGAGATTTTGTTGACATATCGAAACGAACACAATTCAGTTTATTTAAGCGGCAAAGTCGCCAGCGTATCGCTATTTATTTTTATATTAATAAACGAACATAGAATAAATTTAAGTTAATTTTTCCTTGAGTAATTTAATTGTATATTAAAATTACTAAAAGGGACATCGTCAATTTGTTTAAGTTTCTATTTTACTACATAATATCAGATAAAAAAGTTTCGTTTAAAATAAAATTCAATGCAACTAACAAGTGTAGAAGGCAAAAATATTCTAAGCTAAATCCGGTTTACGCGATGTATAAGGATGGTACGTTTAGTTGTCCGGCTTGTTCCTGTTTGTTCATAGGCCGTGTCGGAATAATTGAGACATCTGTTCATGAAGATTGAGCGCGTGCAACGCATAGGATGCTGTTGTGGAGCTTAGATGAAGCACCTTGTGTTTCCGGAAAGCTTATATACTATGTTGAAGCATATATGTATATATGTGGCTATGTGTTAAGTGTCATCATATTATGTCGAGATTATCGTGGTCCAGTATTGCACTATGTTACACTTGTACGTTTAATATTAATTCAATGGATTTTTATTTCAATTCTCTATATGATAAAACAAAGTATGGCGTAAAATTAAGCTACCAACAGACTAGAAAATCTTTATATTTTAAATGTATGTTCATCGCATCCACGGTAGTAATTTTTATAAAGAAATAGTTTGTATGGTATATTTTTTATTTGTATATTCTTCTGAGCCAAGCTTACATTTTTCGTTTTAAAATGAATATCAAGTTATAAATTAACATTAGCGTCTCGTTTATTACTAAGCGAAACACCTGTCTTTTTGGTAACGTTAGCTTTATAATATTTTAAGCAATAAACTTAAAAGCATAATAACCTGTTTTTATTATTTTTACGTATTTTCCCTCTCTTATGCGAACTAGAAGGAGAGTTTCTAAACACACCTTAGGCTGAATAGTGGGATTAAAGGTAGAATTTACCTACTTTGCCAAATTTTTGCCACAAAAAGAGAATATCACAATAAAATTACATTTACTCGATTGACAATCCAATCGAATCCGCACTCGAGACATATGCTTACTGTGACACGATAGCCTCAAGTTTTACTGTTAGTACTTGCGTATATTTAAATAGTTGATTAGAATTCAGGAACTCGTTATATTCTTAGCAAAAGGTAAAGGCGAAATGTTTGTAGGACACGTCTATTAGTTCTGTAGGTGGTAAGTAATTTTATCTTGACGCAACAAGGTGAAATTTATCTAATTAAGAACGAAGGAACGACTAATTGAATTGATTGACTGATAACATTCTTGCTTTGTGTTAGAAATTTATAAATTATAATTAATAGATTTTTATTTTTAGAGAATTTAAATATAATACACGTATGTATGTATATGATTATAGAATAATTACATAATAATGTAATGGGTACCCCTCTAGAGATAAAGCGTAAAGCTATTTATGTATGTTTAATAATCTTATAATTTACAAATAAATTAAATATTTGATAACATTAAAAATATATTTAGTATACTTTCTTTTAATCGATCTCAAAGGAAAATTTTGATTCTATATTTAAAGAAAAAGCTTTCTGATTTAAAATTTTGTTAAAATGTGAGCGTATTTTATAATTTTAACTAGTCGTTGAGGTTATTATAGCGTAATAGCGCAGCATTTTAATGTAAGCCCAGAGGATGTGGGTTGGATTCTCACTCGGGGGAATTAATTCCACTCAATACGTAACTTCTCAAAAATCGTTGGTCCTGGGTTCTCTCTATTTACCGTATTATATGCGTGAATCTATTATTCATTTTCATCATCAATTTGATTCATCTAATAGTAACTACTTGAACTACTTTTTTCCACCTGTTAGCTCTATTTCTATTCTCATATACTTCATAATAGCTTCTGTTCATTTATTTTAATAACGCGCCAAGAATTTATAAAAATGTTTAAAGCGGTTTTTTACTCCTATTTTCAAAACTACCATTTTAAATTTTAAGTATAAATATTATCTTCACATGTAATGTTGTAAGTGTTTTTCATTAGTCGCTTTCTTATTTGTGGGCGTGGATATCAGTTTACGAGATTTTTAAAATGAATTGGTTTACTATACTGGGTCAAGCGAGCTGTTGCTTTTAAAACTATCGTATTCATGTCATAACAAGTTAGAAAGCTACTTAAATAATATTATAGAATATACTCTTTGGTGTAAACGTTGGAAAGACAGAAGACTTAACTTCAATTTTCTTATAGAGAAAATAGCCTCGTTGTGTAAATAATATATGTACTTATAAAAATATTGTTATGTTAAGACCATTACTCTATTTTCAGTAGAGTTAAGAATATTCTGTACGTTTGTATCACTCAGTTTCACTTTGAGTTGCAAAATCAGATTCACCGAGCTTTCAAATCCTGAGCTTTCGATAAATCGTGAGTGCATTTCATGATTCTTATATCCATATACACATTTCATATTCATATATATTGTAGAAAGCCAATTAACTAAAATGCATTATTTTTATACTTACAAAACAACACACGATGCCTCTACGTATTGTGTTCGATAAAAAGATTAAGAAGAAAATTAATGGTATGATGTCTTCTAATTTGAATATAGGTCATTAAAATTCAACTTGCGTGGCAAAACTCATTACTTGGCACCACACGCTACTCGTGGGAACGAGAAATATTTGGAACTTTTGAACTTCAGACGAACATGATGGTGATCTCTATGACAAAAGCAATAGAGTCTATGTTGGAACAACTTTGTTAACTTTTAAGTTTTGCCACTCATTAGATTCGTATGAGATACGCTTATTTGCTTTGGAATCAAGCCTTTTGAGGCGTAATCCAATTTATATGGCGTGAAAGAATTGATCGGTCAAAGGTCAATAAATCACGTTTGATTGTCTAAAATTGGCTAATAATGAACTCTTAGTTTATCTTGATACATAAGTAAATAGGCTTCAGTCCCTAACCGTCACGGATCGTGGCAAACTTTTATAGTTCTATTTATCTTCAACGAGCTTCAAAGTTCTGTTCCATCTGACCTTTTCCTTATTAGGTATAGAACGGAGATAAGATGAAGAAATATTTTATCAAGCTGACAGAACGTATGAAAGAGCTTTTTTATATATTATAGTTAGTTTGACTATATTACAGCAAACAATTTTGATACTTATGGAAAATATACCATTTTACAAAATACTATAAAGTTGCGTGTCGATAAGTTTTAATCGGTTACGAATTAGTTACGCAAAGCTACTGAACGGTTGGAAATATTTGTATGCGAGTATGAAATTATTCTATTCATCGTGTATAAAATTTTTTAACAATTTAAGAATTAACACTGTATCAGAGAAGTAGAAGGAACCTAGTGGAACCTAACCTAGAGGAACCTAATCTAGAGAAATCTAACTTTTGGCCTTTTATTGCTCGGTGAATTGCGGCACTCAACACCGCGAGGTTATTACCAGAACGGAAAAAATTTAAATATTCTATTATCCCGAGTGGGAATCGTACCTATACCCGTCGTCTTTACTACAGACGCTGTGCTTTTGTGTCACGTTGATCTCATATAGTATATATAATAATAACATAATATGTAATACATAACATAGTTACAGAACAAGCTAATAACAGAATTTATACCGTTTAATCTTATTATTATTTTAATAGACCAACTAAATGTTTTATAATATATCATTTTAAAAGACAGCAACCAGTGACATGACGATAAATTACTTTCAATTCATTATGGATCATTAGGTAATGTAAAGCTACTAAAATAATTAAATATTTGCATGAATATACATACAGACACGTGTAGGAGCATTCTGTGATTTTTTAATAATCAATTTTGAGAATGGATGAAGTAATTATATGTTTTATATGTTTTATTTAAGTATTTTTTCTATACTTAGTGTGGATTAAAACTTTAAATATCATAAAAATATATAATAAAAATAGCATTCTCTCTTGCCAGATGATTGTTCTTTGCAATAATCTTTGGGTAGTGGAAATTTGTAAGAATCTCTCTACAGAGATGCTAACAACGTAATAAGTTGTATAAAACATATAAGAATTTTGACGCAGCCTGATGAAGAACGCATGGCTTAGTGGTTAAAGCGCTTGGACGGTTTCCGTGAAGCGCGGGTTCAAATTCCGCTGCGTTCAAATTTTTATGTTTTCTTGAGTATTTTTCTATCCTTAGTGTGGATTAACACTTTAAAAATCAAAAAATATATAATAAAATAGCATCATCTCTTGCCAAATGATAGCTCTTCGCCTAGCGGAAATTTGTAAAAATCTCCCTATAGAGAAGCTAACAGCGTAATAAGTTGTATAAAGCATATAAGAATTTCGACGCAAAATAATGGATGAAATTATTCTCCAACAGCGGGAAAAGGAAGGTAATGTTTTTACGACTTTCGACTTATAAGTTATCGTTTAATTCATTAGGTTAAGTAAGGTAATAGTCCTAACCTTATAGTCCTAGCCATTTTGAAAATTTATACACATAATACCTGTATTATGTGTATAAATTTTCAAAATAGCATCCATAAATGTAAAGCAGTTGAGTTTTTTGTTTTTGTAATAATCTTATATTGTTTTATTAATTTATTATATAATTAGGTAAATTTTATTTATCTTTGGACATCTCTTTTGCTACAGTTGCGTTAGGTAGACACATCTTGATTTCCATCAGTTTAAGAAACATTTTATTTTAGAATACCCAGCATCCCATTTTGTCTAACGAAACTAGAGAAAAGAAAATATTTTGCCCCGAGAGTGAATTAAACCCACACCTACCTATTGCATAGTAATAGCTTCTAATTAATAAATAATTATTATTCTAATAAAATTCTAATTAATAAATAAATATTAATTTATTCACAAAATTAATGAAACGAATTAAAGATCTATAACAGAACTGTGAGCAGTAAGTTAAGAGTTCATATGTATGATAATTACGAAATAAAGTGCCGAGTCTGACATTTGACTTCACAAGCTATTTAATGATTGCTACATAATATTTAATATAAAAATTATTCACGGCAATTTCAATATGGTTATGGGATTCATTTGAAATGTATGAAAAATTCAAGTTAGTGCCCGTTAGTGTCAACAAAGAAGGTATTTATGGAGAACTTACGATATAGGTACACACTAGCGGCGTATTAAAACGTGTTAATCGTAACAATTAAGCATAACTTTTACATAATGTGTATAATAAAATCATAAATATGGCGTGTTTACATAGAATAATATTTCCAAATATGTCTATTATGTTTTTAGGTAACATTAGTTGAGTGATATAATTTTAATTATACAGATGGTTGAATAATTTATTTGTATATACTTTTAAATATATAATATTATGTTTAAGCATATACAAATTTTAAATGATCATATGAAAGTCTTTTGTTGCTATATTAATGACTGACTGACAACGCATATATGAAACTATAGCGTGTTGGAAGCTGAAAATTGGTGTTTTGGTTCCTTTTGTATAGTAAGAAAGTATTAGGACTGGGAATTTTGTTTTATATAATCCACGCAGATTAAATTGTATATTAAAATAAATTCGTAAATAGGAAAAAAATCTATATAAAACTGAAGTGCTTATTTATAATTAAGCTTAAATTAAAAAATAATAAATTTTAATATTAACTTTTTCTTGAACACGTCAGGACGTCATCTAGGTACAGGAAGTGTCTAACTGTTCAATGAGCATCGTTACCATATGGAGGAAACTCAATATTTATTTTTCCTTTCATTACATATTACTTGGGTAAAACAAGGCGCGGCGTTGAGTTCCGCAACTCAACACGAAATGGCACAGTATATTGACACTAGGTTATTTCTGCCTACCGAGCTATATGCTCAATACACCACGAAGCTGGAAAAAAAACTAACAGCAATGATATTTAATATAAATAATAAAGTACACTATAATACCACCATATCATTTCATAGATAGGATGTAGTTATATAATTGAACTTCTAAAGCCCTTGCTTAATGAGGTAAGAACTTCGTTAAGCTGATAAGAAGGACAGTAACAAGCTATTAATATGCATTGCAATTGCGAAAATTACACAGTAATAAGTATTTAAGTGTATTTTACATTTTGTTGTAATATGTATGTGTTAATCTAATATGTAAAAATCATATCACATATATAATTCATTTATTTAAAGATTCATTTTTGATGAATTATATATATATATATATATATATATATATATATATATATATATATATATATATATATATATATATATATATATATATATATATATATATATATGTGATGCTGGAGCGTAAAGTGAACGCCTGGAAGGGTGCGCTTGAGAACGGTGGTCTCAAACTGAATGTGTCGAAGACCGAGTACATGGCTTGTGGGAACCCGGACTCGAGCACCATCCATATCGGGCCTGAGCCAGCCGTTAAGTCGGAGAAGTTCAGGTACCTTGGAGCCGTTATGCATGAGTCTGGAGGCATCGACCACGACATCCATGCCCGTATAAACGCTGCCTGGGCCAAATGGCGAGAGGTCACTGGTGTAGTCTGCGATAGCAGAATACCGCCCAAGCTCAAGGGACTGATATACAAGAGCATTATCCGACCTGTTCTTTTATACGGCAGCGAATGTTGGCCAGCATTATCTCGGCACACTCAGGAGCTTCACGTCACGGAGATGAAGATGCTGAGATGGATGTGTGGCGTTACGCGGTCCGACCGCATACGCAACACATTCATTCGAGGTAGTCTTGGGGTCCGTGACGTAG
This sequence comes from Dione juno, assembly GCA_037127375.1. Classification (NCBI taxonomy): domain Eukaryota; kingdom Metazoa; phylum Arthropoda; class Insecta; order Lepidoptera; family Nymphalidae; genus Dione; species Dione juno. The sequence goes on from JAXRJS010000071.1 coordinate 4,492,812, forward strand.
CGGATAAGCTCCAAGAGCGTCGCCTGAGATGGTATGGCCATGTTATGCGCCGATCTGAGAACTATGTCGGAAGGAAGTGCCTTGACATGTCTGTCCCTGGAGTTAGACCACCCGACGCCCAAGGAAGCGATGGCTGGATGTAGTGACACAAGACATGAGAGCCAATAGATTGTCCACTGAGGATGTTAAAGACCGTGCAAAGTGGAGTAGGTTTAGTCGGAAGGCAGACCCTGGCAAAAGCCGGGAATAATACCAAGAAGAGGAAGAAGAAGATATATATATATATATATATATATATATATATATATATATATATATATATATATATATATATATATATATATATATATATATATATATATATATATATATATATATATGTCAGTGGTCAGACACTCTGTTACCCGTTTTCCGCCTTTCGAGAGATTGGAAGTTGGAGAGTGTCGGAACTCAACGCCGCATTTTGTTTTGATGTCACAGACCGACTTGAAAGGTGAAACTTAAAAGATAATTATTATAGTATAAAGTAGTTTGGAGAGTTCTCCACCTTCTCAGGCCATACTAAAACGAGTAGTTATTCGTTCTATTTGCTTTACAACATTTCCCATTACTTTAATTTATAAATTAAGACCGGCCATTAAATAGTACTTTTAACAAATATGACTGTAAAAGTAATCTAAATTTACTTTACGTTACAAGGTAATCGAGTTAATTATATTAATGACAGGTCATGTTTATTTTAAATTGAATTGAATGTAGCCGCTTAAATACTTATTTACAAGAATAAATTATTAAAATATGTTATTTGGCTTCACTTTATTTGGAAGCTGAAAATTTTGCTCTATGGAATATTTATACGCGTACACCTTTAAAATTACGCGACAGATTTTAATGAGGTTTACACTAATATGCAAAGTGATTTTAGATTAAAAATTATATTGACGATACATATTATATGTTATATGATAAGGTGATGCATATACCTTACAACCACTATAGCTGTCTAGTATCAATTAGCGTTTTCTGCACCATATATGTTATTTATTTCATATAAATGGGAGCGTTTTGGCGCAGCGGACCAGCGTCAGACTTTAATGTGAGTGTCGTGGGCTCGATTTCCGCTCAGAGTGAATGAATTATTTTAATTTCCTTTACTATGGTAACAAGACAAAGCGCGCCGTTGAGTTTCAGGACTCAACACGCAATATCCCAAATGGCGGGAAGCGGAAAACAGAGTACCAAACACTAGATTCCCGCTGCTAACCCTACTATCCGCAGGACCCACGGTAAAAATAAAGAAATAGCCATAATCGTATAGTACATGTAAAAACATACAATTACTTCAGTTTAGAATCCACAAGTTATAGTTAAAGCTAAGTAACTCCAAAGCTCTATTTTGTAACGCCTCATGTCAAAAAAAGCGCTACAAAAATACCTAAAGATTAATTTACTCAATTTATAATAATTAATTTAAATTGCAATATTTTGTTTCTGTTACAAAGAATCAATGTTATGTAATTATACCCTTCATGATTCACTATGTGCTGAATCATCTTAATAGTTACGTACACTTCGATTGTAGCCCACGCTTCGCCTGTCTTTGTGATTTATTGAGATACCCAACAAAATATAAACAAATGTATATAGTGTATAGATACGGTATTGTGGGATCTATGCGTTTAATACGATAATAGATTGTTCTGTGACAGGAGATAAATAATTTAAGTGTCTAACCTTTTAAATGCACAATGGTTTGTAAAAAGTATTTATATAATTTTTTTGTTGATTATTTGCTGGCCGTAGAGGCGTGGATCACTCGGAAAAGTGTTTATTGATTTTCATTTTCCTACTCTTGCATGAAAAAACACGTCGAGTTCCGCATTCAAAAAATACCATGGCTCTGCCATTTTGAAAATAATATTTGATCATTTGTAAATCAATCTCGCAAATAGGTTACTTATCTTGGAGGCTTTATATTTAGTCTTATTAGAAGTGTGGCTTTACCTGGGATAAAATGTATAATGTCTTATATATATATATATATATATATATATATATATATATATATATATATATATATATATATATATATATATATATATATATATATTACTAATAAATCCTAATAAATGCTCCCGAAATTCTTAAAAGCTCATTATAACTTATTGATGTAAAAAAATCTTCCCACATACACTGTATACTATATAAAATGTTAGAGTAGTATATTCAATAGACTAATCCGCCACAAGCTGTCAGAACTCAAAATAAGAAAGAGTAAACGAATCTATACAACATTTACCAACGAATTACGCAGCGTAGTGTTACCTTATACCTGGCATGGTGTTATCATACATTCTTGGGGAGTGCAGGGGAGCACTAAGGGAGGATTTCCCCATATAGTTCTATACTGTGCTTTGTTTACAATAGAGTAAGTAGGCAGAGAGAACTTAGAGTCAAGATGTTCTCTGCTCTACTCTACTTACTTTCCACCTGAATTTAAAACATTACATGTTAAATAGCAGAGCTTAAAAATTTTATACGTTTTATAGAAAATAATTAATATTTATCTTATCAGATCACCAACATTCAGTGGATTGGGTCATACAACATATATCACTTCTTTATATTTTCTTATCTAGTAAAATTATTGGAAACAAATCATTTGAAATCCTAAATTTAACCCAAAGTACATACAAACAGTCAAATACGATAAAATTGCCACCGAGGCCCTAAGGCGACTAATTGTGCGATAATTTTAAACATTATACAAGCATACATTATTAATATGCTATAATAGTACATCACATGCATTTCTTCAGAGTAATAAGGTTAACAACATGTAATTGTTACTACGCGTCGATACCATCGATCGATCTCTCAAGACTTCCAACTCGCCAATCAAGTCGCCTCTGATACAAGATATTTCTTTAAAATACAATACTTGTAAAAACATCCACCCGTAACCGGATCCGGTGAAAATGAAAACATCAATATTACTTTACCACTGGCAAATGTGACTGTAGCTTGCATAATTTTCGATGACGTAATGTAATAAATTCATAAGTTAAAGTTATTTTTACGTTATTAATCATAATACATTTTACTCTATATAACGATACTGGCAGGCGTTTAAAGCGTAAAAGAAAATGTCTATTAAATGTAAAGTAAAGAAAAATCATATATTAAATTAAAAGTTTATTTATATATTTTTACATTTTGCAAATATGAAATATTATATTACCATATTACCATATACAACCTGAGAGATAATCCAATTAAATGTACATAAAAAAATAATATTCTTAGAATTTCCGGTACGTAATATGACGAACAAAAATATATTAAACAAAAGAACAAGTACTTCCTACTAATTTTGGCAACTTATAAAGTTTTATTCTTTCTGTTACCGCTATTAACTGACTGGTTGGGATGTCATAAACCAACCAGAATAGTGTACTGAAGTACACTATTCTGGTTGGTTAGTAAGTAGATTTTCGTTAAATTTAATAACGAAATGTGGACTATATACATTGTGTTAAGCATTTAACATACTGTTTTGAAAATATTAACAATGCAAGTTTTCCTCGTATAAGCTTGAATAAAGCTAATAATTATAATTACTATATAAAATTTTATATGCTAGCTAATTAAGTGTCAAGACACTTCCTTGCCCACTTGAAACATTGTGCGTTTTTTTTTTGGCCATTTTGGGCAAAAATCTTTTTGTTGGGCGGAACCCAATACCGTGCTATGTCTATCATGTGAAACTAATGTATGAAACTCATTCGAATACAATAATTTCACCGAACCCCATTCGGTCCCAATCCCCAGGTCCCATCGAACACAAAATGATCGCAGTTACAGTCAGACTCATATAGAAATGTTTTAATTGAAACAGTTATAAGTCGATAATCAAGTAAAAAATACATTTTTATCTGGAACTCTGTAGTGTTACTTAAACTTGATTAATATCGTTTTATCTTACTCGGCTGGCTGTATAAGGCGTAATTTTATTAAGTCCCGCAATGGTATTAAAGCGTCACTTTACGTCACCGTTGATTTATGACGCCAGTTCACATTCTAGTTCCTACGATCTGGATTTAACTAATATGGCTACAAAATCAAGTTTTTGTCTAATCGAGTAATTTAATAAAAAAATATTTATAACCGTTAAAGTTTTTATTTCACAACTTATTTTAGTCTTATGTGTTAGAAATGTTGGAATTTTTATATTCAATAAGAATGTTTGAGGCGATTGTATAATTGATATGAATTCCGCAAATTCTTTAGACAGTTATGTTTTAATTAAAGTATTTGTCACACATAGGTTCACATTTTTCTAAAAAGTAGAAGTTAATCCATATAGAGCTATGTTACTATGCTTGATATTAACATTGAATAAAATCTTATATGTAAATTGAACATTGTAAATTATATTGGGTCCTTGAAATTGTGCAATATTTTAAAGATATTTTATTATTAGCATCCTTGTAGGGAGATTTTACTATAGAAAAATAAACATAACAGCCGACAACATAGTACTTTCCTTGAGTAAAAAATCTTCCTATACTCAAATTGCATAATTTTTTTTAAATATTCTTCTTTTAACAATTTACAATTACTCCAGTCATGACATTAAATATTATGTATATAGTTTTTTGCTATCAAAGTTAATTATTTACCATATCTTGACTCTGTACGTCTCCCACGTTTTCAATAGCTTATATAACTTGGCTTCTTATCACTTTATTCTGTGTTTACTCGATATTTATTATGTACATTAGAAGATTGTCGTAGGCCAATGTAGGTGGATCTAACTAACATTACATTATAATTGTGTATTGCACGTTCACAGCACTTCTAAGTATTTGTATACTTAAGCTATGTACATTATGTAATTTTTTCTGAACCACTGAGTGTTATATATATATATATATATATATATATATATATATATATATATATATATATATATATATATATATATATATGTATATATATATATATATATATATATATATATATATATATATATATATATATATATATATATATATATATATATATATATATATGTCAAAGGTCATTAAGAATTACGAATTTCAAGTAAACTTAAGCTTAATAACAAGTGTAGAAGGTATTAAATATTTTTACTATCCTCCATAAATCAGAAATCAACTGTATTATGCGACCTCAGTAACGGTTATAGGATTAACTTAAATACCGTTTGCGGTAGTGACAAATATCATAAGTTATTATAGTTGCGTGTCGTGCATCATTGCATGTGAGAATATTTTCTATAGTAATGCTATAGTTAACTGGAATAGTAAAGTTTAGAGCTAATATAGAATGAGTAGAGGATGAGTAACGGTGTATTTATTTACTTCATTCGTGAGCTTTAAGTAAAGTTATTTTTTGCATTATGATTAAAATATAAAATAAATATTTAAATAACTGTTATGTAAATAACCATTCATTGTAAGTTAATCTTTAAATATATGAAGTATAGCAGAGAATTGCTTGACGAGTGAGATACATAGTGAATTCTAATACAATAATTTTATTTCTAAAAAGCTTTCTACCAAACAATCATTAATTAATGGTTTCAACAAAATTTATTGTAATAAACTTAAAACTATAAAAACATATAGGATCTATATCTAGTTAGTAGGTTTTTATGACTTTTTGGCTTTAACACATGTAGGAAATGAGCAAAACTTATTACAAAAATGTCACATCAGTACAATGCAAAAGATATGAAAGAGATCAGTTGAAATCCTAAACTTATTAGACATTAAATCATTTTTATTCCATTCCATTTTTCTTTAATATAAGTTTTCCAACGCTAAATTTTGTCTTTATCAGAGAGGAGAAATATATATATATATATATATATATATATATATATATATATATATATATATATATATATATATATATATATATATATATATATATAGTATTTGTTTAAACGCGCAAAGCTTAAGAGCTATTGGTTTGGTAAAAAAATCTGTTTATAATGGATAGTATATTTGTAACTGTGATAAGATAGTTACAACGTAACTGCGGTTGGAGTTACCTCGGGCACTCAGAGTGTGTGATGTGTCATACACAGCTCGTAGCTATTTCCATTTGACCATTCGAGTGATGCTGCAGGTAAAAGCTATTTACAATATATTTTAATACTAGGGATCTGCCTGCGGCTTCGTCCGCTTCAACAACAAGAATATTTGATAATAATATACTATTCATATATTTTGTCTACATATAAATGTTACTTTGGACTAGTTTCTATCGGCAAATACGTTTTTCCCGCGTAACTCCAAGTCCTGCGTAAGTTCCGGGACGACAAAAAGTAGTATATATGTTACTCTAGAATCTTTTTTATCTTCCAGCAAATGTCTTATAAAAAACGGTTCCATAGATAGAGAGACAAACATTTAAAAACCATTTGTTTGTGTTTTAGTATCGTAAATACAATTGTTATTTTAAAATCACAAACGTACAATTCAATGCTATTTATATGTATAGATAAAAAGAATATAAAATATATTATAAAGCCATTTGGTGGTAATTTCTCGGAAACATCGCGCATAAGGCAGATGTCGTGGACAGTGTACGAGTATCTAATAGCATTAGTTGCGTACAAATGCAGATGGCCTGGGATAGCGAACTAATGCTCTAACTAATCTGTAAAGTCATTTCATTAACTTTCGCTTGGAAGTTCCTTTAATGAAATATATGCTGTATCGGTATTAACGTCATTTGTTTTTTCATCCTGTAGCTATTTTTCTTTAGCTAAATAGTGATGAAATTTCAATTGAAAACTAAGTGGGTGGAATGTGGGATACGGAGTGTAAGTACCCCGTACTTAGCACTAGGTTCCTTCAACTTACAGTTCCCTTTGTCAACCCTGCTACGCGCGGAACATAGCGTGAAGCTGAAAAACATCTAAATAAGCTAAAATTAATTACTCAAAGAAAACATAAAAAATTGAACACGGTAAGATTTGAGCCCGCGCCTCAATGGAAGCCGTTCAAGCGCTCTGACCACTAAGCCATGCGTTCTTCATCAAGTTGTGTTGAAATATATATATGAACACACATACACATGTTATTTGGAAGTCTAAATAGATCATAATATTCGAATATTCTTCAAATTCAAAGTCACATACAGGTTAAAATGATTC